>CM069858.1:172638519-173111019 GCA_036172795.1 Pelodytes ibericus
ACTAGAAGGCTCCCATTGAGATACATGGGGAGATATGTGTAAGATGTCAGTGATAATATAAGTTACATCACACAACTGTCCTGGACCTCCAATCATTGATGTAAAAAGGGAGCCAGTTAAAAGCGACTGCATGTTTACTAAAGAGTGTTACATCATGGAACTTTAAACACATTCCCTGAGATTTCCTGCCTGCATTTATATACATGTTATTTTGCATTGATCATCGTTTTAAAAGGTTCGGCAACTATTAATTTAATAATTACTTTCCCAGTCACCTTATGTGTTCCTTAAAATGAAGCTCTACTCATTTCATAGGAAGTACTGTTGTGTTCCACTATCTTCCTGATTTGTGGCTTATTTGATAATGTGTTTGATAATATGTATATATATATATTGTCATCTTGTTTTGTAACTGGTATGGGACCGAGAAGAGGTGAGGTGTAGAGAGTTTGGAGATTAGCGAAGCATGTGACATCTATATCTCAAGATTTTAAAGGCAGGAAGAATATAAATTATTTAAACAAATCTTTTAAAAACATAGTTTTACTATGAAAATAGAAGATAAAAAGAAATTGCAAGCAAATGCACACAATTAGGGGAACATCTGTTTTACATATATATGTGGTGTCTCCTGTTTATTACATCATCTGTGGCTTGATTTGCAGATGAACTACTTTCAGTGAAAAAAGGATAATTGATATAT
Source organism: Pelodytes ibericus (assembly GCA_036172795.1). Classification (NCBI taxonomy): domain Eukaryota; kingdom Metazoa; phylum Chordata; class Amphibia; order Anura; family Pelodytidae; genus Pelodytes; species Pelodytes ibericus. The sequence goes on from CM069858.1 coordinate 172,639,223, forward strand.
CAAGCTATAAGGTGATGTCATAAACAGGAGGCAGATACATTTAAACCACTTATTTTGACCCCCCTTTTTTTTTTTGAAAGAACAAAAAAATAATGAATGTTACTTCCAACTACCATTGTTTATACCAAATAAGCTGTTGGCAGATCTAACAATGTTTTAAATTATGCAGATACAATCTAACATTGCTTTACTCTGTATATTAAGATTACCCCACAAAATCCTATTGCTTTTCTTCTAGATGGGGGGGGGGGGGGGGGGGGGGGGGGGGGGGGGGGTGTGTACAATTTAAAATTACAGCTTTTTCTAGACAGCTAAACAGCCTAGAGACAGTGAAACATCAGCCATGTTGCTTGGCAACACCAACAATATGACCTCCACAAATGCATTACCAAGTCACTGTACATTGTCTTGTGACATTTATTCCATGGCATGAGGAATGCGTGATAGCATTAGGCAGCACAGATATACAATAAGTATGAGAACAATAATACATTTCTCAATGTGAAGAATCCCTGGTTGATACATAGGGAGGAAGCACAGTGCAGCTCTACAATAAAACACTGTAGAAAAGGAATTCCTAAGGATGCATGTTTGGTGTCCTATGGGCCTGTTAAGAGATTTCTGTACACAATTCTGGGATCATCGTGAACTGAGAAAAGGGAGCCACAAAATGTTCTAAGCATCTCTTATTATGCATGGAGGTAGATTCAATAAATCGAGGAGGACTAGAACATGAGGTCACGGTTTAAAAATAGAAGAATGGAGGATGGAGAGGAAATGTGAGAACACAGAGTAAATAATGGGAATAGCCTTCCATTGGGTGATGTGAACATTAACCTTGGAATTGAATGCAAAATACCTGTGTGTCAGCGTATAATTGTTCTGTGAGCTCTTTGTACCTATGGTTTATGCTCATAAATGTAGAGGTATAATAGAATGTGTATACATTTGTACAAATGTATTGTGTATAAGTGGCCATCACACCTATTATTAAGTGTATCTGCATGTATCAATTGCATGAACCATCTGTCAGTATGTGTGTACGCTGCGTATCAGTTATCTTCATGTATGCATCATTTTATAAGGGTCAACTCAATATGAGTTATGGAAACACTCTGCCTGGGACAAGATAACTATATACTTGTGATAACTACACTATACATCCAGTGGTGGCTAACTGAACTCTGCTAGTATTTATACTGTATTGTCTGCAGTGGGCTAATTATACTACCTACAAGGATTAGCACATTGAATACTGGAGGTATGACTATACTGGTGGCAGCTAAAACTATACAGTAAGAGGATGTTTTATCATTCATTTACTCTGTCTCAAAGTAAATTTCGACCTCAAAATTCTAAAAATAACTTGACACCCATCGTCAATGTCAAATTTGATTTCCCATTTGACCATTGAATGTGAAAAAAATTGGTATTCAAATTTTTTGGGGGGAGGATGAGTTGGGAGGTCGAATTTGCCTTAGCTACAAAAATTACTGTTTTCAACTCACCTACTCTAAGGTTGGCGAATCCCATTACTTCCCAGGTTTTTTTCTAAGTCAAATTTGACAGAAGAGTGCAGAGGTTGAAATTGACTTTGTCAAAAAAACACATTTTCAAATTGTCCTCCATTAAAAAAATGGTAGGTGAATTGTGATTTTTACACTAAATCCAAGTTGTTTCTGGACTTAGTCTCAAAAACCGCTACTGTCATTTCTTACCCACTGAATGTAATGAGAGGTGAAGTGTGATTTTGAGACTAAGTCCAATTCGACCTTCAAATTTGACCTACGCAGCAGTCATTTTGGATCACCATGACCCAGCCTGAATACCATTTTGCGAATTCGAAACAGGGCTTACGAGGTGGTGTTGTGAATCTGCCTGAGTTTGGAGGTTGAAATTAGTGCTAATTTCGACCTCGTAAATAGAATTTTAGTGAATAGCCCAATTGTCTCTCCCAAGCATTAAACAAAATTTAGATTTACTTTTCAATTTTCTGCGTCCTTCTAGGAACAATTTATATATATGCCATGCGCACGCTAGGGGATAAACATTCACTCTGGCTTTAAATTTCCAGCGGCTCTGGGCCTGAAACAATTCCTTACGGCAAGACGTTAAATCTGGCGTTAAGACTTTCGTTATTAAGGGAATATATTCTAATTAGCCAGAGTGGCCTCAGGACATAGCCAGCATATACCAAGAATGGTAAATATTATTTTAATGAGCTGTGCCTTTGTGCATATGCCTGAATTAATTTACGCAATGAATGCCAGAGAGCACTGTGCTGCTGTGTAATGAGCTTTAGCTTCCCTCCTTTCAGCACTGAAAGAGTTAAATCAATTTTTGGCAGTGGTGCTTTATTAAGGTACAATTAATATTCTTGCCACATTTCTTTATATTTTCCCTTATATTCATCCTCTCACTCACTACAGTATGTTGCCACTATACATCCAACCAGCCCCTGTGTGTTTAGATCTTCCGATAGGCCTCGTGTATCAAGGTGATCATCCCCCTCACAACTAATTTCTACACAGAGAAGAATATTCACTAAAAAGGAAACAATTTGGGAAAAGTAGTGGAAATGTGATTTGAATAATGTGAATAAAATTACCATTTTATATAAATGGGTGATTTAGCTTTGTGCTAGGGGAATACATTTGTGCTTAATTGCATTAATTCAAATCTCTTTAATCCAAGCACAATATTTTCATTGATAAATATTGTAAACAGCAGGTGAATAACAAGTGGGTAATTTAAAGACATTTGCAACAAAAACACACTTTAAAATTGTATTCATATCTTTTAATAGTTTCTAAACACATACTTGGAAAATGTTTTAATAGTCTAAATGTGTCATGCACTCCCAAAATACTGATCATCTTATGCGTGTTCTTCATTTTGTAAAAAACAAGCACTCTACATCACAATTGGTACCAATCCTTAATGTGGCGCAAGTGATGCTTGTCATGTTGTGCCACTGTATTATTTGACGCAAAACATATCCTACTTCACAATGATGGGCTCTATCAGTCCAAACAACCGCATCTTTGTTTACAACTGGTACCAATCTCTTAGTTCACACAAAAGAATCCTTCCCTGTTGGTGCCAATCTTTGATCTGGCATTGATTAGCGACATCTCTAAGATTCTGGAGAAATCCTTGATACCTTTCATTTCTACTTCATTTGTTACATTTGTCTTAAATCAGCCATAGTAGAGAGGGATAGGCCAAGTGTTCATACAAGGTCACCCGTGTCCATAGCAGAATCTCTGAAGGTCCAATGAACACCATTAAATTGTCCATCACCCAGACCAGTAGATGTCAACCATGACAATGTTGGTGCCTACTGCTCATAGTAGTTTTTGTATTTTATGTCTACATTTATCATGTTTTAAACATAACATAACAGATAAAACATCTGATTAGTGTCCTCATCTTTAATTTAATGGAATTGTACTCTTGATTTTCATATATTTATTTCAATGTAAAGTGTTGCAGTTATTATTTGCATTTTTTTTACTTTTGTATCTACCCAGTCAGTTTTTTTCTCAAGCTTCGTGATTCTTGTGTTAGTAATTTATGTATATTATCAAAAAGGACACTTTTACTGCCAGGCTGGTCTCATGGAGCATCCTTCAATACAGGCAAAAATCTTCCTTTGCTTTGAAATCCTAAATTAACACAAAAAAGTGTTTAAATCTGTGTGTCTGAGCTTCTCACGGCGTTCCAACAGCCAGCTGCCATAAATGTTTACATGGTTTCCTACTAAATCTTTTCTTTTGTCCACTAGGTTTAGACAAGGCTGTTAATTTATTGTTAACTATAAATATAGAAATAAATAGATTTGTCCCCACTGACACCATGCTGTATGCAGTCACATAATTAGTCTAAACACACTATAATGGTTCGACTGTGCTGCTGCTGTTGGTTTCCCAATGCACACAAAGCAGCTTTAAAATAAACAAAGTACATTTCATAGGCCGAGTATTAGCCCACAAGCTTGGGTTTGAGTAAATATTGTTTTTATACCCTTTCCCCTCTTCCACCAACCCTCCTCCCCTTCTCTCCTTCCCCTTCTTCCACCCATGGCTGCTGGTTTGTGGGACAGCTGCAGAGTCTGTTGGTAAACACTTTCCTGGGTTAACATTTTTATTCACATCTACACTTCTCCCCTACCTCTTTTCTCAATGATAGCACAATGACAGCATTGTTAAGGGGGGATTTCAATAAGGGGTCTCTGGGCATGTTCCCAGCATTGTCAAAGGGGTGGGAAAAAAATAGCCCAGCCAGGAGAAGCAGACCAGACTCAGACAGATGCCTAAATTAGCGACAAAGCCTCTTTTTAGTGTCCCCCTAGACAAGGCTGGCTTGTTTGTGTGTGTGTGTGACACTGTATAGTGTGCTTTAGTGCTGGTTGCATGTCTGCCCATGTTAATTAGTTTCTTGCATGCATGTCTGATAGGGTGGCAATGAATATTTTGTCTCTGCACTATGGGAAGCTTGTGTGATGGGAATGGGGGATGGGATTTGGAATACGCTGAATAGAACATGCATATTTCTTATAATAAATGAGAACGCAAAAGAGAAACAAGGAGGATTCCTGACAGGATTGAGACCTCATTATCTTTACTTCTTAACCACACATTTTTTAACCAGCATTGGATATCATTTTCTTATATGAGCTATAAGTTGAATGTATCACACACTCTGAAATATGTCAATAACAGGAGGGTTATTATTAGACATTAGGCTCAAATGTTGTTAGTTAGAAAGCATGCTAATAAAGAAATGCTAATTCAAGAAGTGGGAAATACAGTTACACACATGTATATACACACACATTCAATCTAATCAATGTATCTGTGTGTCTATCCATCGTTCCGTCCACAAGCTATCTACAAACAAGCATTCTTGTTTTCACCAGGATTTGCTGGTGACACCAAAGCTCTGTCGATATTTTGTAATCATGCCTGCTTGTAATCATGCCTGACTGTTTTGCAATGGAGCCTAGGCATTAGCTGGAAAATATGGGTGAACTTTTAACTCCCTTTGCCGTTCTCCAGGATGTCTTATTCATCCAGTGAAAGATCTTGTGTCATGCTTTATAAACATGTAGTGTCCATCTTACTTTTACTAAGAAACATGTAGATTTAAGACTTCCCTAAGTAATAGGTTGTCTGACTGCTGCAAAGGTTTATAATAATCTGAAACTGACAGCACTCTCACTGTAGAAACACCCAATAAAAACAGACTATGTTTTTCAACCTCTTGAAGAAACATGTAAGTAATTAACTTATTGTATAGGAATAAAGAAATATTTAAATCCTTATAGTAAAGCAGAGGACTTTGTTAAATTATTTTTTAAAGTTTGGACAAACTGTGACTTGTATTAAGACCAGACTGAGGCTGAGTGGAGATGCAGTGACCACGGAACTTGGTGTTTGCGCCATTTAACCAGGTGACATTCTGTTCATGTTCTAGTTCTAGTAATCAGTACCTGGGTTCTATACAATGATGTGCCTTATCATTTGTCACTGTTTTTCCAACTCAAAAATGTATATTTCTATGGTATACAGTGACTCGAGATAAATGAACTTGGGTCGTTGATTGGAGCCGACTCTGTGTAAAACCACAGTAAGTCAATTAAGTGCAATTTCTCTTGCAACCTGCTAGATTGCTATATGGATTATTGAAGGAATGAAATCTCAGGTAGATGGTGACATATTCTGGATTACTTGCCCTTATTGCTTCAGTTGTGTCATTGATCCGAAAAATTGGACTTATCTGACTTGGTGTTCCTATTCTAGGTTTTGAGATTGTCTATTAGGGTGTGTTTCTGTGATAAAAAGACGGATAAAAGACAAGCGTAGTCAGGGCCTAAATTTAGGCTGCATTTTTTTTGTTTAATGTATTAACTAATGCTATTTTTTTGTGTAATGGTTTTTGGATTGTGCTGATCTTTGGAGAGATGATCCAGGTTTAATTGCCTTTAATGTGATTTGTTGACCCAGATATATTTTAAAACACCTCTCCTGTTTCATCTCTGTAACATATTGGGGTCTGTACAATGAGCTTAATTTACCTCATGTCATTGAATACCATCGACGACATTTGAAAATTTTGAGTTAAAAACCATTAATAATTGATATTTTGCGTCTTTGAATCAGGCTCATTAACTCATATGTTGATGACTAAGAGGCAGGAGGATTCAAAAATAAGTTCCATTCAATGTGTAAAACTAGGGAGGGACGATATGACACATGTGATATATTCGCACATATAGGAACAAATTAATAGTTTCTCAGCAGATTGTTTTTTTGGCAGCCAAGTAGATATTAATAAATGAAGAATCCCCGCATCTTGAGTCAACGGAAATTGGTCAAAGAGAAAGAAAAGCAAACTTAATGTAGTGCTGCAGACAAAATAAAAATATGGAAGATAAAAAAAAAGACAAAGGGGTGGAGGAAATGGGGATGAGCACATGGGAAATAGGACATGATCAGGAGGATGAAAGAACTCCAGGCTGTCACTGTATTTGAAGAGCTACTGTAACCGTCAAATTGTGGCGAGATTGGCAGAACACTTCTTAATTTATGCCTGCTGCTATTGTACAGATGCTTGGCTTTAATTTATTCTAGGGAGCGATGGGAAAGAAAGTGGGGGGTGGTTTGGTGGAGGAATTGAAGCATGTATACCAATAGGGGCTGTGGAGGAAAAAACAGATCCGCTTCTTCTCTGCTGCCATGTCTTCATTGTGCTCACTCTGTGTGCGTATTCAATAGGGAAGAGCAGCATTATTTGCTAGAAGCCTCGTCTCAGTGGCATACACACACCCCCTCTACGCTCATTGGATTAAGGCAGACATTTTGAACTGCTGGCATATCAACTAGAGTTAACCCGATCAGTGATTCCGAGCACTGCTTGTATGTGTACTGTACTTTCCTAAACTAGAAATCTGATGGCAATGCTAGAGAGTTCTTCTGTGATGGTAAGATAGCTTGTATATAAATACATAGAGGTAGTGCTGTTTTTAATAGATCTTCAGTCAATTTTAATTTCTTACTGATCCTGTTTTTATCCTGGTTGGCTCCATAACAGCCTATGAGTCCTATATATCAAGGCAATTCTACAACAAACTACTAAATCTGGATCAGACAACAGAAAGATTCCCATACACTTGTTAATACACAGGTGAAATATGCCCAGTAATTTTACCAATATCATTTTTACCCTCCAAAGTATGGTTCTTTCTGACAGCTTAAAACATATTTTATATAGACTGGCACTCTTCATGGTAGTATTTGGAGCGTTATGATTCAGTGTAAGAATAAGAAAGATACAGAGTTCATTGTCTGGAGAGGTCGTGTCATCAACTACAATAGATATCTCTAAAGCAAAGCAGCAAATGTAAAGTTTAGATAAGTTCGCATTTGTAATAAAAAAAAAAAGCCTATTGATGCAGGAAGAAATCTGCTTTAATTGTGTGCTCAAGGAGGAATGTTTTGCCTTTAGGAAGTAATATTGGAGACAAATGTGGGTTTCTTGATTTTCTTCAGATTAGCAGACGTTTAAGTCTGATGGACCTTTTTTTTAACCTAAAGTATTATGTTGCTTTGCACAATGGAAAACTGGACTAACTGTTATGTCAAAGTGCACTAGAATGATGATGCTGTGCAATACATTGCACATCCCAGGTGATCTTTCAGTAGAGTTGGACTGACCAGCTGGACAATGAGTCTTGGCCTTCCTAGGGATGTCCAGACAAGGAAAGACCACCATGCATATCAAATTGACCATGTGTCTCAGATTGGCCATGCCTGTCCTCTATTGTTCAAAAATTAGACTTCTAGGGGCACAGGGCCTCATTTTAACTGAGAGTCCAGACTGCTGCCAGTCCATCCCTTTCCCTGGGGTGTGAACATTAGAACAACCCAATTAATGTTAAAGTTTTCATGATCTTCCTCATATTTTATGTTTCTAAATGATGGGGACCTGAGCTCATTATTATAATATCTTTAAACAAAACCACATTGTTGCACAATTATTAGGATCAAAGCTGAGAGAATATAATATAATGAGCATCTTAAAATATTTATTTTACATTGAATTTCCAACTTCCAAAAATTGTACACGGTTCATGTAGAAAAAGTCCGAAACATAATTACTATGCGCTAGCAACTCGTACAATACCTTGATTTCTTTTTTTTTTTCTAATGAACCAAGGCATTGATGTAATGAAACAACATTTTCCTTAATGTACTAAGGTTTCTATGTACTAAAGTCTGTTAGCACCTCTCACTTTATGCCTCTATGCTGCCGCAAGCTGCATAGAACATTTGATGTGTTCCATTAACATAGTGTCATCTCAAATTATTTCCAATAATAGCACCACTTATTGGCAAATAATTGGGATATTTGTTTTCATGACAAACTATTAGGAACTGAGTAAATTTGAAAAAAATTAAAAAAAATACATCTTGTTCTAACATTCTGCATATTTTTTTTGTTTAGTATCAAGATAGTTAATACCATACTCACGGGGGATTAAGAAATATTTCTATATGTATACATATGTATTTTACATTCTGTGTATATTATCAAGATGGTTGAGAATATTGTATAATTATACTGTATATATTACATTCTGTGTAATATATCATTCATTTTTTCTTAGTATCAAGATGGTTGGTACCATACTGCCTTCAATTTGAGAATTATATATATATATATATATATATATATATATATATATATATATATATATAACTACAAATGCATGTGAATGGCTATACAATACAATTCCTGAATTGTAGATTAATACATGCATGAAAAATGCATTTGTCCACTGAAGAATGGGATGATAATCAAGCAGTTTGAAAAACACATAGAACAGTAGTGGACAAACTATTATATTTAAAATATAGCCTTGCACCTAGAGCTGACATTTAAATGAATGGTATACAAGGTAATAATGAAATGTAATGAAAATAATGCTGTAGTGGAAGCAAAAGATCCTTTGTGCTATTGTTTACACATCAGGAGTTTGGTAGATGCAGCACCCATTGTAGTTCAATGACATACCTGTTATTAGTACATAACAATTTTTCATGCTAGCTGTGTTTTAAAAGCATATCAAATGACAAGGAAGGCTAGCTGGCCCCGCTTGACAAGTCATTTAAATCTCCTTTCAAATTGCTTGGCTAGCAGTTCTTCAGACGCCATCTGAAAATGGGGCAAACGTTTAAAATAAAAGTTCAAATGCAAAAACAGCAATTGGAACCTGTGAATTTATGTATTCTGCTATTTGCAGACATAGCATGTGATATTAGTACAAAGTCTAATCTGAGCTCTATAGACACAGCCAAGTTGACAATTATTATTAGTTTGGTGTTTATTATAAAGATTTAGAGTGGAAGTGCAATTATAGCAGGTGCCTTTGGTTTAAATGCACGAGGGAGCAAGTATTTCATAAGAATTTAGTGACTGTTTTATCTGGGTAAAGTTTAGGAGAATATTGATGAAAGTAGGGAATATAACTCCTGTTTTTAATATTTGGAATTATTTGGGTACATTTAATGTAAATAAATATATTCTCTATAAACATTTGGGAGGCAGTCAACCGAAATAGGATTTGCAGTGTAAATTTAGTGCCTGAATCCTGAATTTCAGAGCTTATTTAAACTTAAAACTTTAACAGGAGGTAACCCCTAACGAGTATGCCGTTCAAAAAACCTAATATGAGAGATACAGTTTCTCCCTGCTATTAAGGGCTCACACTTACTGTTAATAGTATGGTAATTATGCAAATAGTTTATCAGTAATTACGGATGATGTAGACCCTAGTGGAATGGTAAATGTGCAGTAGAGATGAACAGAGATCTTTTTCAAATCCATTTACTTATACTGAACGATTTACAATCTGCTGCTTTAAAAGTCCATTTATTGTTAAAATGATGTAGCTTCTGACACTCTGGAAAATCACAGCAAATGTGTATATCTTTCCCAATATATCATGTTATACACCAACACAATTTGCTCACACTTAGATATTGTCCATTTTTAGTGTTGAGCGAACCCGAACCGCACTGTTCGGGTTCGAACCGAACATTACGGTTTTTGGACCCCGGACCCGAATACGGACATTCCACTGTATGTTCGTGTTGGAGTTCGGGGTTCAGCGATTACATTGTATGTAATGCTATTGGCTTTCTATTAACCGAAATAGAGTCCCCATTGATACGAATAGGTCAATAGACCTTCAGTTTATAGACTTTCAGTTTATAGAATACATGTAATGCTATTGCTATTCTATAAACTGAAAGTCTATAAACCAAATGTCTTTCGGTTTATAGACTTTCGGTTTATGGAATACATGTAATGCTATTGGCTTTCTATAAACCTAAATAGAGTCCCCATTCCTAAGAATAGGTCAGTTGGCCTATTCGTATGAATGGGGACTCTATTTCGGTTTATAGAATAGCAATAGCATTACATGTATTACATAAACCGAAAGTCTTTAAACCGAATGTATTTCGGTTTATAGACTTTCGGTTTATAGAATACATGTAATGCTATTGGCTTTCTATAAATGGAAATAGAGTCCCCATTCATAAGAATAGGTCAGTTGACCTATTCGTATGAATGGGGACACTCACCCACATTTTACTTCATTTTGCAGCCCTCTAGCCCTTTCCAGGACCTTTTTAGAGGCATTTTAGTGGCCAAAAGTTCGTGTCCCCATTGATTCAATGGGGTTCAGGGTCAAGTTCGAGCACGGATCTGGACATTTTTTCGGAGTTCGGCCGAACCTGCCGAACCCGAACATCCAGGTGTCCGCTCTACTCTATCCATTTTAATAGTTTTGAATAAAAGTTAGGTTTTATACATTTAAGGGAGAATTGCAGGGAATTGAGATGGGAATTTCAAACTTTAGGCCAAAGTAGCCAAGTTGGAAAAACTCTCCTACTTTGGCCTAAAGTTTGATATTGCCATCTCAGTTCCCTGCAATTCTGTCTTTATTGAGAAGACCCTTTAATAGTGAAACTTCCCTCTCTTGTTTGATGTGACTCATTTTAGTGCATAAACAAAGGGAATATCCAGTTCCACTGGTTTGGTAGCGAGCAGCACCTCCTCTAAGAGCATGTTAGTAAAACCTTAAAATACTGGAATGTATTAAATGCTAAGCAGATGGAACAGATTTCAAATAAGGTATGTATTCAGTGTTGTGTGCTAGGAAGGGTTTTAACATGTTACAGGTGTCTACATTAATAAATGCATAGGGGAACACTATAGGTCTTCAGTGACAATACTCACTGGTGGTTTAACTCATTAATAAGTGTGAGTATTCCCAGTTTTCTTCTAAACACATATACACGGTGCGGACTGATATAAAGTGTCCATCTCCGCCATTTAGCAAGTTATCAAAAATGCATCATTCAGGGCACCATTGAAGCCATGCACTGTACATTTTATATAAGCATTCTAACTGGGTACCCTAGACATGGAGACATGTCATAGCTGCTGTGTGGCGTCTATGGTATTAGATATAATTCATTTCTCTTGAATCTTTCTTTGCTCTCAGTATTTGATTCTGAATGGTATTAGATGTATTCATGATTAATAAGTCATCTCTTTATTACTATCACAAGCAAAACAAAGTACTGCTGGATAAAATGCCTGCTATAAATTGGTATGATTCTATAAAAGGATATTGTGGGAGGTGTGTTGCAAGTCTCATACAATGTCACATTTCATTATCTCTACAATACTCTTTTTATACGACATGTTTATTAAATCAGCTCTGGCTGCTTCATACATAGCTCCCTGGAAGCCTGTGATTCAAGTAATTGTTTCCAGATTTGGAACACAAGAATGCCTGGGATGGAACTCTGACTGGGGACAACATGATCCAGGCCCTTGTGGAGCATTCTGGATCTGTCTTTGACATAATGTTATTTTGCTGTCAGTAGCTATTTTACTCCTTGACCTCTAAATATAGTCAAGAATCTCTCATTTTACAGTCTAATGGAAAATGTATACTGCAGGACCTAATTAATATAATGTTATTACCTGGGAAAAGGTAATATAAAATGTGTCCAAAGTTAAAGTGCCAGGATGAGGACCTTATTAGTATATGTAACTATATCCTGTAATACGCAATGAAAACAATCAGATTTTATGTGAAGTACTTCTTGACAAATGTGTTGCTGCCATGGTCAAACTCTGCTATGTCTTAGGCTAAATCCTACACCTATGCATAGTGCCTGGATCAGAGCTGCGGTCAGAAATGTTGGCGCCCCTTACAGTATATATTGGCCCTACGTCTGCCCCCTGGTGATCTAGGGTATTACTAGATTGTAGGAGACTTGCACTTATATGAAGACCTTTTCCAGTTTGTGCGAAGAATATGGGCAATCTACTCGGCCTTTCTCTCTTGACACATTGCACCAGATGCGCACTGAGCAGGACATCATTCTTTACCGCTGCAGCTGCCCCCACTTCCAGCTGTCTAAAAAACATTCCAGTGGCCAACTCCAAATACAGACATGCGCTGGGCCACCTGATGGGATAGTGGTGTGGTTACCCCAAAGCCACAAAACCCCAGAGCATACCATATTTGCTTGAAGATATAATAAGATTATAAGGCCACCCCCAAAACTCTTAGTATATGAAAAAAGAAAAGGCCTGAATATAAGGTGAACCGAGAAGAAAAAAAGTTTTATTAGTAAATATATTTTTATACTTAAGGATGTCTGTGCACTGTGCACAGACATCTTCCAGCTGCAGAACCATAGGATAGCCGGGCCCCTTATTGGGTTACTAACTGTACCCCCCTGATAATGGCCCTGGCCTGTATTATCACTAAACAAGCACTGTGCATGGCCAGTTGGTATTTTACGTAGGATTTTTTAAAAATGATATAAAGGACGTAACTCAAGGGATCTAGGTCACATTGACGTGGCTATAATAGCCAAATTGGGACAGTAGTTGTGGAATTGGTAAATGTCTGTATATATTAGATAGAATATGTCATATATCTGTTTCTTACAGCCAATCACTGTAATGACAGAGGCCCTGTTAATATAAACCATGGGAATTAGTATAACAAACCGTGGCTGCTTAAAAATTGGTCCATGGCCTAACATCTCATAGTCTACTGGAGAGAATTGGGGATGCTGGGATGAGATATCACCACCAGAAACCTTATATGTATCTTGACATCTCATTTAACACATGTGTTTTTTCTTGTTTACCACAAAAGAATTCTGCTTAAAATAGCAACAGCGGATTAAAAAAAAAAAAGTCTTCCGAGAAAATCCTTCCCTGTAAACCTTTCTGTGGAAATGGCCGCTCTTTTTAACCTCCTCTTGTCGCTCCTATGAAACATAAATTGCTTTGTAAAGTCTTTACCACGTTGATCTGCAAAAGATGTGCCTGTAGGGATAAAAATTTCCATACGAGGAAAGCTCCTTAATGAATATGTGGATAATGTGTTTTCTCCGGAAAGGCTGGTTGGCCCAGTTAAAGTCACGTAATCAGGCTGTGCCTGGGCTCCGCTGAAATAGGAAGATTAACCCCTTCAGTGCACTGGGCAACTAGCCAGGGTGCTTAATGGCAAGCAAATGTGTGCGATCTGGGCCTTTTGGATATTAATACTTTGATGTGAGAATAAGGACAACCAAGGTATAATTGTATTCAAATATCATGTTTCTGATGGGTATACATGTGTCATACATACATATATATATAATGCATCTCTATAGCATGACCGTATGACCCATGAACTAGGGACACGTATAAAAGAGGCCCTGTGCTCTATATGTTTTGTCTATCATCCATAGGATGTGTTGTGTTCTGCCCTAGAATCAGATCTCTCCTCTCCTAACTGTACAGTGTGTTCAAGCATTGTGATGTTATGATGTGTTTCTACCAACTGCACAATCAAAGAATGTGACTATGTTATTGGTTTTAATATTATTTATTTTCTTTCTCTTCCTACTGTTATTTTCCTGTACCTTTTTTTTTTTTTTATTTCTGTAACACCCCAAAATGTGTTATAAAGACAAGGACAATTATTGAGCTACCATCCAACATTCAATCCCATTATGGGCTTTAATTAAGATGAGGATTTCAAGACGTGGACATGTGCATTTTTGATTATTATTGTGAATACTGAACTTTAATAGCAGGCTGGTAATAAAATGGTTTGAGGCCAATGTTAAGCCTATGGGAGTAATATGATGTCTGGATTTTTTTTTTTTTTCCAAAGAAAGGGTAGTAACCTTAATTTCATATAACCAGACTTTAACCAGAATTATTCCAAAGTAATGCTATCATATGTGCCACTGTCAGGGAAAGGCTAGCTCTTGGACTTTAGTTGTTGTACACGTCGAGTCTATAATGCTCAGTGAGTCATCCTTTGGCTCTTTAGATCCTGTAGGCTTTAAGTCTCATCATGTTCAGACTCATATAGAAGTTCACTTCTGTTAGCTTGTTTAAAGAACCCCTATGTTAACATGGAATGTCCTGTTTATTTGCCTCTTGCAACTCTATAGAGCCCAGCTGTCAATAAATGAATAGGTCATTCCATGACAATCGGGTGTAATTGTTATGATAGCATAAGATTGCTACTGGTTGTTAAGCAGTTAAGTTTAACTACTTCAGTAGCATAGAGGAGACAACTAAAATAATAAGAGGTGTAAACAGCTGCATAAATAAACATACTGTCAGCTTCATTACAAAATGTGGTTTGTTTCTCCACACATCCAAACCTCAGCTGTGGCCCTCTCCCTTTTAATCCGCAGATAAGGGTGATAATCCGGAGATGGGCTGTTAGGAGCTTTGTGGCATTGACAGGAGAGAAATCAAGGCAGAGCACTGTCTAAAGCAGAGGATCAGGTCCCACGCATGTCTTTGCATCTCTTTCTAATGTGAGCGCTGTGTATGGAAAGGACTTTTAGTTTTTAGGAGGATTTGTTCGGCGTTGGGTGATGGTGGGTCAGGAAACAATAGAAAACAAAAACGAATATATTTGTAGTGCCCATGTTGGGTTTTGAGTATTGTTGAGGGATGCAATAGCTCAGTTGGTAACAAAACTGACTGTCTTCTGGTGTCCTTGGGAAAGTCACATGATCTTGCATTGGCTCATCAGCAGTAGGGTTTTAAGCTGTAGCACAGAAACATGGAATTTGATGGCGGCTAAAAACCACCCAGCTCAATGTACTTTTTGAACTTTGCCCAGGATTTCTCTTTGTTTGTCTTTGTTCAGTAAATAGGGCACAGTGGTGCTTGTTCTTAGGAACAAATATGAGGTCAGAATCGGGTAGCATCTCTAATGATCACATTATATTTACCCACAGACATTTCATTAAATACTTAAACTTATCACTGTGTCTTCTGTACATTCTTTATAATCTGAGTTTCTTGGTACTCATATACTATACTTTCCGGGTGTACCAGGGTGTTCCGCTGCAAGAATATATCTAGCTTGGAAATGTATGGAGATAGTATTTAATTCTGTTTGTTTGCATAGAAAGGACAGGCTAAAGCAGGAAACTGCAGCATGTGTACAAACCAGCTCATTCCAGTATAGCCAGTACCTGCCTCTGTGTTACTGTATTATTGGCAGTGGTTATTGATGGGGTAAGAACGTTGTATGATGTCTGGTGACATCACTGATAACCTGAACATATTCAGTGTGCATCCCTATGTTTCTCAGAATATACTGGGCTGACCATTGTTTCAACATATTTGCAAAAATCAAAGCATATAGTGCAAAATACAATTAAAAAAAACGCGAAGACAAAATTCACAAAATATCCACCTGAACTATGTTGGTTCTTACCCCTGACATGAGGTGACCTAAGTTTTACCCGCCTAACTGAGAAGCAAAATGAATAGACCTCTTACCACAACCCAGTTAGTCAACTGAAATTATCGTACATACAAGAGAATGAGAGAAATATCAATGACTTCTTCCTGGTAAAACACTTTATAAATGGGAGAAAACAAATAGCACTTCTGTCCAAATGTCAGTCGGTGGCATGCTTTATTATTACGGTATTTGTTTCTTTAAAACTCAATCTACAGGCATTTCTTTAATGTACAGCACATTTCCTATCTTGCAGAAGTTACATCTCATCTTAACCACAGGGTTAGTAAAAAATTATGGATTTGACATGGTTTGGTCAAATTATATGCCTAAAAGCTTCCATTTTATGCAACAAAATGCATTAGGGATTTTGGATTAAGGAGTAATGTGAATGAATTTGTACTATACACATGGATCCAGGCGGCGAATGTGCATAAAAATGTTATTATTATTTTTTTTACATATGCCTACACTGCACAGACTGTATCAGTGAGCAGATTTATTTTCTCCAGCATTAAAAGGGTCCAAAAGCATCCAGCTCATTTCACACATCTATGACATGTTTTCTGTTTGCTTCTCTGTATAGCACAGACAAGGCTTTGGCCTGGGTTCCTTCTCAGCTTGGTTGCCAGGGGAGCAGCTAGGCAGGCCTGAAATATGCTCAGAAAGGCCTGGCCTGTCAAAGTGTCTGAGATGAACCATTGCCCAGTTCCCCTGCAGCTGGGCTCAGACATGCCTCAGCCCTTGTCTGGGGCCTGGGAATGGCAAAGCCCAGTGAGGTTCAAGGGCAGACTTGATATTCATTAGTCAGGGGCCTTGATGTTCCCACTCTTCTCTCCTGCTTTTTTTTTTCTCTTTCCATCTTTTGACACATTCCTACATGTCTTTGGAAAGGATGAAAAAAAGACTTTCCTCCTACTATTTTCGCTGTTTGTTCTTACACAAAACCATGCATAAACTGTACCATGAAACAAGGACACTGCCAGGACATTGTCTACAAGAAGCCATTCAATGGAATAAGTCCCAGGCTGCAGGCCTGTCTGGTCTGCCCCCATAGTATTGTACACAAACTTTAACAGACAAAATGGTCTTTTCAACTAGACCATATGCATTCTTCTTTGCCCCATGATATTTTATCTGTCCCGTCACCCTACTGGGTAATAAAGTGTACTGTGCCTGCCATGATGCCATTACATCTTCACAAATGCTTAACCAAATATTATTATGCCCTTTACTTGGCTACTATTTATATAGAAACATAGAATGTGTCGGCAGATAAGAACCATTGTGCTCATCTAGTCTGCCCAATTTTCTAATTACTTTTCTTAGTCCCCAGTTCCCTATTTTATATCTAGGATAGCCTTGTGCCTAACCAATGCATGCTTAAAATCCTTTACTGTGTATACCTCTACCACTTCTGCTGGAAGGCAATTCCATACATCCTCTACACTCTCAGTAAAGTAATACTTCCTGCTATTACTTTTAAATCTGTGCCCCTCTAATTTAAGATTGTCTTCTAGTTGTGGTAGTTTTTCTTCTTTTAAATATACTCTCTTCCTTTACCGTGTTGATTCCCTTTAGGGAATATATATAAATCCATTAAATATCACTCACTCAAAAAAGTATCTATTGTAGTTACTTGCTGGTTTAAATGTAATATTACTATGATGTGCAATCTTTTTAAGCACACATTATGTTTACATATATTTTTGTGTAGGTGAATACAGTCTATATATTTGTATCTGTGACGGTATATATTACTTTGATATTTTTTATATACGAATAGATTATTTATAAATATATATTATAATTCTCTACATGCATCTTGGTAAACAGGGGTGTAATTTGTATGTGTCTTTTATGTCTAAATAAATATTTGTTATTATATATTGGTGTGTGTGTGTGTGTGTGTGTGTGTGTGTGTGTGTTAGTGTGTGTGTGTGTGTGTGTGTGTGTGTGTGTGTGTGTGTGTGTGTGTGTGTATATATATATATATATATATGCAATCTGTTGTTTTATGTGGTTGTAAGGAATAATTTATCACTCCCTATAAGGTAACCCGTAGCAATTATCCCAGCCAACCAGCACGTGTTATTAGTTTAAAATGATTTTTCTCCCCTCACCAGGCCCCTGTAAAAGAATAGAGGTGTAATTGTGCTAAGGAGTTAGCAGGAGAGAGCAGCTTTTGGACATATTTAAGTCTGAGGTCCTTAGATGGGGAGGGAGTATGAAAGGACCTAATTTACATAAGCAGCATGTGTCTGCAAGAGAAAGAAAGATATCAGGGGGTTGCAAAATTTAATCTAGACTTGAAGGAAAATAAGGGACTGAGAGGAGGGAGGGGGTGGACTGACAGTGAAAGGGGTTTAGCTAAGTAACACCCTGGAGAGATTAAATTGTCCAGAAAGTTTCCCCCCATGATTTTGCCAAATGGGCAATGGGGTGTACAGAAGGGGTGGGTTGGCTACACCTCCCTAACTGAATGAAAAGGAAATAGGCAAAGAAAGAGATCTTTATTAGTCAGATGGAGAAAAATGTGTCTGTGCTTTGGAAATTTAAGTTATGCTCATAATATTTTCTGTAGCAAAGCCTACAGATTTAAGAGTAATTTCTTGGTTAATGACTGGTTATTTTTGCATAACAATGAAAAAAACATAATATCAAGTAATAGGACCATTACAGCAGGTTGCATGCAGCTCGCTACTCTATTATATCTACAGATAGGTGAAATATGCATGTGTGCACTGCAGGGCACTGTAATATTACAGACATGGCCTTTAATGAGACACAACTATCAATATAAGCGCGAATTAGTTTCACTGTGAATTTAAATTAAAAAGCATATGTAGAATATGTGAAAAGGCAGGGAAATGAACTACATACACATGTCTAACTTGTGAAAAAGTTAAAAATCGGTATGGGGGGGGGGGGGGGGGGGGGTTTCAAGCTAATTGAAAAAAAGGTCCAGGGTTTTAAAATAGTCACTGGAGATTAAAAACAAAAACGAATTCTAGCACAAAGTTTTAAAAGTGGAGCAATCACCATGGAAACCAGTGGAATGTTCCTTCGGTTACTCCTCTTTTAGAACAGTGGTACAAAATCGTCCTTCGTACATAAACCCCCACTGGTAACATCAGATAACCCGAAATTCTGAGGTGGTTTTTGGGGATTTCTTTATAAAAGCGGAAATTCCTTACTATTAACTCCTCTTGTTAACAATAAATAGGTGCTTTTGGGAAGTGGGTACTATTTCATATACATGCACTTTGGGGGGGGGGGGGGGGGGGGAGCAGATAGATAGGGTAATGCGCAGCTAACACTGCACCGATCCTATAGACATGTATCTATTTGACATGCAACTCCATGTAAGTGATTATGAAACGAGTAGAAAGTAATGAATCGCTGCTGGGAAGTGTGTAAAAGACAACACAAGCTTTGGGTTGTGGGGAAGCCTGGTCAATATTGGCTGTAGGGGGTCCAGCCCTGATGTTTAAAGCTGGGGAAAGTTAACATGACGATTAAAACATCACATAGTGTTTTCTATAGTCAGTTTGACATGCAGGCTAATCCTAATGTCCAGGGGTCTTCAGATCCCAGACACACACTCTCTGTCCACAAGACTTTGGAGATCATGATAAAATTCTCAAAGGGAGAGGGTTTAGCAGGGATAAGACATATCCATGGTGAGGATGAGGTGTCCTTGAAATGCCTCCTAGATAATTCTAGTCCAAAGACAAATTCTCTGTCCTGCTCTTGTAATTTCACTTGTCCGAATTCTGGTGGGTAATTTTTCTGGGGTATTTACCTGTTAATACTTATGAGTAGTTCTAATATAACTCGTTGCTTATGTATTTTCAGGACCCCAGGATGATACAGTCTATGATCTAAGCAAAGAAAAAAAAAGTGAAAGGCGATGGATCCCAATCAACAACACTTATCATCAATTAACTCTTCTCAAGATAATATAGAAAAATCCAAACGCAGATAATAAAGAAACCTACATGTCAATTTACCTGGAAATCGGATATGAGTCAAAAGTCTCATTTATTTAGCTCCTTACATGTTTGTACATATTTTATTAATAGAATGATTAATGGTGTATCATCAAATTCACGTTCATTGTATATAAAATATAATAATTGCCTGCCTACTATCTTTCTTTCTGTCTATTTATCTATCCATCTATTTATCTGTTATTGCAAAAGTACTAGTACAGTATTTTTCGAATTAGCACTGCTGTTAGTATATGTTCAAGTATAATACTAATACAAATAAAAAACTAATGAAGACGCTTATATACATATTTTATAATAGATTTACGGAAACGTGCAGTCATTAGTTTTTAAAAATTGCTGTTTGATAAATTAGCAGAAAAGGTTTCGATTCAACCATTTCAGGTTAAAACATAATATTTTCAGCATGTTATATGAACTGAAGTAACAATAGCTGATGTTGTCTATTTTGTTCGTTGTATTTGTTCTGTACTTTCTTCGTATATGTATTATTTCTTGAAATTTCAAAATAAAGATGTGATTTATTTAATTAACACACTAGAGTGATGGTGTTCTTCAGTCTCTCTAGGGATGTGGACCTCACGCTTTGGTAACCAAAGGGTCAATAAAAAGGTGAATGCAGAGATACATATAGATGTTTTTATGTGTGCACAAACACCCCACGATCTATATGTATTAAAAATCATCTTTGGCTAAATTCCCTTTAAATATGTGTCAGTAAAGATGAAAAACAATTAATATCAAAGCTGCACAGAACGGTAATTATCTTGTATTTTGCAACCCTTGCCTTAAAATATATATTACAATTACAATGGTGGATTAAACCATCACTGGCCGTGTTCATTTTGGCTAAAGCATTCTTTACACACACACACACACACACACACACACACACACACACACACACACACACACACACACACACACACACACACACACACACACACATGTTTTTAACAATGTGTTTTCAGGTTAATTTTACCCCATTTAAACTCTTGTAACAAACCATAAAAAATATAATCTAAGAAAAATACAAGATGTAAAGTGGGGGAAAAAATAACACTTTCCTGTCTGTCCTTGTACCGTAAAGGTTAATTTGACATGAGAAGTGGCCATTCAGAGCCTTATCCCCGTTTATCAGGGCATAGTCAATGTTCTTAAACTATTTGAAGCCTCCTTCCAACCTTCACACTCCATAACCTTTCTGTCACCCATTGGAATCACGTTCCATTAACAATGCGAAGAATTACAATGCGTGGAATGGTTTACCCAAACTCCTACTGTAATGCGTTTTTTTTTGTTTTTTTTGACGAAAGCCTATTGAAAACCTTTTTTTTTTAAAGAAAAAAAATCCCCTTTCTTTCATTCTTCCAGAAAATAACAGGGTGTAAACATGTCAGTCTGGAAGCAATGACCTTTGTTAGAAAGGAAGTTTAAGCGCAAAAGAAATGGTATGCTTGTTTAGCAAACTTCCTTCCAATCTCCCACTAAGGGACCAATGATCTTCTTTTACCTTAGCAGTTCATAAGTGACAATGGCTAGCAACACAAAGTTCCCTTGGCTTGCCTCCAGAAAACAGGCTTCCTGTAGGGGCATATAATAGAAAAAGCATTATTGTGTAGGAAATTTCTAGGTAAATGAAATACTGTTCCTAGGTTTTCTCTCTGTTGAGGTATTAATGGATCAATTAGCCAAACTACTTTCAGCTGATAGCTTACAGTCAGAAATGTTGATAATCATTCTATACAAGTCCATCCAAAGAATCCTTATATGAAATCACAATTCTTTCAATAATTCTAATGTATTGGCAGCAACTGTGACCCTTCTCATATAGATTTAGGATCTTGGATTTCAGTAATGACACATTAAAGACATATTCAGATTTTTTTATTTTTTTTTAAGTGAGATCTCTGCTGCTTATCAAAACATAAAGATCTCAAACATAGTAGGATGCGATATAATGGTACTATGGAAGATATAGACCCGAATTTATAGAATTACAGTCTACTAAAATCTAAAGATGCCAAGATAGCAAAATTATACTGGAAAAAAAAACTATTAATTTTAATACAGGGATATTTTGTCTTTTACTGATATTAAATAGGGGCTATATGATAAATAGCAGTCAGCCTACGCTGCTCAGTGTTTATATTACTCTGTTATCATCAGTTGCAAACGAAGAGACAAATAAAAAGATTATTACGACGCTTCTTGGATAAGACAATATTTTCTTTCCTTTGGGGAAACTGATAACAATTGAACTGTTTTCTACAGGCAAACTAAAGTTTTTGGTCTGTTAGAAACAGACATAATGGCATTAGAAAAACACAAGCTAACCCATACAGTGGGAGCACAAAGGGTGTTTTATTCAAATTTGTTTTGAGTTTAGCCGATTTGCATGAAAAATGTGTGAGAAAAGCTGTCTTGGGTGACCTCATCCACAGCTGCCATTAGAGTTTAATTAAGTGCTGAATAGCTGCATTGGCTGAGCAGACAGGGAACGTGAAGAGAATCCTGTCTGGCATCCAGACTGTGAGAAAACTCAGCAGCTTGCACTAGAAGTAGTGAGGGATCCCCAATCCCAGACAATCCCCTGCCCTCCAAACCAAAACATTAGTCATGACAACAGCCCTCAGGAGACAGACCCTTCTGTAAACCCCAGCAGGCGTTAGATATGCAGTCTAATGGGGGCCATGAATGGGTTAACCCAGAAAGGAGGACAATTAATCTAGAATATAATAGTAAAAAAAAAAAAAAAACGAATGAAATCTAAAAAAGAAATGAAAACTATTTTTTTCTTGTTGGAAAACGTCTTTTGTGTAAACCTTTCCCGATTTACTGCACTCCCTCTCTTAGCAACACCACTCAATGGCCAAGAATGAACATGATTTAATGGCTACTGGCAGGACATGAGAACATTAGGGTCTACTCAATAAAGAGAGAATGGCAGAGAATTGAGACGGGAATTTCAAACTTAAGGCCAAAGTAACTGAATTGGAAAAATTCTCCCATTCAGCAGTATTGGATATGTTTTTTGTTTTTTTTTACAAATCAGATACATTGGTTTAAAATGTTAAATTCCCGACTCAGTTTCTTGCATCATTTATTCTGCAGCATGTGGCAGACACTGAACTAAACTCAGGTTCAAGTACAAGTTTCCAGGATTTGCCAGTTCTTTTCCACCCAGCTCCTTTTGTTCCTCTCAAACAATTGCTCTTTATTCCCCATTCTGTACTTGGCACGGTTTAGCTGTCTGACTGAAAACTTAACAACCTTCCTTCTTAGTATAGGCACTCAAATAACCCTCTTCTGCAAACATTTTTCACTGTACTAGATCTCTGTCCAATTTCTCTTTGAGTGACTTGAGGAGGGCATCCCTCCACGTATTTCATGTCTATGGGATGAGCAAAGATGTGAAATAGATACATCTTCTCCTAATAATTCTTCAGTGAGATGGATCTCAGACATTACAAGCTCAGGTAAGGTAATGCTATTACTATTATTGATATTAATATATATATACACATTATAACTATTACACTTGCTTGTGATTTACCTTGTATTGTTCTGACAATATTTGATGTTGTTTACTTTTTTTGCCTTTGATTTGTCAGTACTTTGTTCTTGAAGGAATGCAGACACACTTTCCATAAATCAAAAGTGAGTAGCTCTTCTTGTTTGTTTAGAGGTCACATTGTGTGACCTTGGACAAACCTTTGGCTAGACATTTCTGGCTGATTCTGTAATAATGGAGTGTCGTTGGACACAGTAGCCATTCCAACGAACATACCCCTTTGACTTGAATGACCTCTGAGAGGACGTCACAGTGCGTAGGTGTGTGTATGAATATTAACACCAATTTAAAGTTTGATCGGTTATTTGTATTTAATCTCTTGCAAAAACACTGACTATTCTGTGGACATAAAGAGAAACACAATTTGCTGAAATCACTTCTGAATGATCTCTGTAAATATCAACATTATTACCATTCATTTTATTTTGATTTATTTGCTTGATACTTATTATCAGAAGATTGTAATCTACGCATTTTTTTTTACAAGACAAAATCATTATTTTAGAGAAAAAACATAATAAAGCGTATAGAACGCCTTCGGTGACCATATGATATCTATTTTATCACATGTGATATTATATGATGTGTGAGCTGAATAGCAATTACAGAAATGGCAGTTTGTATTTCCATAAGATTAAATTAGTATTTTTTAATGCCAGAATAAAAAAAAAAATGTGTGTTCACCTGTTTCTTTAGAAAACGGGTAAGTTTTCTACAGCAATAGGTATTAAATAAATTATGATTAAAGTGAAGTTAAATAATTATTAGTCCCAAGAGGATAGAAGACATTATATTTATTTTACTTAACTGGAATATTTTTCCCCTTTTATATCATGCTATAGTATATATCTTATTTTCTTGGGCTGTTCTAGAATACCACACTCAAATGAAATAAATGATTACATGTAGAGCATAAAGCGGATATCTTAGATAATGAATATCCTATAAACGGACAGTAAAGAGGTACATATTATAGATACCATATATGAGTAATTAATTACACTATACACTCGGATGTCACGATCATTTCATTGTATCGCTTGGAAGAAGAAGAGTTAACGCTGTCATATCCCAGGTACTGCATTAATTGGCCATTTAAATAATGCTTGAAATATATTGACACTCAGTTGCACGATAGCAACTTGCAAGCCTGTCACTGCTGCTATATTGTAGTTGTGCATAGGTTGTTGCCTAGCAACGCATTAGAATCCTCATGGTCCTGTTACAATGCATCGCCAGTGTTGTGCACTGTTAGTTTTATAGCAATATGGCTGCTGTATTTATTATACCAACGACCAGTATGCTATGGTGGATTGCCATCATTATTTCTCAGGACCCCGAGAAAACACCTTTCTTTTCCATGGCTTTTATCATATTTTTTTAATCCAATCACAATGCATTTTGTAACCTCTGCTCACGTCACTGCGAAGGAACTGCATAACGTCATTTTTATGATTGTTACTATTGTTATTCCTCTTTAATGATAGGATGACTGAGGATGAATGTACTACATTCCAGTCATCCTTATTCCTGATGTTAATTTATTGAGCATTGCCTCAATGCTCATAAGTATTTCTAATTCTATAGAAGTATTATGTTATCTGTCTTCATTATTATTTTGACTTTTTTCACTCGCCTGTCAATGTTTTACTCCCTAGTACTCTGGCCATTCAATATTTTTCTTATTACACCTTGCAAAATTTAGATACGTTGATTCATATTGATTCGCATCACGTTTCGATACTTAGTATGCATTATTATATAGTAAACAGAATAGGAATTGCATGGTAAGCCTGGAGTACACAGTATATAACACACACAGTAGATAGCATCAAATTAAGCAAATAAAAGGAAAAATGAAACTAATTGGGTTATATCCTTTGGTAATTGTGTGTAAATGTTTTGTCCAACATTTGAACTTTGCTTTCTAGAAATAGGACAAGTAATCTCCAGTACTTCTAAAAAATCAGACTACAAATCCCTCCATCCACTATCATCCCATGAGTAGCTGAGAGTTGTGGGAATTTCAGGTCAGCTTGTAAATATATGTAGATATCGTAGATATATGTTCAATATTGTCAATATTTTAATACATAATTGTAGTGTTAAATTCCTGAATTTCATTGAGGACAAGCAGTATTCACTGTGGTCTATTTTTTGGCTGGAAGTGCATTACAGGTATGAGAGTCCAAGTATTTAAAATTATTTTGATTCACTATCCTTGATCACTGGCTCTTTTTGAGCAAATGTTTCAGCGATTGGCATGTTCCATGTATTAACAGTACAATAAAGGGACTCATCTAAACATTGTTTGTACTATGAATGTAGAGAATACCACATAATAATCAAAACATTGTTAGTGAGATACATAAATAAAGAGAAATGGGTTTTAAAAGTGTCTGTTTTGTTTCTTGTTAAAAACATCATAGCTTGATTATGCAAATTTCTTAATTTCAACAGGAACTGGGTAATTTGCATATCAATCCATAAAGTGATGTCATAATAAGGAGACCCCCACAGGCACTTATAAAACATATGTTTAATTTAATGCATTTCTTTGCTTACAATTCTGCTAACATGGTGGGCTTAATTCATGTAAGAGAGAACTGACAAGCCAATTTCAGACTCAAATTTACATTCAGAGTATAAGCAATGTTGAAGTTCAAAAAGTCCCTTTAAGGCAAAGTGGCCAAGTTACATAGAAACACAGAACGTGTAGTTAGATAAGAAGCATAGGGCCTATCTAGTCTGCCCAATTGGAAACCTTTACCAATTCTGTACTTTGGCCTTAAGTTTCAAACTCCCTTGTCAATTCTCTGCAATTCCCTCTTTCAGGAAAAATAAATCACAATTTATCATTTTTGATATAAAAACAATGTTGCAGCTGCACTGCATGTGTGTGTGTGTGTGTGTGTGTGTGTGTGTGTGTATATATATATATATATATATATATATATATATATATATATATATATATATATATATATATATATATACATATGTAACAATATTAGTATGTTAAGAGTTTTACTAGCCTATTCTTATTTGTTTGGTGCACCCATTCAGGACTCTTTGTGTAATGTACATAGCAGTGATACTATGACACAGACCTATGGGAACCACAAGTGATAACTGTAGAGTGTTTCATTGGAAATCCATCCATCAGAGGTGCCGTTTGTTCAGTCACAGGTAGATGTTAATAATAAATGTATATGTGTATCATGGATTTCCTCTATTGTTCAGTGACTAACACAAGTAATAATATTAATAAGATTGCATTTATTTACTTTAGAAAAAAGGCATCTTAGAGGGGATATGATAACATTATATAAATATGTGCAGGGCCAATATAAAGAGCTCTCCAGGGACCTGTTCATTAACAGAAATGTACAAAGAACAAGAGGTCAGCCCCTGAGACTGGAAGAGCAAAGATTTCATAGACAGCACAGTAAGGAATTCTTTATGGTAAGGACAATAAAGTTATGGAACTCACTGCCAAGAGAGGTGGTGCTATCAACCACAATAGATGCATTAAAAAATGGTCTGGATTTTTTTTTTTAGAAAAGCAGAACATACAGGGCTATTCATAATAGAATAAGCATTAATAATAGAGCTTATTTATCCAAGGAGAAATCTGATAGCCCTTTTGGGGTTAAGAAGGAATTTTCCCCCTAGGAGGCAAAATTCGAAATAGCTTCCTTAGGGTTTTTTTTGCCTTCTTTTGGATCAAAACGCTGGAATGAGAGGTAGAAGGGTTGAACTTGATGGACTTGTGTCTTTTTTCAACCTAAATTACTATGCTACTATATTACTATGTAACACATGAGACTGATATAATAAAGAAAGAGGTAATGTCAACTGGAAATGGTAATCTTACAGGCTAATTATGGAGACAATTAGTACTCATTAGTAGTCAGGTTTATTTGGTTTCTTTGAACCAAACATTTGCCACAATGCCATGGAAACAGCAAATTATCATGTGAGAGGTGAAAGGAAAGAATAACAAATCTGTAAGATACATATATATGTGTATACATATGTGTATCTCTACATCTAGAAATATAAGACAGACAGATGGACAAATATACGATGGATTGATAGATAGATAGATGATAGATAGATGATAGATAGACTGACAGATAGATAGATGGATAGATAGATAGATAGATAGATAGATAGATAGATAGAGAGATAGATGATAGATAGACTGACAGATAGATAGATGGATAGATAGATAGAGAGAGAGAGAGAGATAGATAGATAGATAGATAGATAGATAGATGATAGATAGATAGATAGAAAGAGAGATAGATGATAGATAGACTGACAGATAGATAGATAGAGAGATAGATGATAGATAGACTGACAGATAGATAGATAGATAGATAGATAGATAGATAGATTAGACTGACAGAGATAGATAGACTAACAGAGATAGATAGATAGATAGATAGATAGATAGATAGATAGATATATAGATAGATAGACTGACAGAGATAGATAGATAGAAAGATAGATAGAAAGATAGATAGAAAGATAGAGAGATATTATCAACGAGACAACGTGATAGAAGACAGATAAAGAAAGAGCGAGCGAAGGACAGAAAGCAACAGAGAAAGGAAGAGAAACAGAGAAATAGAGAGGGGGAGACAGAAAAATGGAGAGGGAATGGCAGAAATAAGGAGAGAGGGAAGAAATAGAGAGAGTGAGGGGGAGGGAGAGAAGGAGGTAGTAGGTAGAGAAATGGAGAATGGAAGACAGATATTCATACATAAAAAAGAAAGGTAAACAGGGAAAGATGGATATGTGACATTAAAAGCACCGTAATCGTTGCACTGAATGAAACATACATGGTCACCAATAGTCAATAACAGCTACTTTCCTTCCCATTCGTGGAGAAGGAAGAAAGCATTCAATCGTATCCATTGTATCTGTGGCAAGGTAATATTATTTAGCCCATCTGTATGTTCTCTGCTGCCAGCAGTGGACTGATGGGGTATAACAAGCTCTTTCATTCTTGTACGCGAATAACAATTAGCTGGCGTGTTTGCAAGGAAACAATAGAGGAGACGTACAAACACACCTCTGCATTCATATCTGTCAGAGTCTTTGTTAACAATCATAACAGGTCTGATAGTAACATTAAGTGAAGAGCGTCATCTGATGTTGATTAATGCAGTTCCATTACACAGCAGTAGAACTGATTACACGCATCGAGGTGTTATGCTTTATTTATTTAATAAAGCCACTTTATTCATGGTATATGAAGCCCCTTTGTAACGGGGCCGGTATTGAGCTGTATTTTACCCTGTATAAACCTTCACATGGTCAAATCCCATTTTGAGATAGCAGCCATTTTGTAGCAGTTCAGTGACACACTAATACAATACTGGGGATGTTGGATCCAAAATGCTATATAACCCACAGCCCATGTGTTACAGCAGCAGGAAACATCTTCTGTCACTGTGACTAACATGGACTACGACTCTCATGATGCTAGGACATCATATAGACTGCTCTCGCATCAACGGAACAATTGCCCCCAGGAGAATGAGTTTCAGTGCTTTACCATCCCTGTTTTTTTTTCCTATATTAGATGTCAAGGTTTTTTTATTATAACATGAGTATATACATCCCCGTGTAATAACAGAAACCTATTTCCCAGCCTGCTTTCTGACGCCCGGAATATAGGGGTGATGGTGGGCTATATAGATGTGATCCAGGTATGGTGCTCATTTGGGATGAATATCAGCACAGCAACCTTACTTCCTTCTGTCAGGAATCCTGTATGTTACCATGTATTGCTAAATACGTGCCTAGAATTAAAGACAAATGGGGGAGCATTAGCCTGCTGCTTAACGCTGTACCCAGGAGGCTGACATAGAACAGTATACTCCTTTTTATCAATTATATAAACTATTATTAATGTTGCAAACCCCTAGCTGCTGCACTACATCTCCGTGGTTGGCTGCGTGTAATGGTACTTGCAATCCAGCAACTACGGTTGAGCCACAGTTTTCCAGATTTGAAACATGCAGACACAGCAGGGTACTATCTATTTTATGACTTGCCCCTTGCTATCTTGTCTGAATAGATGTGAGATTGTTAAGAGCGCAGAGAAGAGTACGCAGTTTTCGCGCTGTAATAATTAACTCTATCAGCACTGGTGATTTCTGAAACCATTCAGTATAAATCTAGTGCACAGCGCATGCTTTCTCTCCTGGGCTGTGCATTTTTGGTGTTTCAGACTTTTACACACCAAGTGCAAAGCTTTCACTGGGTGGCAGAGGAACCAATTGCAAAGGAATGTGCAGGAGATAAGAGGTTAACAATACACATTCACTATTACAATAGGAATTCGAACTCCGAATGGATCTTGCTTTCACAGTAATCAATTTATTGTGAGACAACACATAACACCTGTAAATGTATATACTAAAAAAAGCAAAAACTTTTTTTTGTTGTTGCTATGGGGCGTCTTTGAAGGAGACATCTTGTGCATTGTGGGTATTAAAATCCATCAGATTAATTAATTTATTGGTACAGGTACCTATATTGTAGAGTAGAGTATAAAGCTGCCTGTTAATACGAAGTTATGGAAGCCTCAGTGAATTTCACTGTGTTCTGTGCACACCAAACCACCTGTTAATTAAATCCATCTTTTCATTTATATAGAAGTTCAAAGTACAGTTATTTAGATAAAACTTACATAGAGATTATTCATCACTTACAAATAACCAGCCCTATTTTCACGTTACTGAGCCATACAAGTCAATGCACTGTGTACCCTGTACAATATATAGAGTATGATGAACACACCGCTTTACATACACTTTATGGGTTTATGCGTCTTTACTTACACACAACAACAAAAAATAAATACATTTAAAATGGTAAATCCTCTGATGAGGAAAAATGAATTGCTTCCAATATTACACAAATGTCTTTGTCTGTAGTGCACTGAATAAACCAGATCTGGAGAGTGATTTTTCTTTTTTGTGTGTGTGTGAATTCTTTCTTAATTAACAAGCTTCTTTAAATATAAGACATTCAGTTAAGTGGAGCAGGCTTGAAATGAAGAACAAAGGCTTGATACATATGTGTCCCCCTGAGTGACCTCCCGTTAACACACTTGTGTTTCTCTGCGGCACCTGCTTGGTAAAGCACTCTCTGCCAACCAACAGAATACACAAGCCTTTATTGTGGCATTGTGCACACTACCTGGCAGTGTGAATAAACACTGCATGCATTTATACAAGGTACTTAGCACCTATTGTGTTAAAAATGCTTCATCTTCTGACAGTCTACACCAACCAAATCTGAAATACCATTTGTGGACCACAATACCCATTATTTCAGCTGATTCGATTGCTAAACAAACCAGTTCTTTTTCCTAATGGAAGTGGTTATTTAAAAGTGCAATTAATGCTACTCCATTACAAAAACACATTTTATGTTGTCAGTTTTTATGTTTTCTGCTTGGTTTTTTACCCATCTATATGCATGTGATGCACTGGATAACTAAATACACGATTTTATTTGGCACATTAGAAATTAAATTCGAGCATTTAATTTCCCAGTGTAATATGTGAATTACATTGTTTTAAATAACTAATTCTCTTATCAGACAATTTAATCGGATTTTCTTACTGCAAACGTAGAGCGTTGAGTTTTGGTAAATGCCATAAAAATGGAAATTTATTCGTTTTACCTTTTTTTGTCCTTTTGCAACCTGCTAATTACCTAAATTATTTCAAGGGGAATGGCTACAATGACTTTAATATTTTATTTTGTCCTATAGATTTTTCATTGTGTTATATACATATTTACATGCAGATATTAACTACTATACATTTTTATACAACACATATCTATATGTATATACATTTATCTGTATGTACTGGGCTATATTGTACTTTACTGTATATATATATATATATATACACACACACTCTACCTAACCAAAGACTAAGTATGTTTTTTTGATGCTATAATTCTTCTGTGTTTTATTGTACGTTTTTTTTTTCTGATCAATATTGTATACTTTCAAGCCCTGGGAAATCAAGTTGACCTATATCTATAGCTTCAGGTGAGGAATAATCCAACAAATGTTCACATAAGTTAAAACTGCACCAGTAAAGCAAAAATAGGTTTTGTTTAAATTGGTAAGGAGTGCCAAAAATTCAGAAATGACACAACCCTCTATGGGACATACATATTGTACTTGAGCGCATATAAGTAGCAAAATTCGGTACATTTTATTAAGAAACGTAAAAATTGGAGCTTATATAAGAGAATTCTTTATGAATTAAAAAAAATCCTGATTTCTACTACGGGGTTATCATAACTGCCTTAATTTCACATCACAAAAACATACAAGTCAAACTTCTAAATATTAAGCAATCACCATGGGAACCAGTGAAATGTTTCTATTGATTTCATCACTTTTAAGACTTGACCCATACTGCTATTATATGCATGGTCACCTATGGCAAAAGCCTATATGAAATGTTAGGACACAGTTAAACGAAACCTACTAACTACCGTATATGTGACACAAGGTAAACTACACAAAACGAAAAAACGTACAAAAATGATAAAAACACTTTCTGAAAATACCAATGATCAGCTGCTGAAAAACCCAGCTTTGCTCTTTATACAACAACCCTTACTTTATTTACCAAAGAATGAGTCTAATTAACAGAAAAAGTAGGACCCGTTAGGGGATATGGAGTCCTGTGTGAGACCTCTCTCCAGCCATTTGTTATCTTGTGCATCAAATACACTATCGACTGCTCTTCCATACAGAATACTATAAATACCAGGAAGGTCTTTTTGCCTAAACATAATCTGTCTATTTTGGCTACTTAAATGTAAATATAAAATAACAGTCGTTTTTTAAAAGGGATACATTACATTAAACTATATATGATATTAATATATGTATAATATATATATATATATATATATATATATATATATATATATATTATTACATTAAAAGTATTATTATTATTATATTCATTATAATACTATTTAATTCTATAACAATATGATTTCAATCAAATAAAATATTGCTTTTTTTCTCAACCTATAATGTTATTAAGAATAAATCCAACAAACTAAAACTAGTAACAACAAACAACTCATTTCAGTTGATTTGTTTAATCCAATTTATTGTGGAAATTTTCTTGAAATATGTGCTACATTCATTTAACAAAAAAAGAAAAACAAAGCAAAAAAGAAACACTTTTCCAACCAGGATGCTTTTAATACCAGTTACATATTATATGTATAAGGAAAAAAATTACAGGGAGCAAGCAGAGATTTTATTAAACCTATTGTTTTTGAAAATGCAAGAAAAATCAGCAACTTTCCAGTGATTTTATTTGGAATAGCTAGATCACTATATATGACTGTCAGGTTCAATGAAAGCCAAACTCTAGATGTAAAGTTCTGGATTCCAGTTTATTACACACTCATGGCTCACACTAATATGATTAATGACCATGTTTGTAGATCAGTTAGGAACCATGGTTAGTGCTTCAAATCAGACACATATGGAGGATGAAAAGTGAAAGGCTCTGCAGGAGCAGGGTCTGCATGTGGTGATCAGAGACTCATCCATGTGCTGTAAGTAGGATCACTTTGGACATATTTAAATATGGATCATGGGGAGTCAAATTATCATTACTAAATAAAGTGAAAAATGGTGTTTCAGCGTAAAGGGAGGAATATGCACGTATAATTTATATAGGAGCAAATTGAATATAATAGGTGAAATAGGTATTCTGTGTATAGTGAGGCATTTCATTGGGTCTGTGTATAATGATCAGTGTATAATAAGGGGCCAATCTTTACATATAAATGTGACAATATGGAAATAAAATATATCAGATCATCCATGTATAGTGAGATATATTGGTGTGCTTGAGTTCAATACGATCTATCAGTGCTAAGCAATGAGGGTGAACATTTTAGGGCCCAAGTGCCACTTCTGCCAGGAAAACAGGTTTTAAATCTAGAAGCGCTAATAATACAAAATAAATATGAATAGGAGTTTGGTGGGTCCCACACCCGATTACCCTTCTTAATCCTGAGATACTTGTCTGAGATCCTGTTCTGCAAATATTACAGAAACCATAAACATGAATGATTTTACACCAGCTGACATGCCGTAACTTAGCCATAACTGACCCATATGATTGCTGAGAATTGTTAAAACCACTTAAAATAGGCAATTAATGGCCATATAGTTACTTACTAGCCATATGCCAGACATTGCGGAAAATATGTACCCTATATATTAGGAGGAATATCATGGGAAACATTGTTGCCAGAAGCTGGCATCCCATTACCATGTACTCTTCTGACACCAATACCAATGGTTATGCTCTGGCATGCTACATGGTGCAGCCTTTTCCCCATACTGGACATTGCTGTACACAATTTTTCCAATGATGCTCAGCAAAGCTCTTAATTGGCTGGGCATAATAGTTTACATTTTGTGCACACATGCTCTGCACGCTGTTATAACTGTTAGTTGCCATTTCAGATAGGTCAGTGATGGCTACCCTGTGGAATGCTACCTTTTGTTGCATTTACCTCCAATATACATAGCAAGTCATGTACCAGCTGTTGCTGATAATTTTATTTTGATGCTTAACTGGATTCACACCTGGCAGAGCATTTAAAGAAACTATATCCAAAATAAATTACTGGTTAAGCCTCAAAGGATATGTGGTCCATGGCGGCTGACATTTTAATGCCATACCCACTTTGATACTCATATGCAGGCCATGAATTATAGTTTGCTCAGCATAATGGGAAAATGAATCCAGCATCACAGTTACCCATTACCCATTACCCTATTCTTCAAAGCATCACAGTTCATGCTCCTAACTTTCTCCTAACATCAAATTATTTTTCACTCCCAACATTACCCTCGCTAACACTTTCCCACCCTGCAGTATAACATCTTGCCCCACCAGCCTTAACTCCCACAGCATCAAAGTACCCATATAGCCCCATTCCTCTGCATCACAGTCCTCATATGCTCTAATATTTGCAAGAGGCTACACTGACTGCAAGCTGGCCTCCTCTGCATGATATGCACTGACTGCACAAGGATGAAATCATCCCACTAAGTGAGGTCTATTCACTAAAAGGTGAGTTGCAGGTGCGTTAAGGTGAGATGAACATTGAATCTCACAAATTTAGCTATACATTGTGCAGGAACAAACCTGGTGAGTTTGCTGAACGGGGGAAACTCACCAGGTTTGCACCTATACAATGAATAGCTAATTTTGGTGATATTAAATAATCATTTCACCTCAACTTATCTCACCTGCAACTCACCTTTTAGTGAATAGACTTAACTGTCACTGCACATTAAGCACCAACGGCCTCAGATTGCAGCTACATCACCATGGGAACAATTTTGGACAGCAACAAGTGTACCGACGCAACTACTGGGCAGAAACCGCAGTCGACGTGGGACTCTGTCCAATGCCTGGACCAGGCACCCCTTCAACATAGCAGCTGCTTGTTAACTATGCTTATTTTCTTTAGACTTTCTTTTAATTTGTAACACTATTATATCTATTAAATCAACATTCTACTCCCTCCTGCTCAAACTTCACGTGTGAAGATTGTATCGACTAATGGGTCTATACAGTAAAATTCAAGAAATGCTCGAGGAGGTCACTTTGGAGGTTAACTTTCATTTTGACAAAGTCAAATTTGGCACCCGAGTCTGAAAAATAGCTTTGCTAAATTTGCCTCCTATTACTTTCAATGGGAAAGTTTCAAACCTGTTTTTTTTTTCTGAATCAAACTCGGGTGCTGAATTTGATCAAGTCTCAAAATGAAAGTCGGCCTCCAAAATCGACCACCTCAAGCTATTCTCGAATTGTAGTAAATAGACCAATACGGTTACCATCAGTCTCTGTAAAGCTTCTTAAATAGTAAGAATAATAAATTAACAATAAAATTACATAGAAACATCTGACTAAAATAAATGACTGTCACAGTCCAAGTGAATGCTGAGAGTCACTGTGACTGGGGTTCTTGGAGGGCCCTTGGGGCCAGAAGACTCCCTGCTGACTATGGACCCTTTTGGGGGTCAAGAACCACCCCCTCCCAAAGGAGCTTTGTGTCATGGTAGCCTGCGTGCCCTAGGCTCCACTGGCACTGGAAGGGATTGTAGCATTCTCAAAGGACACATCATTGCCCCACTTGTTCCTCGTTGTTACCTGTCCCCTGGATTTCTTATTGACTTGCTCTATGGTGCCCCATGTTGTCCCCTACTACCCAAGGCCTTTGCCCTGTACAGAGACACTCATTCAGTGCAGCAAGACTTTCTGCCCAGGCAGAGCTTTCCAAGTAGTGTGTGGATTGGTATTATATGTTATTGATTAGATAAGTACACGTTTCATCACTAGAGTTTACTGTCCTGTGTTTATTGTCTCTTGTAGTCTGTATCTGATGGTGCCATGGTTAATTATATTATGTCTTACTGTATTTAAATTACCTGCTTAAATAAGGTCTTCTCTTCTTTGAGGCTTACCATAATATAATTAGTTAATCCTATGCTTCCCCCCAGTTGATGTCATGTTTGTGTGTATATAAGTCTGTGCTGTTTGACAAATAAAGTAGTTGTTCATTCTTGCTGTACCTAACTGCTAGTGGTCCTATCTGCTATTTGGGTACAAAGAGCAAAGTTCCAGGAAAGACTTGCCGGGTGGATGCTGAGCTTTAATCGGGGGCTAAGGAGGTGTTTTCAAACAAGGACAGAGGTGCTACCGGCCTTGGGTAGCCATTCTGTTACAATGACTTTCATTTTGGGGAAAATAGCATGAATGTTTTCCTTAAAAAAGTTTGAAAAATCTCACCATTCTAAAGCTACGGTACCAGGATTGACAGAATCAAGATAACTGCAAGGGCAGACTTTCCATATCTAAATGTAAGCCTAGGGCACACATTATATAAGTGGCTATGGTCAGACATTTTAAGTAACAGTTAAAGATAAAGTCATCTCTTTATTTGCTTTTTATTGACCTACTGTAATTTAGCATTTTTCAATTCTAAACTAATATTACACAGTGATATTGTATACAGACCGCAGCAACACTTAAGAGCACTTAAGGAACATTGGCTCATTAATCGTTGCCATAGCTCCAGTGGTTAGGGCTTCATGACACACTATATAGCCAAAAGTATGTGGATACCTGCTCATAAAAAAATTCATCGATTGAACTGCCAGATGGTAATCCCTGATTCATCATGCTCTAGAGACCAATGACAACTAGCTTTATACCACTCCAGCAAATGGGTGGCATTTTGCATGGCGATCTTATGCTTGGTCATGGTGTGCAGCCGATTAGCCAATAGAAACATATGTTATGAAACTCCCAATGCTGCTCGCAGAGGCTGTTTGAAACATGGTAGTGATCTATGGAAACAAGGACAGAAGATTTTTTTTGACATTTTGTGCACTTTAATACTCTGCATCCCAGGCTTTGAGATTGAAAGGCCCACCATTTCTCAGTGCAGGTGTTGTTATTCCTAAATATTTCCCAATAGCAGAACTTGCAGTTGACCAGAGCCTCTCTAGTAGGGGAAAACAAATGATTTGCCATGTTGAAAGTTATTGAACTCTTCAATATTTACCATTTTATTGCCAATGTTTATCTCCACAGATTGCATGACTGTGAGCTTGATGTTATACACGTTTAAACAATGTGTTTAGATGAAATTGCCAAAACCAGTCATTAGAAGGGTTTCCCACATACTTTGGGCCATGTTTAAAATTAAGCCTGGAACATACAAGTCAGAGATCTTACTCTCCTTTTGTCAGGACAGCATACATGATGATGTCAGGGTATTTTCATATCTTTAACATAAAGTCAACTTTGACAAGTTACAGGGGTGAGACAAGACTGTGGGGGCTTTTATTTTTTTCCTTTGCCCCAGACCTTTCCCACTAGACTCCATTGCCATACATTTTTTCCATTGATCATCAACTGCCTTTTTTCTTCTCAATCTCTATCACCACTCCCATGCCACCCACCTGATTCCCGCCTGTCTTAGTGTGGGGATAAATGAGAAGGGAACCTCATACTTGGTAGTCTAGTCAGGAGCAGATATCTGTGCATTCTCAAGCACAACTCTGCATATGAATGTTCCGCGTGTTTCTTATGTGCACATTCTAGTTACAGACTGCTTCATGGTGCGACACTAAGAATGTCCTTACATGCTTTGTCTTAAAGGGACCCTACCACTTACATAAGATGTAACTAGATAACCTGGTCATTTGCAACAAATACATATATAAATCATATAGCACTATTAATCAAATTAATTGCATATAAAAGGAAAAATAAAATTAGGTGTTTATCTCCAGCATCCATTTTGAGAATATTTCCCATGATGCAACATCATCCATAATCTTCCAGCCAGTCACACTTTACAACTGTTGCCAAAGCCTGCATGCTGATGTCAGAAGATACTCCCTTGCTCTCTTACTGGCTCCTGTGTATCATAGTGGGCAGGACTAGGTGGCTTTGTACAACTTTTTTTTTATCTATAAGTCTCTTTTACACAAAGAGAGGAGATTAACCTGAGAAAACAGGATCATAACCCCGGGCCTTGTGATGTAATAGTTACATTACCCTCCCATTCAGTCCAAGTCTATGGTCAGACTTCTGTCTTATAGACTGCATTCTGTGTCCCCAGCCCCAAAGTGAGAAATTTGTACTGTAAAGCCACTAGGGGGTGGCACCCAAAAACACAATATTTCATAAAAAGGGCAGTGCCCAGTCACAATTGTTTAGTTAAATGTTTTATTAAATACAATCACATAAGAAAAACAAAAGACATATCTGAAATCAACAATGCAAAATAAAAAAAAGTATAACCTTTTCATTTTTTGGTGGTAGTGTCCCTTTAAAGGGCATTCTGCAGGACAGAAAGGGAGCAGTCTTAGAGTATGACTGAAACAATATCTCCATTGCAACCACAGGCCCTCTTTATCATTGAGCCCAGGTTAGATAGCGATGGGTCCAACCCTGAGAAAACAAGGAAAGTAGTACATTTTTTCCCCCAGCTATCAGGTTCAAACAAGCTGATTCATAGCAGCTTATAGTATCTTTTAATGGATCAGCAGAGGAGCTCTCCAGAGATGTCCTTATAATTGAGCATTTGCGAGCTCACAGTTATATCAGATGACAGATTCCCAAACCTCCTTATATAATAAGATCTATGAAAAGGTCTAATCACTAAACAGTATCAGAGTTTTTAAGGAGGAAATAGACACTGCATATTGTTGTCATAATCACCCCCTGCCATTAGCTATTCATTTCACTTCAGCAGCTCTATAATCAGGCACTGAACACTTTCAGGGCTGGTGTAACTCTTTCCCACCTCTGGAAGGTTCAAGCACTTTGTTATATTAAAACTAAGTTTCTTCCTTTAAAATAAATTGGGACCATTCATACAGCATTGCTCTGAATTATGTTTTAAATAAATTCAAATTAAAATAAATAGATTTTTTGCGATTTTTTTCACTAGTTAAGATTTTTTTGGATATGCAATTCCTTGCATGGATTCATATACAGCCAAGACATTTTGTAGAACTAGATACAGTAAATAAAAGTTATTAAAAGATTCAGTTTGACAGATGGAGATACAGCAGGTTGTGAGGGCACAGTTAAAGGACTTGTTTTATTAAACTATGATGACACTGACAGTATAAGATTTATTGGATGTTTAATACTTTGCTTTTACAGAGCATAACTATTCAGATGCTGGCTAGAACAAAGATGGGCAGAATTAATCTTATGCTTCCAGTAGGGTGTAAGCTGAGCTGGCGCTTAATTTGAAAAGTAATGTTCAACTTAGTACCATAATTTAATTCTTACAAACTAAAATCACAAATTATTTTAGTGTACCTTGTACACTACTGGGGACACATTGCTCATGGACAGCGGGGGGCTGGGATCCTTTGGCTCAGACAGAAAAAATATTTAGTGACCAATGGTGAAATTCCCTTATTATCATCAGAGATAAACATACGCAGACATGCAAGACAGATATACTGACCAGTGCTGTATTTACCGCGAGGCATCCTAGGCGGATGCCTAGGGCGGCAAATTTTGGGGGGCGGCAGCGCCCCCCAGCATTGAAGAAAGAAAAAAAAAAATAAATAAACGGCCCTTTAAAAAAAAAAAAAAGACCGCGCTTGCAGGCAGAGACAGAGGTGAGAAGGGATCGGAAGATCCCCTCTCACCTCTGCTCTGCCTGCAAAACTGCACGGGGAGCCGAACAGGCAGCACAGAGAAACCTCCGTGCTGCCTGTTCGGCTCCCCGTGCAGTGTGCCGACACGGAAGTGCCGACAGTCACGTGACGGGCGCGCTGACGTCATACGCGCGCCCGGTCACGTGACCTGTCGGCACAATCGCCGGGAAGCCGAACAGGCAGCATGGAGGGACCATGCTGCCTGCCTGCCAGGGAAAGGTAAGTGCTGATAAGTGCTGATGGGAGACTGTGTGTGTGTGTGTGTGTGTGTGTGTGACTGTGTGTGATGGGAGTCAGAGTGTGATGGGAGACAGTGTGTGTGACTGAGTGTGATTGGAGTCAGCGTGTGTGTGATGAGAGACATGTGTGTGACTGAGTGTGATGGGAGTCAGAGTGTGTGTGATGAGAGACATGTGTGTGACTGAGTGTGATGGGAGTCAGAGTGTGTGTGATGAGAGACATGTGTGTGACTGAGTGTGATGGGAGTAGGAGTGTGTGTGATGGGAGACATGTGTGTGACTGAGTGTGATGGGAGTCAGAGTGTGTGTGATGAGAGACATGTGTGTGACTGAGTGTGATGGGAGTCAGAGTGTGTGTGATGAGAGACATGTGTGTGACTGAGTGTGATGGGAGTCAGAGTGTGTGTGATGAGAGACATGTGTGTGACTGAGTGTGATGGGAGTCAGAGTGTGTGTGATGAGAGACATGTGTGTGACTGAGTGTGATGGGAGTCATAGTGTGTGTGATGAGAGACATGTGTGTGACTGAGTGTGATGGGAGACAGTGTGTGTGACTGAGTGTGATGGGAGTCAGAGTGTGTGTGATGGGAGACAGTGTGTGTGACTGAGTGTGATGGGAGACATGTGTGTGACTAAGTGTGATGGGAGTCAGAGTGTGTGTGATGAGAGACATGTGTGTGACTGAGTGTGATGGGAGTCAGAGTGTGTGTGATGGGATACAGTGTGTGTGACTGAGTGTGATGGGAGTCGGAGTGTGTGTGATGGGAGACAGTGTGTGTGACTGAGGGTGATGGGAGTCAGAGTGTGTGTGATGGGAGACAGTGTGTGTGACTGAGTGTGATGGGAGTCGGAGTGGGTGTGATGGGAGACAGTGTGTGTGACTGAGTGTGATGGGAGTCAGAGTGTGTGTGATGGGAGACAGTGTGTGTGACTGAGTATGATGGGAGTCAGAGTGTGTGTGATGGGAGACAGTGTGTGTGACTGAGGGTGATGGGAGTCAGAGTGTGTGTGATGGGAGACAGTGTGTGTGACTGAGTGTGATGGGAGTCGGAGTGGGTGTGATGGGAGTAGGCGTGTGTGACGGAGTGTGATGGGAGTAGGAGTGTGTGACTGAGTGTGATGGGAGTGTGTGTGTGATGGGAGTATGAGCTTGATGTGAGTCTGAATGATGGGCCATGTTTTAGGTGTGTAACGTGGGTGTGCAGCTTGGGTAGGGGGGTGCCCAGATTTTGTCTGCCTAGGGCAGCACAAAATCAAGATACACCACTGATACTGACAGATAAGGTATTGAGGTTGATAGACAAACAAAAAGCATAGAATGTGTAACATAGAAACACAGAATGTATCAGCAGATAATGCATACTAATCTGACCTCAAATTGAGGTCAGACTATAAGACTGGGATCCAGGTCCCCCGCAGAGCTGCAGGGGACCTGGATCCCCCTCGCTAACAGCGATGTGCATCCCCCAGCTGGCCGAAAGTCCCTGGTGGCTAGCCGGGCAGCCAGAGGATGTCTGCATGATACGCGCAGACATCCTCCCCTGCTGGCGCCCGGCACGACTGCCAGGACTTCTATGATGAAGCCGGGTCCTCCTCTGGCTGCCCCGCTAGCCACCAGGGACTTTCGGCCAGCTGGGGGATGTCTGCAAGATACGTGCAGACATCCTCCATGCTGCCCGACACTTCCATCTATTATGATTATTATCACAGAGATAAGAGACACAGAGACAAGGGGAGCGAGGGGGGAGACAAAGGGAGGGGGAGAGAGACAACATTAAGGGGAGGAGAGAGACAAAGCTGGGAGCAGGGGAAAGAGAGAGGCAGCATTGGCACATAAAAGGAAATAAAAACAAGAAATGCATTTTTTGATATCATAATTTTTTATTAAAAGTGCAATTTACATGTGAATATATACAAGTTGAACTTTTTTCCTATAGGGTAGTCTTATATTCAAGCTTTTAGTTTTTTTCCTAAAGGAATATCCAAAGTTTGGGGGGTCGTCTTATAATCAGGGTCATCTTATAATCGAGCAAATACGGTATTCAGTCCATCCAGTCTGGCCAACAAATAACAATAAAAGACAATTGGCTAAACAGAAGGTAGAACAGTGGTTGTGACCCAGTGTGTTTTTACCCAGTTTCTATTGACTTTCTATCACCACTTCTCTACCTCAGATCCATCTTACATGTAGAGGGGAGAGGAAGTCGGTGAAGCAGTGTTAATTTCTTCACCAAACACTGTTTGTCATAGTTTTGGTCAACTGCATGTTTCCAGTGACAAAAACAAGATTACTAAATAAAAGCTTAGTAGGATGAAAAATATGACAAACATCCACTGCAATTTTACATCAACGAATGAAAACACAACTAAAATGTTAGGGAGGGACTATTGCATTTACCTATCTGGACTTCTGGTTCTCTTGGATCTCCACCAAAGTTCAGTGCCCTGACTCTATCAGCAGCTGGATTGGCTGAGACACAGGCTCCTAGTCTCTGTCTGCCACCTGAAACAATGCTAAGCAAACTACAGAAGAAGATACACCTCTGTTGGAATGCTCCTCCATTGGATTCGCCTGGTACTGTCACGTGTTTCCTCTCCCATCCACCTAGCAAGTTAACTTAACACTGCATAACAGTCTTCTCAGGCCTTGTTCCCTCCCTTAATGCTGGAGATTTAGTCGATGAATATCTATTGGAGACTAAAATAGCTTTTTCTGTCAAAAGACTATGACAAATTCTAAATCAAAATTTGCCATCACAATTAACACTGCTGTGAGGGTGGAGACAGCAATGGATTCTCTTCTCACACAAGTGCATGCATGTTAAGTTTGCATCAAAGTCCAGAATACAGTGCATATTTATCTATCTATGTTATCTTACTGACCTCCGCCAGATTCTCATTTGAGGAGGATGTCTGACCAGCCTATGAACTGGCTGGGTTCAATTGCTGCACATGAAGAAGGTTATATGATTAGAAAAAAAAATAAAAAAAAAAAAGATAAATATTTGGGACGTGAGAGCCTGAGACGCCTTCAATAGAGATGAGCTATTGTTGGGCCTAGACATTTCAATTTCACAACATAAAAATTTTCATTGCACTTCATGAATGTTTCTTAGAACTAAAGGGACACTCTCACCAAAAAATGAAAATTGTTTATTTTTTTTATTTTGCATTGTTGATTTCAGATATGTCTTTTGTTTTTGTTATGCAAGCTTATTTTTTTAAAATATTTTACTAAACAAGTGTGACTGGGTGCTGCAATTTTGTGAAATATATTTTTTTTGGGTGACACCCCCTAGTGACTTTACAACACTACTATCTCACTTTGGGGCTGGGGACACAGAATACAGTCTATAAGTCTGAATTCTGACCATAGACTTGCATTGAATGGGAGGGTAATGTAACTATTACATCATAAGGGGGCAGAGTTATGATTTGGTTTGATCAGGTCAATCTCCTCTCTTTGTGTTGGAAGGCAGGTAAAAAAAAGTTGTACACAGCCACCTAATCCTGCCCACTAGAGATACACAGGAGCCAGCAAGAGTGCAGGGGTGTATCTTATTACATCATCATGCAGGCTCTTTCCACAGTTGTAAAGCTAGACTTGCTGGAAGATTTTGTAGACTGTTGCATCATGAGTAAACTTCTCAAAATGGATGCTGGAGATAGACCACATAATTTTATGTTTACTTTTATATGCAACTAATACAAACAAAGAAAAAAAAAAAAAACAGTGGCATATGTCTTATATATGTGTGTTTTAAATGCACGGGTATTCAAGTTACATCTTAAGTGGTAGTGTCCTTTTAAGAGTTTACCTGGTTCTAAAACCATTTGCACACACACACGTATGAAGACTCCGCTTAGGAGCTTAAAACATTGATTGACCCTTGTCTTCAATAAAGCATTTTTTTTATATTTGATATAAATGTCTAAAGACCCGTGACACTTTTTTTCTATTTATTTATATATATATATATAAAAGGTCATATATATAATTTTTCAAAAAACATTTTGTCTTTGGAAAATAAGTTGACATTCCAATTGGCATTGTGTTTTGGAATGAACTAATATGCTTAATGGCTAAACGCCTGTGTTTAGAAATTAGCTCTCAAAAAAGATGATAAAGAAGAGAAACAAAGACAGGCAGACGCCATTTTGAAGGCTGCTCATTTGAATATTGGAAGTCAACATATTGGACTAAATGAAGCTCTACATAGGTTCAATCAGCTTAAAAGCTAGAATGATTAAGGGATTACAGCATCTACTCCTAAGGGTGT
Source organism: Pelodytes ibericus (assembly GCA_036172795.1). Taxonomy (NCBI): domain Eukaryota; kingdom Metazoa; phylum Chordata; class Amphibia; order Anura; family Pelodytidae; genus Pelodytes; species Pelodytes ibericus. Next base: position 172,683,494 of record CM069858.1, read on the forward strand.
TTCCGAAAGGACATTTGCAATGTACCATAAGCAGTCCTGCTGGTCTGGCTGCCTCTTTCTGAATGCAGGTGTAAGGTCACATGATCAGTGTTGATGACTTGTTTTAATTCATGTATTCTTTGCTGATTTTCTGCTTGTCAATGAGATGAATAGGTCCCATTATACGTAGCCCCAGACAAGATCTTCTTGTCCCACGCAGGCATCTAGAAATTACTGTGTATACAGCAAGTATGCATAATAAACTCCTTTCTATAAAAACTGTAGAACTTAATTTATTAGAGTGAATGGCATAGAAAATGTAAAGGGTTATTGTCTATTTTGTAGGTAAGATGAGGGAAAGATGTTAGAATTTGACAGATATAAACTCTAATTGTAAATATTCTGTCCAGGTAGTCTGTAAAGGCAGCAAATCTCATAATCAAGTGTATATTTTTTTAAACAGGATTGAGTTCAAGCAGAGTGTATTGTCTCAGAATCAGCGGTATATCTCATTGTAGAACAGCAAGCTCCCAATATAATACTCCCATGGTTACATATGGCCACTTTTTATCACCCTCAAATAAAATGGAGAGAAATATAAATATATAATATAATATAAGGATAGCACATGTATAAAAACTCCAGCACTGCAAAGTGTCGGGAGTTTTATAAAAAAAAAAAAAAAAACACAATCGCCATTTGATATGGTTCCCTGACAGAAATGTTTTATACGTACTCTGCGCCAGCGCAACAATCTTTAACACAACCTCAATCTACGCATTCGGCATAGATAGTGCAAACTCCTGTGAGTCTGCTTAATACATTGGCGCAAACGCTGATTGTTCCAGTATTTGGCGCAATCTGCATGTGCACCTTGTTTATACATGCCCCCCTGTGTCTCTTAAGAGTATTAATGAGAGCTCCGCTGTTTCAGAAAGGTTGTGTAGGGAAAAATTAATAATGGCACAAATAGCCAATAACTTTTGTGGAATCTTTGCCAAGTTTCTTGTGTATTGCCATCCCCTTAAACTCTATGTCAGGTTCATTCACCTGCTATGTAAAGAAATGTTAAAGAAATGTAAAGTCCTTCTACTACAGTTTTGGTTTTAATAGGTCTCTTTCACCTCTGTTTAATGTGAAACTATGGAGTGTAAAATGAGTAATACGTTGTGCAAGCCGAATTTCAAGAAAATGTGTCAGTGATTACAGAGGGACTAAATCCTAAAATAGTCTTAATCAGGTAGAAAACCACTTTGATTGTGTGCCATTCAAAATATATTGTCCCTTAGTCTTGGCAAAAGCCAAGGCTAGAGGATTGGCCAGTGATGGAGAAATGCTCTGTGGCAGCAAATAGAGCCAGGCAAGTGACCATCTCTCTCAGTCATTGGTGTGTGGGCATGTCAATCGCACCGCGCACATCCAATACTTGGCTCCACTCCTCCCAGCTGGAATCATGTCCTATGTGTAACATGCTGACACACCAATCTATAGTCATCAAGTCTAACGTAGACTTCCACATAAGCATACATTGCTGCTCCATAGAAGCATTGTTAATAAGCTCTTTTATTGTCTTCTTTAAAGGGAGGTTTAGTCCCTTTCAAATAGTAAAAGTACTTTAAAGTGTGTTTGGGCTGTTACCTATTTATGACCTCACAGTGAGGCAACCTGTTCAAACACTTATTCACGTTATGGTAGTATCTGTGTGTATAGTGTCACCACCCCTAGCTGCTATTTTATTACCCACAATACTTAATACTTACACACAAGTCCTGTAATGCCGAGTGATCATATCTTGCTTTCTATAGAGCTAGCCTTCTGTGTGTTCACAGTTCTTCAATTTGCCATTTAAATTCCATTCTTCAAAAGCAGTGATAACTGGAGCATGTCTATTGTAAAGCATTTTTTTGGGGTGAAATGCGTAGGATGAGGATCTCCGCCACTGTATTCATGCTTTTAATGGATTTTCAATAAATACTTCAAATTTTTACGATATTTGTTCTCTGTAGATGATCTTTACAAGCTATGAACTATTCTGGACTCTGTCTCTTTATAGGAGGATGGTCATATCATTGAGGTCATGCCATATAAGCATATTGATCTAATAAAGGAAGACATACTCTTATGTTAGAATTGTGAAAGTGTGTAGCTATTATTTAGTTTTATACATTGATAGATCTATCTTTTTTAATTCTGTTATGAAATGTAAAAAAAAAAAAATACATAGTTTAAACATAATGTAAGAAAATTCTATATCAGAATTTAATATTACAGAGACTCCTCATCTCTCAGTGACTCACAAGACAAAGAAACAAATGAATATAATTAGTTGTCGTCCATCTCCCTGCTGATTTATGTGGTCTCCTATAGTTTTCATCCTGATTAGACTGGATCAGACATTTGTTAAGGACCTGTATTCAGGTAATGACACATGTTTACAAATCAATCAAAATGTAGGAGTTCATAAGGAATTGGCATATTGATTGCTGAACATTTTTATGTATCAGCATAATTAATATTCATCAAATTGATTACAGGCAGCCATAAGGAAATGAAGACCACTGTTAAAATAAAGTTTGAAACATAGAAACATACATCTGGTGGAAGGCTATTCCATGCATCCACTACTCTCTCAGTAAAGTAATACCTGAGACTTTTAAACCTTTGCCCCACCAATTTAAGACGATGCAGACTTGTTGTGGTAGTTTTTCTTCTTATAAATATACTCTCCTCCTTTACTGTGTTGATTCCATTTATGTATTTAAATGTTTATATCATGTCTTGTCTTTCTTCCAAGCTATAGATGTTAAGATCCCTTAACCTTTACTGGTAATTTTTACCTTGATTTCATGAACCATTGCTCTAATATTATGGGGTATTTATTTAAGATAGAAAATATTTTGTGGAAGAAAAAAATCTTTACCAGTAGAAGCAAACATTTAGAGTAATAGTCATTTAGATATCTCAAACCTATGTACCATATTTGTGACCTCTGTAACCTCTGTCTCTTTAATTATATCTATCTATCTATCTATCTATCTATCTATCTATCTATCTATCTATCTATCTATCTATATATATATATATATATATATATATATTCTCCCCCCCCCAGACATTTATATAAACATAGATCAGCTCCGTGGAATATCATGGCATTTAAAAATAAAATAATATGCATAAAAATGAAATTCCAACATTGCGCTGAATAATGATAAATTATATGTGTGAACATAATATAAAAACACTATTAACTGAAAGTTAATACGCAAAGTAATATTAAGAATTTATTTAATATGATACACCAGTTTATTGAATGTTGAAAGCAATAAAGAATCCTTACATGTTATCTTCTCAAATAAACTAAATAACATTCTATGAAGAAGTCATTAAAAATATAGATCTAGGTGTGGCAGTTGATGTGATCTATTTGGACTTTGTTAACCCCTTCATGACCAGACTGTTTTTGGAATGTTGTGCTTTAGTGACCGAGGCTGTTTTAACACTTCTGAGGTGTTTGTGTTTAGCTTTAATTTTCTTCTTTGTCGGTTACTGTACCCACACATATTATATATTGTTTTTTTCAGGACAAGAAGGGCTTTCTTTTCATGACATTATTTTGTTCATATCATTTATTGTATTGTGAAAAAAATAGTAAAATATGGTTAAAATAAAAAAATAAACACTTTTCCTGACTTTTCTTTGTAAATTATTTTACTAAGCTCCAAAAGCTAATGAAAAAACCTGCTAAATAGATTCAACTATAGGTCCTGAGTTCAGAAATACCCAATGTTTATATGTTTTTTTGCTCTTTTTTGCATGTTTTAGGTTAATAAATACAAGTAGCTGTTTCAAAACCATTTTTTTTTAAAATTAGCGTTAGTGACACTGTAACACCGATATCGGACATGAATCGCTGAATAACCCCCCACATGTACACATTTTTTATAAAGTAGACATCCCAGGGCATTCAACTTGGGGTAATTTGACACTTTTCACTCTGTCATTTTACCACCAATCTTTGACAAGTTTTGGCGTAGTAATTTTGTGTGTGTTTTATTTCCACACACTTTGAAACTTAGGTATGAATTTAAAGGGGCTGTTAGTTTATTGCCAAACAAAACCCCAATATATGTTCAGCAACTTCCCCTGAGTACAGCGGTACCCCACAAGTATAGGTTTGCTAGGTTTATGTGGCAGGTACAGGGCAAAATTTAGGATACGGTTATTGCAGCTTTAAAACTTGTATTTATTATGTAATGCTTGTGACTACATTTCCTATCATGCTCAGCCAGCCATAAGCTACCGTAGCAGAATAGGAAATGTAGTCTATAGTAGGAAGCACAGATTTTTGCTATCCTTGCTATCCTGCGGCTGCATGGATCATATATCCAGCTGCTGCGGGCCCCTATCTACTGCTGGGGGCCAATGCAAAGCACTGGCCCCACTAGCAGTCTTTTAAAAAAAAAAAGAAAAATATCCCTAGAGGACCACAGACAGACATAACATGTCATTGGTCCTCTACGGAATAACTTCTTATTTTTATACAATTTATTATTATTATTTGTAAATTTTTAATTTATTTACTTTTTAATTTTTTTTGCATTTTTTTATTTTTATTTAACTCTAACCTTAACCCTATGGTTAGGGTTGGTAAAAACCCTAATTCTAACTCTAGGATTAGGGTTTTAATGAACTCTAACCCTAACCCAAGAGTTAGGATTAGTCAATAGAAAATAAATAAATAAATAAATAAATAAAACTTTTTTTCTTTTAATTAAAAAAATCCTTGGGGGGGGCTGGTTGTTACTGGGGGGAACCAGGGGGAGACTTGACACACTATATTTAGTCTCTCCCTGCCCCACGATCACCGTGGAGCAGGGAGAGACTATAGCTGTCAAAGCAGGCACCTGCTTTGACAGTATTAACATCCGGGCACTGTGATTGGCTGTCACAGTGCCAGGATGTTTTTTCGGGGGGTCCTCAACCGACATGGCTGAAGTGTCTTGGTATCGAGACACTCAGCCATGTCTTTGTATGCGCGATCGCGGTATGCCAGCGTGCATACCGCGATCAGACCTGCATGACGGTCCTGGACCGTCATCGGTCACGAAGGGAGATTTCCCTATGACGGTCCAGGACCGTCATCGGTCGCGAAGGGGTTAAAGCATTTGCTACAGCTCCACACAAAAAGTTACTCTACAAATTGAGAGAAATAGGTTTCGGGGCAAATGTATGTATTTGGATTGAAAATTGGCTAAAAGATAGAATGCAGAGGGTTGTTGTAAATAGAAAAACCTCAAACTGGACCAGGGTATTGAGCGGAGTACCTCAGGGGTCTGTTTTAGGCTATCTTCTTTTTAATTTGTTTATTAATGATCACCCACGCTGGGCTGAGAGCCATGTCTCAATGTTTGCTGGTGACACTTAATTAGGTGAGGTAATACAGACTAATCTTGATGTTTGTTCTTTACAGGACAGAGTTGGGGACTGGGAAATTAAGTGGCAAATGAGGTTCAATATAGACAAATGTAAAGTTATGCATTATGGGAAAAAATAATAACAAAGCATATACTTTAAATCGTATTTCCATGGGAAAAAGTACTAATTAAAATGATTTAGGAATAATTGTAGATAACAGACTTGGCTACTGTGCTCAATGCTAGTCAGCAGCTGCTAAGGCCAATAAGATATTGGCATGTATAAAACGAGGTATAGATTCACTGGAGAAGAATATCATCTTGCCTCTTTACAAATGAATAGTAAGACCTCAACTTGAATATGCAGTACAATTCTTGGCACCTGTCCTTAAAAAGGATATTATGGAACTAGAAAAGGTGCAAAGGAGGGCTACAAAATTAATAAGGGGATTGGAGGATCTTAGTTATGAAGAGAGACTTAAAAAATTGCATTTTTATACGTTAGAAAAAAGGAGTCTCAGAGGGAATATGATAACATTCTATATATGTGCAGGGCCAATATAAAGAGCTCTCCAGGGACCTGTTCATTAACAGAAATGTACAAAGAACAAGAGGTCAGCCCCTGAGACTGGAAGAGCAAAAGATTTCATAGACAGTAAAAGAAGGGATTCTTTATGATAAGGACAATAAAGTTATGGAACTCACTGCCAAGAGAGGTGGTGCTATCAACTACAATAGATGTATTTAAAAATGGTCTGGATGGTTTTTTTTTTTTATTTTTTATTTTTAGAAAATCAGAACATGCAGGGCTATTAATAATAGAATAAGCTTATTGATCAAAGGAGAAATCTGATTGCCCTTTGGAGTCAAGAAGGATTTTCCCCCAGGAGGCAAAATTTGAAATAGCTTCCTTAGGGGTTTTTTGCATTCTTTTGGATCAAAAGCTGGAATGATAGGGAGAAGGGTTGCACTTGATGGACTTGTGTCTTTTCTCAACCTAATTATAAATGTTACTATGTTCTTGAAGATTTTTGAAAATGTATATATACACAAACTCAGTTATAAACTATGGATCTTGCAACAATGATGTTAAGCTAAGCTGGCATTATACACTTCCATATTCTAAATCAAGGTGTGACTAGTGATTCGTCACTTCGCAGAACACATTTCTACTGCTCCAGAGTGCAGTGGCGTCATGTGTTACACCACTCAATCCGATGCTTGGCATTGTACTTGGTGATGTGAGGCTTGCATGCAGCTGCTTGGCCACAGAAACCCATTCCATGAATTTTCTGTGCTGATATATATCAGCACTTTGTGGCTGATTTACTGCCGCTTCCACTTTCTAATAATACTACTTACAGTATTAAGTACTATTATTTTGTCCATTCTGTGTCTATAATGGGGAAAATATCCATATGCACAAATTATAAATATACATAACGTATGTATATCCTGCATAAGTTTGGCACATTTCATGCTTCTATGACAGTTACACAATTAAGATATTATCTTAACATATGCTTTCTATTGCCATTTTTTAAAGTCCAAATGTTAGCAGCAATTCAACATCATTCAGTAAAATCCTGAGGACCTATCACTTGTTGCGCTCACACAATACATTATATCACCACAACATTTTTTTTATTTATAGAACATCAACTGTACATCCAAATACAAAACTGACTAGGGAGTACACAGATATAGAGACAGCAAAACACATAATACAGCTACATTCCATCTGTAGCTCTGGGGACATGCTGAGCAGTTCTGTCACAGACCGAAAACCCTCATAAATTATCCATTTCTTGGTGTATCATGTTAGTGTCAGTGAAACAATCACATGTGAGTTTCACAAGAACCATGTTTTCACATAAAATCTGAAATGCTTTAAAAAGTAATACAAAATAGTAATAATAATAATAAAAAATAAAAAAATTAACAAATGTTCTATTTCTAGGTACAAGCCATGCAAAGGCATAGTCATTCTGTAGGTGTAAATCATGTGTTGTTTATATAGATAAGTAATATATATATATCAATATCCTTTGGAGATCCATTTCACAATGTACTACTGAATTACAAATTCAAAAATAAAGTGCTTTCTGAGGTAAAAGTATAAAATATTCCCACCAGCTAATAAAGCCACTGATTCCTAGTTTCTTTGCTTCTCTCCACAAGACATTTGGAAAGAATAAGCAGGCCTAAATTTTCTTCACAGATATTCCCACACCCAAACACCATCACCTGACTCACATAATATTGTCCAGGAGGAAAAATACTTAGTTGTCACAGGAATCATAACAATCCTGATTGTAATATAAGCAGGCAGTACTGCAATTAGCTATAGAGCCACTCTCCTTGCAAATACAGGGCCCAGGATTATTGCAAAATCATTTATATCTTCCAGGCCAGTAAGCCTCAGTGTCTGCATTATGTGTTAGCATAAGAATGGGAGTAGGTCCTGTGAACCTCTATGACCTATTGACCTTCCCCCCAGAAATGAATAGCAGCACTTTCAGTCTCCCCAGCCTCTCCAACAGGATTGAGCTATGCCTAAATTCCTAATCATGGTAATTTAATATATCTTAAACCCCTGGCTGCTTTATTTTAGCTGTTCTATAGTTTGTTTTAGGCATTCACTGGCTCTCACCCCATCATTAGAGCTCCTTATTGGACGAATGTAAGGGTTTGCTATGAGACTACAAGTCTCTTTTCATCTTCTAAGTAAGCTGTGCTTCCATGTAATTAGAATGGTATTCCCAGCCATTGAGTCCTTTCATAGAAGCTTAACAAAAACTTTCAGGAGTTGAATATTCCCAAACTATAAAGCTAGCGTCTTAAGCAAATATGTTCAGTACAAGTAGTCTTAGCAGGTTTTTCTTTTCTTTCTGGAGAGTCCGGCAAAGTTAAAAAAAGGCGTGCTTAACGTACATTTTTGTAAATACTTATATATATATGCAATTGCAGTTTTGTCGGAAGCAGTTTTATGAAAGGTTTTTTTTGTTTTCAAATAAAATGTCTATAATTTATTTTCTCAATTAAACAAATAGACATAATCCACAAGTCTACCAATTTTTTAAATGTATTTAAAAAATAATAAAGACTTTTTTTTTATTTACAAACATATTATAATGTATGTTAATGTTCCTTTATTTTTTTTTATTTTTTTTTTCTGAGTGCCAGCTATTTATGATTGAATTCATCATCTGCAAAAAATGTTTTTAATACATCTGTATACTTTCGTTGCCTATGGTCTGGATTCCATTGTTAAACATTGATAATTAAACAAACTTTTCAGGGCTCATAAGCCTAATTCATATATAAAGAAATATACATATATATGTCTATATTTATTAATTGAGAAAATAAATATGTAGGCTTTTCACATGTATAGTATCACCAAGCCTTGCATATATGAAGGTATCTTGGCAAGGTGTATGCACAGGAGATATATGTTATAGAAGCATATCAATCTGTCTATTTCTGTTTAGCACAGCTTTGTTTTAATTTTGTAGGCCTCTTTTTGATCTTTGTATTATCGATCCTCACAAATGCAGGTTAAAATGGTGTAAATTCTAAGCAGATTTTGACTGTTAATAACCAACTTACAAATTTAGTAATATTATAGTAGGAAGGAAGGTGTAAGAACTTTAGCATTTGTGAAAGTATGAGTTGTAAGCCAATATTAATGTCTGTTCTATTTACCATGTTTGTTTATTTCTTTGGCAGTTTTGTTAGTGTTGAGTTAAGGAAAGTTGCAGTGTGTTAATTACCAAAACAGCCAAGACCCAAATTTTCTCAACAATATTTGATTTCAACTGCAAAACCAGAATTGGAAAAGAGATACAATTTAAAAAAACAAACAACAAAATGATATACAGAAATTACAAGATAATAAAATGTTTACAAAATAAATAATGTTTATTATCATTATGATCATTAGTAGTTTTAGTAGTACAAATACAGAGAGAGTATCCAAATACTTAGTTCCAGATAGTTTTATTGCCTGATTATGGAGAAGAAAATACCTGGCATATTATTACTAAACTTGGAAAATTATCACTAAGTTTTACCAGACAGAATAAAACATCCACTCAATGTTAGGTATGTCGAAATGTATATCTTGTGGAATAAGAATAGTATCTCGGATAACCTGTTTAGCGAGTATGCCATGATATCTTTTGTATTGTATATTGTCATTTCCACAGCACCCCTAATTATATAGTTTGCCATGATATTACACAATAGTCTCTGGTGCCTTTATTAAACTTAATACACTGTTTTGTTGATGCTGATTGTAATTGCTATCAATTAGTCTAACTTTCGGTTATTGGGGAATTTAGTGATAAGCCAATGGGAAATCAAGACTTGAAAAGATGCAAAGATAAATTTTCCTTTTCATGTCTGGCACTGAAATGGTTAAGCTGGTCAAATAACAGTGATGAACTCAAGGTCTAGTAACCCGAGAGGGTACAGGCTTTAAATATATATTTGCTGAAACAGAGACCAACTTCATTATAACATCTGGAGCAAGTAGGCCAAAAAAAAAAAAAAAATAAAAGAGAAAGAATGAAACAAATAACAGAACAAAGAAGAAGAAGAAAAGACAAATATACAAGTATCAGAGGTTTAGCTATAACAAGGGAATGAATAGTTCTTTCCTTTTGCTGTGCTTTCACTGCAGAACATATACCATTGCCCATATTTTCTCACACGCTTACACCTCACCCATGTATTTGTACTAACCAGAATAAGATGAATAGCAAAAACTAATAAATCTGAGGCCTTGTCAGGATTTCCCTGACCAACAGCACTGGCTGTGTATCTCCAGACATGTTCTCCTGCTCGGTCATTTAGAAGAACTGGCATCAATATGCATGCTTTCAAGGTCCTGATTGAATGGACTTCATTAAAACTGTGGGCCTCAGCTCGTCTTTGAAATAATCAAAAGGACCTTCCTTAGAAAGGAAATGCTGAGGATAAATACAGAAATAAGATCCTGAAAAGGCGAGGAAAGAGTGCAAACAACAAGCAGGCAGAACAGAATCAGTCATGAGAACTTAGGTTTCATTTCAATAGTTGTCCCAGTTTTGTTGGGTGAAGACAGTTTCAACATTGTATGCTTTCTAAAAAACATTGGTTAACTAAACAAATATATGTTTTGAAATTTACGCTTCAGCAATTATTCTTTTAGATGTTAATCCCCTAAGAGCATTGTTTACAAAGATTCATTTATCAAAGACGCGGAGTTTGATAGGCAAATGAAGAATACTTGTGGAACGCTTGTACTGGCAGTTTTGTTGCTTTTTGGGAAAGCGAATTCGGTTAAAGCATTTATTGTTGGGATCTAACAAGCCTTTTGAGGTATAGTCTGAATAAGAATCTTAACTGTTACCATTTCCCTCCATTTAGAAGCTTTGAGAATTCTATTGGATTAAGGTAATGATTATTTTTCCCAAGTCCCATGCTTTTTTTAAAAAAAACTTCAAGATCCTATTTTACAAGGAGATCTGAATTTCAAACACTGCGAAAAAAAAACCTAAAAAGAAAAGAGTACAACATATTATTGTAAGACCGAAAGCACTTATAAATGTACAAAATATCTTTTTTTGTGGTATAAGACTGATAATGAAATAAACAATAACAAATTAGAAGCCAATAGATAATGAGATTTAAATCATTCAATTTCTAACTGCATTATAGAAAAAAAGAAAATTCCAAATTCCTATTGCACTTTTGAGTTGCGATTAAGGACACTTGAGGCAGATTATTCTGGTGAAAGGATTGGACAACGGAGGACGTAGATTACATTCGTCAGGTGAGAACCTCTACCCCTCTCATGCGGAGAAGGGGAATCCATTTATTTTAATCTCCTTCCAATGACAGGCTGAAAAATAAAATGGGCTGTCTTTTAAAGTCAGAAAAGTTACACGGGTGAAAAAGTTGACTATTGTTGACCAAATCCATTTAGAAATCGTATAATAACATGAGTTACAATAGGTCTGGCGCTCTATGTCGTAAAAGGGATTAGAAACATTTTGATATAGGAAAAATACAAACACGATCCAAAAATGAAAAGAACAATACTCTCTTTATTTATATGTCATGTTCTCCACAATATCTTCTAAAACTCGCAGAAAATGCAAACACGAAAAATAGAGATCAGAAACCAAATACTACAGTCAAAATGAAAAACAGATATAGATGTAGTTCTCAGCATGGATGGACATGTAAATAAGGGATAGAAATACTTCAATAACAATAAAACACTCACTAAGAGTGCAGGCACCAAGTATACAACCAAATGCAAGATAATATAATGATTATACACAACATGAATATGTATTGACCAAACTAATACCAGTTTTTGAAAAACATTCAGTTGGCATAAGGCCATAAACCTCAGTGCTTCCTAGATTTTGTGAGACTGGATCACTGTGAGTAAAGATTGTGCCATAATTTCATAAGCTACAAGTCTCATATGGAAGCCACTGACAGAAATGGTCCACAAGACATTGTAATGCCAACATTAGAGCATTACAGCATTGTTTTAACAGAATTCCTGCCACCAGCATATAAATCTAAAAGATCTATGGGACCTACTATATCACAATTTACCCCCATACATTTATATACATATCTATCATCTCTGTGGAATATCAGCATGTACAAATAAAATAATATATAGAAAAATAAAATTTGTACATTACACTAAATAACGATGAAAGAAAATGTATGGTTCTTGATGGTTCTCTAGAAATAAATTGCACACATGCATTAACAAACACATGCATTATACATGCAAGTATAAATTATGCACACATCCATGATTTTGCATACAGGGAGATTTATATCTATAGGTAACTATCATTATGAAATATTAATATTACAGCTCATGTATCTCTTTCTAATTTTATTTTGATGGGACAAAAAAAATATTTGGCAGAATGTATAATAATAAATGATTAATGTATAGTCACCAAAGGATGAATTAGTTTATACCTATGTTAAATATATCCATAGCTAAGCTCAGTCTGCTATTGAATAAGGTAAATGTGTGTGAGAATGCAACAGTTTACTAAATTTTATCAATTTTTGTTGATTTCTGAGTGAAACTGGCCACTCACAAAATCATTAAAAAGAAAACGTACTGGTGTATAAAGCTAGATAATTTGAAAGAGAGAGAGAAAATTGTGGGGAATCTAGAGTTATATTCATTCAATTGCTTTCGTCAATTTTTTATCACAGAAATTGGAGAATTGCTGCCAGTTTAAAGGTGTCAAATTAAATTGAATAAAACAATCAAACCCATGGACTGATGTATATTCAGCTGTATTGAATATAAATTCAATAAAGCAGATGTGTACACACTGCGCCCGTGTCTAAAAGCAGCACAAACCACACCAGATAAAGCCTGAAATAGGTCAAACACATTGTGGGAGAGTTCGGGATGGAGTATCCTTGATCTCCCACAAAGTGTTTCACCCATTTCAGGCTTCATCAGGCGGCACCATTAAACTGCAAGAATCAGCGATACGAATAAGTGATAACAGTGTCATATAATAAAGTGAACAATGCAAAATAAGGTGCGAAATAAGGAAAATAATACCTGGATTAGATGTATGAACAAAAGCCCTATAATGGTGCTTGTAAAAAGCCGAAATATGTATACATGTGCAAATAGTACAATAAGGATCTGACATGGAGGTCTATTATCTCAATATAGAGAAATACACTGGATGTAGAATATCAAGGACCATTTGGATTCTTGGCCATTCTCAAATCCTTTCAAGTTTTGATTTGAGAGTTGCTCACCTAGAGGTGAAACCAGACCCAGAATCCATTGCTGGAACACTTCACTGGATTAGTATAGTGCTCACTAACAAGTAAGTGCAATACATATTTTATTAATATATGCCTATTCTGATACATACAATACTGCACTATTCACTGTATTCAGTTTTTTCCTTGTGAGGTCCTGATCCTGATTTACCTCTATGAATGAGAACTGATCTAGCTACATAAGCGGAGATAAGCTTGAAGTGTCTACTATATATTTTGCACAGATTGCAACACAAATGAACATAGATTCAAGTTATATATATATATATATATATATATATATATATATATATATATATATATATATGTGTGTCAAATCCCTGGTTACTACTGCATTATTAGGGAGAAAAGCACCCCAAACCTTCCCTGTGTCTCATATACTAGTAAAAAAAAAACATTTGAGGAATGATGCAGTTATTAAGGCTTGCATGGCAGCTGAATAACCCTTGCAATGCCTTACATAGGGATGGCATGCACATCTACTGTTATGGTATGGAAAGAGTTACAGACGATCACAAACTGTGAAGTAAATCACTACAGTGGACAAGTAAGAGAATATATCTGCTGTCACTTGAAACACTCATTCTGGTGTACAGTGAATTAGCAGGAAGCTGTGCTTTTTGCAAGCTACTGGTAATTGTATAGTGCAAATAATAGTAATTATTATCAAAGGAGGGATGACATAGTAGAGAAGAGCAAACCAACATAAAACAATATGATATCTTACTACTGAACAATACTGTCCAAATCTGGATTGTCTTTGCCTTTAATGGTCAGTGACCTGCTAGAAGGTTACGATCTTCCTATTAACCAGTTATTAACTCTGCTATATGTATCATATAATTATTATTATTAATGTTATTTTTAATCAAGTATCACTTTGGAAACTAGAGCCATCACTGGCCCTAAATAATAATTTTATAAATGTGATCTTGAAGTCCACTAAAATAATGTAAACCTCTCTGTATCGATTCATTCAAATATAGTCTGGGCTGTTTAAAGAACTGTTTAGATACTTCCCAAAAATTCAAATGGCTAAAGAGGGACACATTTGTTTTCAGGAGCAGTGGCTGAAGGTATGACTTTATGACCAATTGAGAGCTTTTTGTGAATATTGGGAATCTATTTATTAATAGAATAATTAATTTTATTTACAAAAAATGATATTGAAACAAATATACTACCGTTTAACCCCTTGGTGATGCATGCACCAAAACATCACTTTTTGTTCCTGGCCCTGATCATAAAGTTATCGTTAGCCTGTGGGTCCCAAAAAATTGTGAGACCTCCCGACGTCACTTGTGATGTCACAGAGGCGTGTCCGAACCTGGAAGTTCCTGTCAGTCTGAGGTCACTTAAAGTGGCCTCATCTGACATGTGAGATCCCACTGCAAGTCCCTGCTGTAGGATCCGAGCACAGCTCATCGCAGGGAGCCGCGATTAGCTGTTAAATGCAGGATGTTCTATGCCGTCGTAGCGTCTTTTGGGACCAAAAAAATAGGATGGTATAGAACGTCCTAGTGTTGCGAAGGGGTTAAACCCACTATGTGATGAGTTGCATTCTTCTGGCACGCTGTGATACACTCATGTACATGAAAAATTCTAAGCTTCTAGAAATTCGGAACACCAGATGAGGAAAGAGAGAGATGGATTTTTAGGGCAAAAATAGGGACTGCCCCTGTGGGGCATGCATATGTATTTTAATTTATAGAACTACAGAGTTCTAGTTCAAACTTTCTTCAACATATGCAATGAAGAGTCAACGAAAGGGTAAGAAAACCTGAGGTACAGATATTTTGCTTTCCCTTATTAGCAGCTGTATGCAATGCTCAAGATAAGCATTTACAAAAAGCCCACTCCAGGTTTAGTATTCCCCAAATACTAAATGGACAGCAAAAGTTAGGTAAGTAAAAAGGAGGGGAGCACAAATATTTCTTCATTTGGTTCTGCCCCTGGCCAGGCATGGTACTATGTATTAGGAACTAGCTATTTGCCCAGAGTTGAATTAAGAGAAACATGTGGGGAGAGGAGCGAAAATTAGGGGGAGCAATAGTTTTTTCTTCTATTGATAGTTTATTTTATAATGTATTGACATTATGGGTGTGATTGAGAGGAAAGGTGTCCTGGGTCCATTAGGGCCTTAAAGCAGCTCTAGGCAGCAGAGCCACTTAGTGACCCATTGGAGTTACTTCTCTGCAGGGACCATCAAATTTGAAGCCCAGAACTAGACAGAATGGACCTGACTGTCACGTGGGCTGCCAGGAAGTGTAATTCCAGGAATACATGTGGTGTACACAAAGACTACGTGTTTCCATCAAATATGTCAAGGAAGGAACCTCAACAAGTTTTAGTCTGTGTACTATGCAAACTAAAAACATGTGCTATCTACATAGTGAAAATAGCATAGTGTATGTGACTATCTCAGTAAGGATAGTCTGCCTTAAATGGACAGTCTAAGCCCCAAACTCACTTTGGTGCAAGTTGAAGACTACTGCTTATATAGTGCAGGGAATTCCATTATTTGAATGTCATTATTCACATTGATTCCTGCGGCAAAAAAAAGGATATTTACTTCACACCAAGCTAAATTTTCCCCCATTTTTTTTATTTCTTGTACATTAAGCAGCCATGACTGTCAACCACACTTTCTGTACTTCTACCATTTCCTTAAGTCCACCTACTCCATCTGCAAAAATCACACAACTATGTGATCAGCATTTCTTGGGACATGTATAACTTTTACATGTTGCTTTGTAGAATCCATAAAACATATATATGGCGAGAGCGAAACTAACTGATTAAACAATGCATTTCCTATGGGATCACCTCCTTGATTAATTATTTGGGACCCTTGAGACACACATACATCCTACACTCTGCAGGGTAGCATGTAAGTTACATGTGTCCAAGAAATAATCTGACCTAGCAAATGGTGGGATAAAACCTCTGACGATGTGTGTTTTGCATGGGCTGCTGTGCAATATTTGTACCCACACATTGCAGGTAGAGTTATCATTTTGGTGCTTACATTGGTACATTTTTGAAACAAGCTCCAGCCAAATGCTAAAGATATGAGTTGGGGGATCAATAAAAGCTGCAAACCTGATATTTATAAGTAATGTAAACATAAAAAAATGTATGTGTTCATTAACATTTGGATAACTAACGTTACTATGTATGAAAGAGGTAGGTCATTAATAAAATATGGACTGAACATTGTGTGGTTATACAAACTCAAGGGACTCTGTACTTGGACACATGGTGGTAATGGATCCATAGAATAATTGATACTGGTAGACAAGGCAATCAGAAGTGTTTAATTTCTTTGTCTGAATCCCGATATTGTCCAATGGAAGGTATTATTATCATAGATCTAGCTTCACAGATGTGAAGACACACAGAGCATTGAATCTGCACCAAGCAACAAATCCAGTAAACAGGAGAGAGATGGGGGAGGTGTGTCAAGCAGGGATGAAATATGCAAATAAGGGAAGAGAAAGAAACAGAAAGCAGAAGAGACGATGGAAAGAGTAACATAAGAAGCCACGGCCATTGTGGAGTGTATAGAAAATGTATTGTGTCTGAATGTATCTATTTCTTTCATATATTAGATGTCTGATTAATGAGCATTATATAGACTGAATCTCACCCCCACACTGGCAGAACTGGTTATTCCATCATGCAATACAGATTATTGTCTGGTTCTCATCCTGTGGATTTGTATTGACCCAGAGCACCAACACCTATATAGCTGCAAACCAAAACCAGATCCCACAGCTACCATGTCTTCCTGACTAGATACCCAGTAACCATAAAGAACTACAGTTCTGTGTGTAGGGAACATGAGATGTAAATCTGAACCAGGACACTGTGCATTTCTAGTACCTGGTGAGATATTGTTCATCAGAATGTCATCATTATAACATGGGTTTAAACAGGACTCCAGTGACTTTATCAAAACTACATGAAAATTCAGCTCTAGTAACTGTGCATGTAATGCTAGTAGTGTGTCACTACACACAGCTACACATGATGTAGGAATGATTACCTGCAACTGCATTCGTTATTGAGATTACTATTGCAGTAGTATTGGTGGTAATAGTAGTATATACTATTGCTTTATCAATAGTGGCTAAAACCATACGAATTGATTTAGTATCACCATTGACATTAACCGTATTTATTGTAAGATTGTTATAAGGAGGTTCAATCATGGATCTCTGTTAAAGAAAATTGGAGTGCAAGCTCACTGCCCTATATACAATCGGTATTTACTTACTTTTGTGGAGCAGATAAGATGCTTTCAATTAAGTAAAATTACGACTGTGAATTACATGCCCTGTTTTACACAGATCATGCATGTTTTCTGCTCAGATTGATTAGGTAGCACAAAATACAATTAATATACAACAATGACTATATTTATATTAGCTGCATTAACCTAATAGTGATACTGATTCCAATGCAGATTTCTCTGTGATTAATAGAAATACGAGTTGGATGCAGACATTGATCAATTTCAAGTCAAGCTGCAGAGTGGGAATAAGGTGAGGGAGGATGGTTCATTGTGGATGTGCTATGGCACAAAAGGGCAATCATCTCCCCCCTCACTCTCCCTCCCCTTTTCTTGCAATTAACTCTCCATCAACTCCAGCACTTGATGTTGAGTCAAGGATGCAGACATGTGCAGCAGGAGGAGGCTGGGCAATGCCACTGAGAAGTCAGGTGGATTGAGACCCACAAAGGGGGCGCAAATAGTGCACTGGTGGGCTCGTTCGTGGAATTGTCCGCTGCCACTTAATGTAGAGGATATCCTTTACAGTGATGGCTATTGGCTAACCTTTACCACCTCAACTGCTGTGGACTACATATCTCATGGTGCTCAACTACTTGGCATCATGGGAAAAAGAGTGCACAGGTACTAGAGTGCCAAATCATCAATTTGACGGGAAATAAAGCACCATCTCTATGTATTTATTATTAGGCACACTGGTTCCTGCCATAGGCTCTGGCTTGAGGGTCCGCAATACAGCACGTTGCGTAAACCCACTGGCACATGGTTAAACAGATCAGTAAAGGATTTGATACTCTGCTCTGTCTTGCTCTTTGATAAAGAGATGCAGCATGCGCATGCTTAACACATTTCTGCTAAAGCACGTATTAAACATATATAGTTGTCTCTAAATCATATGTAACTCCAAATATGTCTCTAGGTTGCCATCTAGAGCATAAAACAAGTGAGTTCTGGTTAAGCATCTGTTTTTGTTCAGTCTCTTATTCGCTCGTCAGCCAGTCCCCATCCTTATGGCTGTTTGTTTAAAGACTAGAAGTCTTGATCCTTCAGGTTACCACCTTCCTGGCATTATATTGATATATATATATATAATGCCAGGAATATACTATTCCATTTTGAATTTGATGAGTTTGCCTGTTAGTCTGGCTGCTCTTGTTACTCACATGACGTCAATATGTGTCTTTAGACATGTCAAGTGATCAGCAGGTTTATGCCCAGAAAATATGAGCAACGCCAGCCTGATTAACCCCTCCACCCCCACAGAGCTCAACAGGTCAGGCACACAGGAAGAAGCGTGTACGCTATATAGGTGAAAAATTAAAGTAATTAGTAGACATTACTGGCTGGAGCTATTAACATCTCGTTCACCTCTTTAGTATTGAAATAGCTAATAAATCAAAATTAACATTTAGTAACGTTTATGTTTGGTATCTGAGGAGGTTATGTAGAGATACCAATCCGATATTACAGGGCCATTTCATCTAAATACACAGGGGGGAAAAAGACACATCATACTTTTTGTGTCTAATACTATATTAAAACGAAGAATGCACATAAGGTTTTTGTTCTTCTTTATTAATACCAAAACCAATTGTCCACCGTGCAGGAAACCAATATAGTATGTTTGGACCTCGTGTTTAGTTTGGAGGAGTCAAGGAGGGGTTAACTGATTCCAGTAAACAGCTGTACTTCCTTCCAGAACAGATCTCAGAGAATGCAAGTAGAATTAATAATAGGAATGTGTTCAAACTCAGACAGAAGGGAGGACGTGCACTCTGTCATTCGTACTGGGTACTGATTAAATCCTAACTCCTACTGGCATTGTACAAAACTGGGAGAAGTTGAGGGTATCTTTATAATCTGTCATCAAGACAATCAAAGGAAAACCATTCCTCCTAAACAGCATCCATCTGTAACGTTTAACCCATATATATAAATAGAAATTATAGGGCAATATTTTAAAAGTGAAACATTCCGTTGGTTTCTATGGTGATTGCTGAACTTTTAGAAGTTTGCCCCAGAATTATACATAATCCCCCATGTGGCAGAGAAATAACTGTCAATATACAGATTGACATATCTGCCCATGGTGCTATTCTTGTGACTTCTGCCTCTCCAACGCCTGCTTTTACGTCATTCCTCTATTATTGCTCTGCGTGCCCATGGTGTCCAGTAGGATAGTGGCCAACATCGGTTATTTAATCAATTGTAGTGATTGTAAGAAATCTGACACTGCAGATATGAATTCGTATGAGTGTTGTGTGTGTTAAAGGCGTGTGATCTGTCCAGCTGTACAATTTTCCATATAGAAGTTGACTATTGCTATGTTGTTTTGTTTTCATGGTGCTTGTTAGCACGTTGGGTTTTTAGCGTAGAAACAATTGAGGGCACACTTACTACTCTGTGTATTACATAGTATATTATTCGTAAATAGTAGTGTGAAAATAAAGAACTTGAATCTGGAATGTCACAACTCCCAAGCTATGTTTTATATTACACAGGAAATCACAGCTAAATACACACACTCCAAGATATACACACATACACTCAAAGATATACACACAGAAACACAAATGTAAATACACGGGTAAGTACACACAGACACTAAAAGATATACAAACACACACAGACACACACATGTATATACATACATACATACATACATACACAAGTATATACATACAGGCACACAAATATATACAAAGACACAAAAATGTATATATACAAACACAGGCATATACACAAAGACACGCAAATATATATACATACACATATACACACACAAATATATATATACACACATACATAGGTAAATACACGCGGACACACAAACAGACATCAACACAGATTAAAACCATAAACATAACCCCCCCATGAGACCCATACAGAAAATGAACCTGAAACTTACACACACAGAGACCACACAAATACACTCCATGTGACTGACACAATCCCTTGCACAGTGAATTCCGGGCTCCCAATAGAGCTCCCCTGGCCTCCAGATTCTGGTAATCAGGAAACCAACAGTAGAAACGTGGTGCACATCCCAGCTCACCAACTGCTTGCACCTTTCACACTGCCTCTGCTCCAGTTGTTTTGTTTAATTAAACTCAACGTCACTTTCCATTTTCTGCATGAATGGCTGTCCCTTTCCTTTATTAGAATTAACCATTTATTTACATATGCTATTGCATGATGCAAGTTCCTAATTCAAAAACCAATTAATCTCGTGTACATTCTGTATAGCGCAGCCCTGTTTTAATATCCATAGAGGAAATGCGTGCATTCTGATCAATCAAAGACATGTGTAATCTATCACTTCAACTGTGATCGACTACAGTTCCCATGATGCTCAGCGATGTTGGTTGTGCCTCGTGTGAATTGTAGCTCACACAGAATACAAACACTATCTTTATTGTGGACATGTGTCATACATAATTTCTTTTCTACGGGTAAATAGGGAGAACCATTTATTTATATTAATGTATAGGGCATAAATGTCTTGTGGTCATTTAAGGGAACTACGGTATTTAATGAATAGGTCAAAATATTCCACTTCATGGGTCCATATAAGAAATGTTTTAAATTGCTCGAGTCCATCAAGTTTATAGGTATACAGGGTAAGTCATTTACTGACATGGTTGTTCAGGACAAATGGACTAATTTTTCCCAGTCTTCTATGGCCAAATAAATATTACACTAATTATTTCGTTTCTATTAATCTATAGGATCTTTCCCAGGCACAGGGTAAATTAGTCTATTGCTAAGAGCATATAGAAAACGTTGTTTATTTTATACATTCTTATGATATGTCATAATTATTTTCATGTGTATGAATACAGAGGGTGAATAACCTCAGACTTCTAAATATACAGGGCTAATAAATTATTTAAAATCTTTACATATACTGTAGCTAATTTATTGTTTAAATATTACATAAAGTGGATTTTCTGGCCATTGCTTTGGATGTATTTAGTTAATAGGTACATAGATTGTATCCCCAATTTTTCCTAACATGTGTTAATGAGAATACGTCACTATAAAGCCACCAAATAAATGTATGAATCTCCCAGATCTTTGTATAAGGCGAATTATAAAAATATTAACCAGATTTCTGTATTCTATTAAACTAGTTTAAGCACTTAGAATCTAAAATGCGCTTATTTGATTACTTGCAATATACATTTATCAGTTTCCTCACTATTGATTAGTATGAACAAAATAGTGTCAATAGGTAAATCGAAGAGAAGACCAACGGGTTAGTAAACTGTGTAACTGATCATGAAATAAAATATATTATTCGTATACTTCACAACTGGTACTGTAAGTTTGGCTGGTCGTGTGTAAGATCTTGCGCCATAGGGGGTGATTCCGAGAATTCGTCGTTTACAAAATATCCCAAATGTTTTATGGTTTATGGATTTCGGCTCTGGACTTAGAAATATCTAATTCTAGTCTGAATTTACGGGAAAAGAGCACTAAAAACAATTTTCAGGTTTAGAACCTATTTTCTAGAATGAAAAAAGAAAGAAACCTTAAGATATTCAGATCACATCTAGAGATCATACAAGTTGTAACAGGAAATGCTATTAATTTTATTTCAAAATGTCACTTACAAAGCAACTAAGTTGCTGCATGTATTTGTTTGTCACTGTCCCGGCGCATTAAATCTCTTGTTAAATTGCGTACTCTTTAAATGTAAATGTGTGCAATATGCCATATATATCACATGTACTGGGCACTACTAGGGCAGAAAAGAGATTCAGTTTCTATGGGATCTCCGTTGGATCAAGTCTTTCACGAATAAAAACAAATAGCATATTACAAAGTAGTATTTATCCATGGTTGGAGTAGATCTCCCACGGTTTGTCTTGGCGGAACAAAGTGATTGAGTGTAAAGTAAATACTGAACACTTTCAATCATTAAATCGCTTGCTACATTTGTTTAAACAGATCCCGCCGAAAATTATAAAAAAAAAAAAAAAAAATGTAATAACAATAATATACAACAATGAGAAAAATAAAAGAACGCCAACAAAACGAATTCGATAATATAGTTGAAGGAAACCGAAGGAGATTTGATTATATTTACTCAATGTATTATTTAATTTAACATTATTTTACTAATTTAATATTTACTAACTGGACAGTTCAGAGGTTGAACACGCCAATGTTTAGTACACGGAATAGTTTGGTGATAACTTTTTTCCATGTATATTGAACAGTAATAAGAAAATCATTAAACTCTGTCTCATCTAGACCAGTGATGGCTTTCTTTGCCATTCCTATAATGTATAGACGAGGGCTGTCTAAGCAGGCGTGAGAAATGCTAGCCATCATTCCTCCAGTCTAGACCTTTAGACTGTAGGGTTTAGCTCTCCCGTTCAGATGGAGCTAGTAGTACAATGTATGATGGGTTGCTGGGCGTGACTGGATTTATTGTCTTGAGCAAGCATATGCTATAGATTTTCTATTCTTGTTGGAGTCGCTGTCCATGGTACATGTTTAGGGAGAAAACGTCGGTCAGGAGCCAAGTTGAGTTAATAATATACTATTTACTGAGAGTTTGATTGCAAGCTTTCAAGACCAAATTGCTTGAAGCATTAACTACACCAGTCAGCAAATCAACTATATCCTGGACCTAAACATATTAAACAGGTTCATTTAATTATTTTAGACACATGATCTACTCACCACATTAAAAAGAAAACGAATGTGTTTTAAATATAATGCCTTACAGCCCCAAGTGCATTTACTTCATTATTTTTCCTTTGTAGTCGCTCATTTACATACGGTGCCACATAGTGACGTCATAATTAAGAGCAGAAGGGACATGTGCAAAATATTTTTTCGTCATCTTTATTTTTGCATGCATATCTGCTAACCAGATTTTTACATACGTTGTTATACTTTACACTTTCATTGTACAGAAAATTTAGATAATAAACTAAAATACATAACAGAAAAACGACATGGTTTAAAACAAATATATTTACAAGACAAAGTTCTTAGCTAAATGCAAGGAAGTATGGAAAATTATAGAAAGATAGCGGATATATCTGTGCCGGCACATTTATAAAAAAAAAAATACAGTTTAATTTGCAGGAATGAATACATCCCTAAACAGGTCAAACTCATTAATACACGTGTTCCCCGTGTATCAATAAAACATATAGATGTTTAATAAAAAAAAATATATAGAGAAAATGAAGCTAATTTGTTATAAGTATTCATATTTAGTTTCAGACTATAGACTAACGTTTTGAAGTGCCAGTCTTTAAATCTTGGCAGACAGTTAAACGAATGGTAGAATTTCTCAGTAGCATATACACTAAGTTACCCTACAGGGACCATCTAAGTCAACGATTTATTGATATTGTCATCTCCTAAATGTACAGCTAAACTGATTTTTACTTGCAAGTGCACTGCATGTGTTATAGATAACATAGAAAGTACTACATGAACATCTAATTGCTTTTCCAATCGATCATTTCCCCATCTTCGCGAAGGTAGTCTTTTATAGATATAAGTGCCATATGATTGCCATTACCTGTATAGCTTGTTATGTTCTTGCTGATCTTTACAGGTATATTATACATTCAAATCCCCAGTATATTAAAATGATCCCCTTTACTATTTTATTAAATATATTCACACTCTGCAAACTAAACTCAATCAGTGCATACATTATCTTGATCACTGCAGTAAATGTCACTGTAAGCTTGAATAAGCAAATGGTGGCCATATGGCACTTTGTGGCTGCCTACACATTCACAGCTTAAACAAGTTTGTACCATATTACAATGCTCCTCTGCCAAAGGAAGGAGGTTGGCATAAATTGGCCAGGAATGTTTTAACTCATATAACTTATTTTCATTTTATGGCTTAGTGTCTGTTCAGTTTTGTGAATAATATCTAGCCAATACTATCAATCCATACATTTACCATACATCCCTTTGTTGTATTCTCTCTTACACAGCTCCATGGAACATGAAGGACTCCCCAAGGTCAAATTCTATCAAAAAAAGGCCTGGATTCTTCAGTGGGACGTTTACACAGAACCAACTGTTACAGCTCATTTGTAATGTATGTATTTTCTTCGTAATACAAGCTAGGATGGATGCCTTTAAATCGATCGAACAGTTGGGAGATGTCACATGCTTCCAGGCTTTCTATTGTTTGTTTATTTCATGTTTTAGTTATATGTAGCTATTTATGCATATCTTCAGTTTTAATGATTTTTCTTTGTAATAAAATATTTTTTTTATCTTAACATATTTTGCTTCTGGTTACTTTATTAGCTGGTATTACAGACCTTTTGAGTGCAGCTTATCAGCATAACATATATACATTTCCAAATGATAAGTTATAGTTTCCCACTTTCCCCTGATTATATTCGACTTGGGTGTATGATGGCATATTCACATATGGCAGAAGTATATACAGTTGCAGATTTGATCTGAATTTATAGGTATATATACAATAAAATTTAAATTCTACACTTTTAATAAAGGCAACACCATGAACCCATAAACAGCACTTTATAGGGATTCTGTCAATTAAAAATATTTACAGTGTACTTGTAGCGCATTAAAATGATCTATGCATTATGATAGCAGAGTTGCAAGTACATACATAGGTTAAAAGAAAAATGTGTTCTAATTGGGTCTGCAGCAGTATTAGGACAGTCATCACCTTTTGGCACCATATGACAAAATAGTAGAGAACATGTAACATGTATATAGTGCCACTGATGATGTAGTTAGAGACTGCACAAACATATTTTAAATACTTTTTTTTTTATTATTTATTGCATATATTTATTTTATTCCCAAGAAATACAATTTGAACTATATTAAGGTAGAAGAGGAATTCCAGTCCACACATAAGTAAAAGAAGAATCAGTTTTAATATCACAATACTTTTTTTTTTAGTAAGGGTACTTTTCTACTCTTGATTAGTTTTGTGAGTCTTACCTGTTTATTTTAAGTGCTGTTATTATTCATAATATAATTATCACATCCATATTTCAGACAAATAAATAAATAATAGCTGCCAGTTAAAGTGGCAAGTAGGGGATTTTGGTAATCCAGATATAAAGAGTTAATAGATTTGGGGTTTGAGCAGCATGCTTGTAAAACTGTTACCCCTGTGACAGTGAATTCATTATTTAAAGCAATACAGC
Organism: Pelodytes ibericus; assembly: GCA_036172795.1. Taxonomy (NCBI): domain Eukaryota; kingdom Metazoa; phylum Chordata; class Amphibia; order Anura; family Pelodytidae; genus Pelodytes; species Pelodytes ibericus. The sequence goes on from CM069858.1 coordinate 172,709,214, forward strand.
CTGATCAGGACTCAGGAAGATTTGATGCTTTTTAAGCTGGGAGACTGGATTGAAAGGCAGGGTGCAAGAGGTGGATTCCATCTGTGGCAGGGAAAAGTCTACATAATGGTGAGCTTTTATCAGAGTTGACAAGTGCTAATTACCAGGCACAGGCATAGGGGAGGGGGGCAGGGTACTGAATAAAATAAAATAGTGTTGCAAAGATGCCAAAAGGAAGAGGGGTAAACAAAATATACCCTGATATTAAGGACAGGCTAAACTTTCTTCAAACCACAGGAAAGTGAAATGTACAAAAATATGGGATATTCATACTGGAAACAACAGTACACAACATATATTAAAGTGCATTTATCACATATATTGGTATGTATGTTATATATAAAACCACACCATAGTACACCCCCATATGTATGTATTGTGTTATATAAATATACATAGCTGTGTACACATATATGTATTGTATGTAAGATATTTTTATAAATATCTATAGGTAAAATACACACAATTAATTTACAATAATACATAATTATTATTCTGTGGGTATATGTACAAGTTTATACACCGATTATTAAATACATTTACACAATATATTTCCTAATTGTACGGATTACTCTCTTACATGATACAACGATGTCGGGCAGGCAAGCATACTCTCAGTACTGCAGATAGTACTGTAAAATAAGAGTATTATGATATGTGAAATAAGTAGAATGGATCAGTACATGAGCCGATTGCAAAATGTAAGGTCAGTGCATGTCCCTGGTCAGCACATTGGTAAAAGACTGGAAAACTATTACAGTTATAATGTGCGAAACCTTTGACACACCGTATGTTAAGAACTACATTTCCCATGATGCTCAGCCGTTCAAAACGGAAATGTTGTCCACAACATAGTGCTGAAAGTTAGTCATAGCATGCAGATTAGCACAGCCGCTGTCCATCCACGTGGTGCTGAACTTGTTAAAATGAATCTAGACCAGCAATTTAACACCGATTCGTCATTGCATTATTTAATCTTGTCTTGATTCTGAACAAGATCTTCCATAAAACGGCATATTATATTATATTGCACATTTAAACAGAACATAATTGCATGCTACAATATCTCCCCAAACAATGCCACATAAGGTATTTGCGGCGTAGCTGGACTCACGTCAAAATGGGAAATCGACAAGTTAAGTTACCAGACTCAAAAGAGCTGGGAGACAGTGTTACAAAGGGCTAATTATCTATAAGTGGATCTCAAAATCTGTTATCACATTAGTACTTTCTTGCGCTGTAGAAAAAAAAAAAACCCCAGATCACTCCATTTAATTGTACAAAATAAAAACTGAACCAATACATGTAACACCTTGATTTTGGAATTTAAATTCAGACAGAAATATCTAAAATTGGATGAATTTCTGCTCACCTCTTGTTTAATGAAAATATCCACAGACCTGTTCACAATAGAATTATCACATTTTACCCAATGTATTAGATATTTATTAATAAATACATTTAATCTAATATGAAGATAATAAATATGAAGTTTAGACTATTAAGACATATAGGTAAATGGCTCTAATCGTGTTATACGTATTCGGTTATATAGCTAATTTAACTTACACGAACAATTTATTAAATAACTTGAATTTTCAAATATTAGTGCCAGAGGTATTTCTTACTAACCAGAACAATTTATGTGATTTTATGCATACAAAGAACAAATACATGCTTTTGTTAAAACCATCTACTTAATCTGATCTATCTATCTATCTATCTATCTATCTATCTATCTATCTATCTATCTATCATCTAACCAATTAGAAGGATACATTGCATGTAGTTAAAATACTAATGCAACATTAAGTGAAGTGTTTCGTGTTATCCATTAATCTTTTATTTAAGAAAAATGGTAAGAAAACAGAGTGTATGCATCCATTCACAAGTAATTACTGTTTGGCTTGCTCCAGCATCACTATTCCAGTAATAACTATGACACAGGATGATGTTTTTTTTCCTGACAATATTTACTTCCCTATAATTACTGCACACAGCAGTAAGAGGTACTGCAAACTGCTAAGACATTGGTACAAATAAAGAAGGTTGACAGAGAGAAGATAAGAAAATAAAAATAAAGTTCTTGCTTGACACAATGGGGATCAAGTGTAAAGAGTCATTTTGGGGTAATGTTTTAAATGTGGAGCAATCAGCAGGAACATACCCCTGGTTTCCACTCTAATGGCTCAAATACTGTAGAACTTTGCTCCAGAATTGGTCTTTATACCAATATATAGTAATTAACAGAATTTCATGAATAATCACACCATCTTGCCTGATGACAGACTGAATATATTATTGAAAGATTAGATTCATATTTATTCCACACATTTTGAAACAGTATTATAGATGCTGACAGCTCGAACCTTATGTTAGGTAAGCGCTGACGGATCATTTGACTAATGAAGATCCACAGGATGAAGGATTAAAATGGACTAAACTATTTCTAACACAAATCAGTCATCACAGTTTGTTTGTTAGCAGGGCATGGTACCTGTAACGGACCGTCTACCGGACGTAGTAGACCCTCTGTCCGTTGTGTGAAATCACCTCCTTAGCCCCCATTAAAGCTCAGCATTCACCCAGCAAGTCTTTCCTGGACCCTTGCCCTTTGTACCCAAATAGCAGACAGGAGACTATTAGCAGTTAGGTACAGCAAGAAGAACAACTCTCTTTATTTGTGTAACAGCACAGACTTATATACACATAAACATGACATCCCAGACATTAGTAATCCAGATAGGAATTACCATGAGTAAACTTAATTACAATACACACAGTAAGACACATAATCGACACAATATAAGCAGTTTAACAGAAGGACATACACTGGGGAAATCCTGCCTCACACCTTTCAGGAGACAAAGGTGTCAAGTACAGATACATACAGAGTGCACTCAATTAAAGTAACTTGCTAACTGAAGGACATCACTGTACAACACTGTACAACAGGACACTGAATGACTTATGGGTAGACAATGGGTAAGGTGACATAATTACAAGGGTTTACAGGATAGGATGCAATCTTAACCTGGGGAAGACACAGTGAATGGGACAAAGACTTGAATCCTAGAGTACACAGCTTGGCTCACATCCTGAATGAGCCTGTCTTTGAAGTCCAGTTGAAAACAGGGGTCCACTGGCACCCTCAAAGTGTGTACCCTCAAACTAATATATTGACAGACAGGGTCCATAGTGCACAGGGAGTCTTCTGGCTGCCAGGCCCCTCCAAGAACCCCTGTCACAGTGGATCTTCAAATCCATTTCGTGACATATCTCCTTTTTCGGAGGTAGACTGACACTGGAGGAGCCCCCAGACGGGGTGACTCCTAAGTCAGTCTGTATAGCGGTCTCCCCATTGTCAATCACAAGTTTGCAGTCCCCACATTTTGTTTGTTCAAAAATCTTCCTTACCCGACCAACCTCCATCTCTCCCAAAACATGCATCTGCCGCTGGGGAGAAAGGCCAAATGTTCCTTCTCCCAGAAATCCTTTCAGCCGCTGGGGAACAGGTAGGGTGGCAGGGTTAGCTGGGCTGGATACTATGGGGGTATCCCATTTAGGCCCTAGGAACATCAATGCCAGAACTTCTGCTAGGGCATAGGGCGGGTAAAAGCCAGGGATGGGGCTCCAATAAGGCTCCTTGAACCCAGGTGGAGGTGAGTAGATGCCAGCAGCACTCTGTTCTGTTGTTAGCCCTTCAGTTTGGGCATCCGGAGGGGGAAAGGCACAGAACTCTTGGGTCACCGGAAGGGTTAGGCAGGAACCTGTGAGGCTCTGCTCTTCAACCAGCGCCTCTGCTGGTGTGGTAGGTAGGGGTGGGGAGAGGAAGTTCGGGTCAGTCATGGGGAACAGTGCCAGCGGTTCAACTGGGCATTTAAGGGGGGGCAGGGGTAACGGGTCTGGGGACGTGATGTCAGCTGGGGCCTCCACAGGGGAAATGGGACACCGTTCTGGGGTCTGGGGAGGGGCAGGCAGGAGCCAGTGGCAATCTGCCCGGATGCCAGCTCTTCCACTGAGTCATCAACAGGGAAAAAAGAGCACAGTTCTTGTGTCAGTGCATCTGCTGGGGGAGTAGCAGCACTGATACTCACAGTCTCATAAGCAGGGGGCTTTATGTGGTGGAGCAGCTGTAGGAATGCCTTCTCCAGCTCCACTTCTTGGGTCACCAAGTAGTCCCAGTCGGCCTCCAATTCAGGCACATAGAAACAATCTGCAACCCGGAACTCCCCGAGATCTCTCCAATGGTCTGTCGAGGCACTCCCAAAGTCTGGATCCTGCTGGAGATTTTCCAATAACAATCCTGGGCCACCAAAATCGTAGCCCTCTGTGGGAGTGTCATCCTCCAGCTCAGGGTATAGCTGTGTGGCATACCACCGTAGTGCCCGGTACCCACACTCTACGACCATCTCAGCAGAGATAAGCTCCCTTAATTCAGCCACCCAGACTCCCTGTGGGTGTTCTCCCAGGTATGGCAATCTCTCGCTCAGCTGATGCATACCATTCCTGGGAGCTGGGGAGGACCTTTCCCCGGTAATCATGGTCCCGAATGAGAGCGTTCATCCATAATTTTTGGTAGCTGCCAACTTGCTGCAGCAGCTCCTCCTGCAGGACCTGTCCGGCCTTCAACTTGCAAATCCCAGCTATCGTGGCTGCTGTACCACTCTGGTACTCCTTGGCCAATGGGCCATCTTTGCAAAACTGATAATCCATATCCAAGGACATTGTGCCGGTCACAATCCCTTGCTGGTGCTCTGCTGCTAATCCACTGGGCTCTTGCAAGGAGGATCCCACTGCTGCCACCAATGTCACAGACCGTCTACCGGATGTAGTAGACCCTCTGCCCGTTGTAGGGAATCACCTCCTTAGGCCCTGATTAAAGCTCAGCATTCACCCAGCAAGTCTTTCCTGGACCCTTGCTCTTTGTACCCAAATAGCAGACAGGAGACTACTAGCAGTTAGGTACAGATAGAAGAACAACTCTCTTTATTTGTGCAACAGCACAGACTTATCTACACATAAACATGACATCACAGACATCAGAAATCCAGATAGGATTTACCATGAGTAAACCTAATTACAATACACACAGTAAGACACATAATCAACACAATGTATATAATCAGTTTAACAGAAGGACATACACTGGGGAAATCCTGCCTTTCAGGATACAAAGGTGTCAAGTACAGATACATAAAGAGTGCACTCAATTAAATGAACTTGCTAATTGAAGGACATCACTGTACAACAGGACACTGAATTACTTACATGAAGACAATGGGTAAGGTGACATAATTACAGGGGTTTACAGGATAGGATACAATCTTAACCTGGGGAAAACACAGTGAATGGGACAAAGGCTTGAATCCTAGAGTACACAGCTTGGCTCACATCCTAAATGAGCCTGTATTTGAAGTCCAGTTGAAAACAGGGGTCCACTGGCACCCTCAAAGTGTGTACCCTCAAACTAATATATTGACAGACAGGGTCCATAGTCCACAGGGAGTCTTCTGGCTGCCAGGCCCCTCCAAGAAAACCCGTCACAGTGGATCTTCAAATCCATTTCGTGACACTACTCCATTTCTATTATTTCCCAACACACTAGAAAAGGATTGTGAGAATACAGAGGTACCATCACCTAATTAAAGGGTGATCCCAGGGAGCCCACAAATGCTTTATTTGAATCATTCTGTACACAGAAATACTTATTTTTTTATATTTCATTTTAAATATGTTTTACATTTTGTTATAGTGATATACTTTATACATTTATATACTTGTCCTGACCCTGTGGGGACAAGGAAGGTATATTAAGATAAAAAAAATGTGTGTATGTTAGTGTTCACTTCTGTTCTTCTTCCCTAATGTTAAAAAGCCCATATTTGCAAAGTAAAGTAAACATGAACACAGATGAACCATATGGTAGAAGGAGACTGTTAGCTTTTTATAATATTGAGCACTTTTAAGTGTGACATACCAGAGCGGATAACATATAGCTCAATGATTTAATTAGACTGTGGCTTATATACACCTTCCTCACAATACATTGATTATTCATCTTGATATGTCAACAGACACACAGCTGAAAGATTTACGTTAGATTCGCCATCTCATACAATGTCAATTTACAAGGATCCTTGAGTTCAATGTTCTGTAATGCTGATAACAGCAGGAAACTATCATTATATTTATATATTATCAGGTGTTACCATGCTTTTTGATCTTATAAGCACAATTGCCTCATGTTTGTTCTTACCCATATATTACTAGCATTACCAATATAAATACCAGCGTTAATCCTTAGTTAGGATATGGAACACTATCTGCCAGGTAGGGCTGACAACTGTTGGCCTGGGGAAGGGGATGAAAACAATTTAGTTGTCTTTGGAGTCACTTCATCAGCCCATATGATATCATCTTGGCTCTCTGGTTGTTAGAAATACAAATGGAATTGAAATGGTCTCCTATTTTAAGATTTAGAACGTAGAAGGTTGTTTACAAAGTACAATTTGTCGGGCATTATTCTAGAAGTGGTACAATTATCGTGCAATGTTCCTGATGATTGCTCTAGTTTTAGAATGTTGCCACAGATTCAACCTCTGTACATGACAATGTTGTGTCTTTGCTGAATGTTGAACTTACATACACCAGATTCATTAAAACAGACCCAATTGTTTCATATATATGGTTAATTAGTCACATACCTTTCCAAGGAGATTTAGAGATTGTATTTTTGGACAGTAATAGGTGTCCGATGATGTTCAACATTTTTTTCCCCTGTTCATTATGACCCCTATACCTTTCATCTCTACAATCACCCACTATCATGTTGAATTATTATCACTTTCCATTTTTTGGGGGTCCAAATTACCTAATTATAGATATCGCGAGTCAACTCATACGCAGGCTCATCCAGGCTGTATCTAGTCATTCCTTTATTCTTTTTTGCTTTGCTCACTTGTGTATGAATTATGCTTGTTCCTGTATTTTCTTGTATTCATATATATCCTTCCCTAGTTCATGCCACCGAGCAGCACCTACTCAGTCCAGCCACAGAGTGGCACCTACCCAGTCCTGCCACAGAGCAGCACCTACCCAGTCCAGCCACAGAGCGGCAACTACCCAGTCCAGCCACAGAGTGGCACCTACCCAGTCCAGCCACAGAGCAGCACCTGCCCAGTTCAGTCACAGAGCGGCACCTACCCAGTCCAGCCAGAGAGTCGCACCTACCCAGTCCAGCCACAGAGCAGCACCTACCCAGTCTAGCCACAGAGCAGCACCTACCCAGTCTAGCCACAGAGCAGCACCTATCCAGTCCAGCCACAGAGCAGCACCTACCCAGTTCAGTCACAGAGTGGCACCTACCCAGTCCTGCCACAGAGCGGCACCTACCCAGTCCATCCACAGAGCGGCACCTGCTCAGTCCAGCCACAGAGGGGCACCTACCCAGTCCATCCACAGAGTGGCACCTGCTCAGTCCGGCCTCAGAGCAGCATGTATTTAAAAAAAATTATATTTTTTGTGCAAAACTATTTTTGCTCTTTGCTCCTTTTTCAATGTACTAAACATTTAACACTCATATATTATATATGAGCAAATTGTGAATAAAAACATTTGATTAGCACTTGTTAAAAGCTGGAGTAATTTTCACACGCAAAATAAGAATTTTTTTCCACAAAATGTTCACAAACGTCCTTATCATGCACAAATATAATCTCCATATATTAGCGCAACCGAAAAATTCACACAAAATAAGAATAAGCAGAATAGGTGCAAAATGTTACAAATATTTGCAAATTGCAAATATATCCTCACTCATGTTTTACCTACTTTTTTCACCACTGCACTTGTTTAGTACATGACTATCTTAGTTTAATAACTAAATTATGTTTTCACTCCTGTTTCAAAAAAATCAGCTCATCATATAGCTCTATGTCTCCTGCTGAGATAATCTTATAATAACGACTTGAAGGACTAAGTTAGCCCCTGCCAGGAATCAAACCTGCAACTTTGAGGACTGAACACACTGATCTATCGCCACCTACCACATTTCTGCAAGAATGCCCAGTAGTATAGGAGAGTTGGCTAACTGTTTTGAAGTAGACAATTTTATACAGCTGTAACTACTACAACATCACTGGTGTTCGCTTACTATGAGTCTCAGTACACCAGTTTGTACACATCTAATGACATAGCACTCTGTTAGACTAAGTTATATTTATGTCAGTCCAGTTGATTATCACATCACACATGAAACATCCTTCTTTACAAATTAATTTCTAATCAGTAAGTATAATAAAGTTTTCATGACCAACATTTTATACAAACCCCCAAATGTTGACATTTCAAGTCAACTTCAACCTAAGAATCTGGATCTCCTCATCTGTTGATAAAAATGTATCCTGACAGCATTAATCCTGGCTAAATGTGTATACATGAATCCTATTGCATCATATACTGTAGGTCTCTTTTAGTACAAACACTCCTGACAACTGTCTTCATATACTGAAATGTATAACAAACTCCATAAAATAATTGAGGGACTGATGCAAAAACGGCACTGTAAATTATAGATCACTGAAATAGTAACATATATGTGCTCATATAGTTAACACCGTATTGTCTTGCCCCTTATTACTACAAACTGACCATAGGTTAGATTTATGATGAATTAATAATCCTATCCGCTTCCGTTAAGGAATCTCTTAACGCGGTTTGATTTAGTGTGAAAATATCTTTGACACTATATTGAATGTAACATTCATTGCATGTATGTACAAAACATAAGAATATATGGCAGAATTTTTAATCCAGGAAAAGGTTATAATCACTGACTGATGCAGACTACAATCAGTGTAGATGTAGGGAGAGAACACATGTTATGGAAGGATTTCTGGGCCTTGACAAAACTGATGCGTAGAGTGTGGAAGCTGCTGAGAGGGTAAATGCAAGTTACAACATTTAAGCAGCTCTAAATTGTGTGGCAGGTGCAAGGGCAACTGAACTGAGTGTATCGTAAATGGCAAGTATACTGGGATTCTAATATTCAGCAGCCTCCGGTGATGTTTAAAAAGATGATCCACGACCCAAAGTGAGTGATCAAAAATGGATTATTCAAAAATTGTCAATTGTATAAACATAATATTAATGATTTTGGTCACATGAATTTGCCCAAAGCATACTTAACCCTATCTTGGCGCATGGTACCTGTGTCCCAGAAGACACAAGCCCCAAAACGCCTCTTTTTGGCTTGTGATCGGTAGACCCCCCAACATCATGTGATTTGGTAAAATATAGCCAGTGCTGTCAGTCTGAGACCACTCAAAGTGGCCTCATCTAACAGGTGAGATCCCGCTACAAGTCCCTGCAGAGGATCCCGAGCACATTTCATCTCGGGAAGCCGCGATGAGCTGTTAAATGCAGGATGTTCTATGCTATCTTAGCATCTTTTGGGACCAAAAAAATAGAATGTCCAAGCATCGGAAAGGGGTTAATCACCACATCAAGGCCCACCTCAATAGACCTTATATCACCTACAATCTAGCATGCACACAAAAGCAGTCTATTAAGATACCTATTTAAATTTATTGGAGGAAGTCCATTTAATGTGTGTTTTAACCTATGTTCTATCTCCAGAAATAACAATTTACAAACATAATATATAAATGTTATATTGTTTATTGTGTTCTTTTCTGACTTTGACAACAGGATCTCTGATCATTTCAGATCAGTGATATAGAACAAACTAGAACAATACCACAGTTCTTATATAGCTGACCTTAAAGGCCTAACAGATATTACCATATTTGCTCGAATATAAGACAAGTTATTTTTCTTAGAAAATTCTCTAAATAATGCCCTTCGTCTTACATTCAAGCTCCGTCTTATAATCAGAGTCTACAGAGCTACAGGGGACCTGGATCCTGCTCTCATGCAGCCGGTGGATGTCTGCACAATACGCGCAGACATCCTCCGGTGCTGCCCCGCACGTCCGTCTGGACTTCTATGATGGAAGCCGGGAGGTCACTACTGGCTGCCCATACTAGTAACCAGAGGAATCGGGGCAGCCTGTGGATGTCTGCAATACTCCGCTGCTGCCTAGCACTTCCATCAGGACTTCTATGACAGAAGTAGGGATTTATGCATTGGCTAAGTCTAGGGGGCAGTATTGCTTAAATGTGGGGGGCAGATGGTTCTGTGGACGATGCATTAGCTAAATGTGGGGGGCAGATGGCTGTGGGGGGATGCATTGGCTAGGGGGCAGATTGGCAAATAAAAGGAAATAGAAAAAAGAAATGCATTTTGTTTCTATCAGAATTCTAATAAATATGAAAAAACTGTGTACATGTGAATATTTACAAATAAAATATTTTTAGGGTAGTCTTATATTCAGACCTTTTCTTTTTTCCCTTAAATTAATATCCAAAGTTTGGGGGGGGGGGGGGCATTTTATATTCAGTGTCGACTTATATTCGAGCAAATATGGTAATATGACACTTTTGTATGTTCTTGCTTTATGTTGCACGCTGTTTCTTAACAGTGTCTTCATGTGGCTTTGTGTTTTAAATCACACAGTATGTTAAGTATAGCCAACAGGCATATTCTCATATTTACTTTGAACATGCACATATTGATAAACTCATTACATTTCATAATCCCCACTGGTTTTATGTCTATGTCAGGGTCTCAAAAACCTTTGAGGGAAGAATTGATGCAAATGAGTCTAATGGTGCCTATATAATTGCACCCATGTCTTGATCACTCTGGAATCTATTCAAAGAATACTCCTGCTAGGAAGAAAATATGCCGAGCTTTGCAGGTTCTAAAATTGTCCATGATTTAACATGCAACAAGAATTTCTCTGAGGAATGGAAAGATGCCTGAGCCACATTCATAGAAACCTCATCATGCCTGGGGTAATGTTAATTGCCCTTATTACTTCGAAAATATCTTACCTGCATGGAACGGATTAGGCTCTGAAATATAGTATATTAAAGGGACACTGCAGGCAAAATGTTTTATTTACGCATATTGTAGACAAGGTTGCATTCATTAATTTTCTCCATACATTTTTTTCTTTTAACTCTCACTTAAACGCCAACCACAGTCCATCTGCTAATCTGAGCTACTCATGTCTTCATTCTGTGGAACCTAAGGGCAGTGATTAACAAGGACAAGTATGATTTGGACAAGGACCTTATACATTTCAAGCTATGCTGCCTGTACAGCTGTAAAGAGCAGCAATGTATCATAAATAAAACACACTCAGCACTCACAGATCTACTGCCTACGAGCTCTGCTCTGCTGCAATGTATTGTTTGGGAATAAAAAAAAGTTCCTAACATCTTCATTCGAATGTGCTGCTTGTAATATTGTCATTTTTGTGCATATACAGACACTGTCTTCATTAGAAAGAAGCTGCACCAGGATCTTGACCAAGAGCTATCAAGGTCAACAAAGGACATCATCATCACTTTGAACTCAAACATTATGAGATGAAAGTAGCTGTATAAAGAGCCAATGCATCATACAGAGAAGCCAGAGGCAGATGTTCCTGGAATGTATGCAGATCTCTTTCTTGTTGGATGTTAGCAGTCCTATGTAATTATTATGAGAATATGTATTAATATGTTCATCTGGACTAAACCCTATATCAGACTTCAGATCCCACTGAAAACGTTACACAAAATGCTCCTTGGGTTGTGCAGATCTGAGGCCATTGTCTGCATTGCATTACAGGAATGGTGCCTACATGGATTTCTGTGTGCAGATGGGTTGCACGTCTGCAAAAAAAAATAAATCTATTTTTTAACACATGGGATATGCATGTATTACCCAGCTCAGTTGTCCGTAACGCTTTCAGGCGCTGAAAGAGTAAAACAAAAAGCTAAAATATGCTAATGATGCACCATGGAGGATGCGCTAATACAGGAATCGTGACTGATTGGTTTGCTCTCTACTTTTCCCTGTGAAGCATATTTCAGTGGCCTCTGTTTGGGGTTAATTAAATATGGCTTACTTGTTGAGGTCATTGCCTTGACAACAATTAAGGATGGAAAAGGGGAAGTCCCTGGGTATTTCAAAAAGATGAGATACTCCTTTGTGTTTAAATACTGCTGCTTTCTCAATGGAAAACTATTATTTTTCTATTAAGAAATGCAATGAAATGGGATTTGATTGGGGAAGCAAACAATAGTACAGCCGATAGAAATTAATCTGTCTGCAAAAAATATGATTTCTGTACACAAAGAATTTTATCACTTTAATTTTGGTCTCACGTTTATATTAATTTCACATATAAATTAATTTAATTTGCAGTAATCATTCTTATAATGACTTTATACACACATATATATACAAGATATATAATGACATGATTACAATTACATTTCGATCCAATGTATTCCTATTATGTGATGATTTTTCCTTTTTATTTTTGATTAAAATCGTTGTTTATTCGTTTTACAAATAACAGTGTATTAAGCATAAAAAGGCAATTAAGGATATAAGAGTACATGGACAATAGGAGCCGGTTTAAGATTCAGAGATGGAAGAGCAATCAAACGAGAGTGGTGAGGAGGAAGGGTGAAAGAGTCAGAAGAGTAAGGAAAGACAAGAAAAAGGAAAGTGAGTATTGAAATAAGAAAACCCCAGGTGGGAAAGACCACCCCTGGCAGAAGTTTGCCAGGCAAAAACAGAAAGGGCAGTAAAGCCAGTTTTGCGGCAAAAGGGTCCCATCATTGAGGGAAGTGCCCTGGGGGTACCATGACCATGCCGCCTGGACGGCCACATGCAGCTGGGAACAAACAATGCAGCAATGGAGAGTCATTTAAAAATGAGCGCAAGTTAAAGTTAAGGCATATATGGTGGGCATAATAACAGTCATAACAGAACAAGAGAGTCAACGGTGCTGTCCATGTCAAAGAGAGCCACTAGATAGGTGACAAGCTGCAGGTTCTGCTCGCTTCTCACTGGGCTTGCTGGGTCGGGTCTGAAGCCTGCAAACAGATCGGAGCAGGAAAGGTGGATGAGGTTGACCATTCAGGGAACTTAATATTCGGTAGTCCTAAACTGCTCAGAAAGGAAGGCAGGTCTGCTGGATGGCGCAAGACAGGAGCTCTGTGATCCTTCCGTACTGTGAGAGCGAATGGTGTGCTCCAGGAGTAGGAGATATCAGTAGCCCTCTGAACCTATAACGTAGTGTGCGAGAGGTCTAAGAAAAGAGCAATGTAGGTTTGAAGAAGTGCATCCCGTTCATGATGGTAATTTAGGGTGCAGACCACATTGCCAGTTGCACCTTTCACTTGAAGCTTGTAAACCCTATTGAGCTCCACAGAGTTGTCAAGCCTTGAATCAGGGGTTACAGTTCCTCAGGGGGAGTATCATTAGATATGCCACGGACTCTTCGATTGCCTTTGCAGCTACGGTTGTCGAGTTCTTCGCCTTGCTGCTGCAATGTATAGATTTGGTGTTCCTGCTTTTGAATATGGAGGTTTAATGCATCCACCATGTCATGCCTAAGCAGGACGGGTTCTTCAAGTGTCGCGACTCTGCCATCCATTTGTTTCAGATCGTGTCAGAGCTCTGCCAAGTCTGCACGCAGGGGCTGGAGTGCCTTGTCAATGATATCGGAGATGTCAGCCCTTGTAGGTAGGTTACAAAATGCCTCCTGCCAGTTTCCAGGTGGGGATAGATGGGTTTCTGGCTACTGGGCACACAAGGTAGACATTTCTTAGATTGCTTAACCTGATCTTTGAAGCATCTATCACATTTGAGAAGCCTTTTGTCTAAATCCATCAAGAACCATATTGAAATCCCTCACCACCATCATGTGGCAATGTTTATTACATCATTTTTATCTTGACGTTTCCTCAGAAATGTTTGGGGAGAGTTATTAAAGGCTTAGGTATTTACACTTTATCGTTTCATTTAACCGACACACAAGTATAATTAACCTTTCCACTTGATCAAACATAGCCTTCTCATAGTTTACTTTCCCAGAGACTAGAATTGTGACACACTTTTTTTTATTTTCCAGAGAACAATTATCAAGATCCCATAGCCCCCAATGTTAGATTCTTTTTTTATGTTGACTTTATGTTGTCTTTCCACCAGTGCGTTTCCTGCGCAAGACAAACATCAATTTGCTTTCTTTTCAATACTTTAGCAAATATACACCTTTTAAAAATAGTATTCAACCCCCAGACATTGGGAATAAAGAACCTTACAACTCATCCAACTAGAACACGCATAATTAATCTCTGGCTAGACCCACATAGGTGAAACCATCACAAATAATGTTACTACCACTGCCTACTCATTGACATCTTCACCCTTATATGTCCCATGTCCTCCACTCCCTCTAGATACTAAGCTTGCGAGCAGGACTTCCTACCTCATGTATCGGTCTTGTTTGTCAAACTTACTATGTAGTCCCCTCTATGCTCGGTACATAGTGCTACATTTTCTAGTTGTGGCATAAGTTGTGGCTAATTATATTGGTAGATATCTCCATCAACACTGAATATCATGAAACACTTCGGAGTAGGCTTCAATCTTTGAATTGTAGGAGATGAACTGGGAATAAAGTCATGAGATTGGACCCTTGATTAAACACATATTCTTCTTTATTTAAGTTTACATTAATAGAAAAAAACACCACAATGGTAATATCCATACAGAGCCTGATATCCACTTCAGCGATTACTCACACACCTCACACATGTTTCATCCATTATGGACTCAATCGTAGGTAGGAGGGAGTGTAAACATGCTGTCAAGTAATTAAAACACCTACCGTATATACTCGAGTATAAGCCGACCCGAATATAAGCCGAGGCACCTAATTTTACCACAAAGAACTGGGAAAAAATATTGACTCGAGTATAAGCCTAGGGTGGAAAATGCAGCAGCTACTGGTAAATATTGCCCTCAATATGCCATTTAATATGCCAGGATATTGCCCCAATATGCCAGGATATTGCCCCCAATATGCCAGGATATTGCCCCCAATATGCCAGGATATTGCCCCCAATATGCCAGGATATTGCCCCTAATATGCCAGGATATTTCCCCCAATATGCCAGGATATTTCCCCCAATATGCCAAGATATTGCCCCCAATATGCCAGGATATTTCCCCCAATATGCCAGGATATTTCCCCAATATGCCAGGATATTTCCCCCAATATGCCAATATGCCAAGATATTGCCCCCAATATGCCAGGATATTTCCCCCAATATGCCAGGATATTTCCCCCAATATGCCAGGATATTTCCCCCAATATGCCAAGATATTGCCCCCAATATGCCAGGATATTTCCCCCAATATGCCAGGATATTGCCCCAATATGCCAGGATATTTCCCCCAATATGCCAATATGCCAAGATATTGCCCCCAATATGCCAGGATATTTCCCCCAATATGCCAGGATATTTCCCCCAATATGCCAGGATATTTCCCCCAATATGCCAAGATATTGCCCCCAATATGCCAAGATATTGCCCCCAATATGCCAGGATATTTCCCCCAATATGCCAGGATATTTCCCCCAATATGCCAGGATATTTCCCCCAATATGCCAAGATATTGCCCCCAATATGCCAGGATATTTCCCCCAATATGCCAGGATATTGCCCCAATATGCCAGGATATTTCCCCCAATATGCCAATATGCCAAGATATTGCCCCCAATATGCCAGGATATTTCCCCCAATATGCCAGGATATTTCCCCCAATATGCCAGGATATTTCCCCCAATATGCCAAGATATTGCCCCCAATATGCCAGGATATTTCCCCCAATATGCCAGGATATTGCCCCCAATATGCCAGGATATTGCCCCCAATATGCCAGGATATTACCCCCAATATGCCAGGATATTGCCCCTTAGTATGCTCGTTATGCCACCCTCCTCCCCCAGACCCTAGCACTTACCTCGTTCCTGCTCTGTCCCCCGGTGCTCTGAAGCTGCGTGGCTGTAAGGGAAGCGTTGTGAGCTCCCCTCCAGCCGCGCGGTCAATAAAGTTTGTTTAAAAAAAACACACTTTGTTGACCGCGCGACCGGAGGGAAGCTCACATCGCTCCCCTCACAGCCACGCAGCTTCAGAGCACCTGGGGACAGAGCAGGAACGAGGTAAGTTTTAGATTTTTTTTTTTTCAGCGACTGACTCGAGTATAAGCCGAGGGGGGCATTTTTCAGCACAAAAATTGTGCTGAAAAACTCGGCTTATACTCGAGTATATACAGTAATTTAAAACAACAATTGATGGTAAGGACTCATTTACCATTAAAACAAGTAAAATGAACTTAAAATAAGTATAATCTGTACAGAGATTAACACATAGCTGAACGCAAAATCCAACTTTTGCCTTTCCATACATTGATATATTTAGTGTAGACCTACTTTTGCATTCTATGTCAGATAGTTCTCGTCCAATAGTAGTCAAGCATCCATCTACTCTTATTAAACTACAATTTTAGGTGGCATCTTGTCACAGTTTAACCCCATTCGCTGTTTATTGTATTCAGGTTTTGTGGCTGTTTCCTCTTCAGACTGTAGTGGCCGCTATTCTAGTGTTTCTAATTTCTCCTCCTGGTGTGTCAGCTGCCTCGTTAACCTGAGCCCAACACCATTTAAACCTGCAACTTATGGCAAGCAGTGCCCTTTGCATTGCTCTAATTACAGCCTGTATAGTGCCTCTGTGCCTGTATTAGTGTTCCCGATTCTTTTGTTTCATATCCTATTGCCGAATACTTGCCTGTCCTCGACAAAGCCTGTTTGCCGCCCGTCCTGACCTATTTGCCTGCCTTGTGACTTTGTTTAGTATTATTTCTCCGTTGTTCCTTGTCCTGATTTGTGTATGACCCGGCCTGCTGACTATTTTATTTGTGTGTATTTGTCCTGCTCAAGTGTGCTGTCTCAGTCAGTGTCAAAGTCATGGGTGGTCATTTGCCTGAGGCTCAACCATAGGGTATAATACCATTCAGGTGAACCAGCACTGTTCTGTTTCCTATCCTGTTGCAGCAGCTTCCAGTCCTGTACTCAGTTGCCAGTCTCTGTTACCAGTCCTGTCTCAGCTTCCAGTCCTGTCCTCAGTTGCCAGTCTCTGCTACCAGTCCTGTCTCAGCTTCCAGTCCTGTCCTCAGTTGCCAGTCTCTGCTTCCAGTACGTCCTCAGTTGGCAGTCTCTGCTTCCAGTCCTGTCCTCAGTTGCCACTCCCTGGTCCAGTCATGTCACAGCTGCCAGTCCTATCTCAGTATGATCTATCAGTCCTGCCTGAGATTCTATCCTGTCCACAGTATGCATTGAGGGGTGCAGACAGACTCCACATTGTTTCCTGCAACAAGGCTCCTCCCTGGTCTGATATGCCAGGTTGTGACACATCTTCAGACAGCACAGAGGAAACAAAAAGGAAAGGCCATTATTTAGCTATTTGTCTTGTTGTTATCTTTATTTTGCTACAATAAGGTGTCTATTTTAGTTCTTGACAGTGTTTTTTTTAAATCAGATCAGGAATGGAAGTATTTTGAACATTTCCACTTTCAGTCGCTCTATTTCTCAAAAGGCCAGCTATAAGATAATGTTGATTTCATAAGTTACTCTAGGAAATTCCAATAGTTTTATGGCCCGTAAAAATTCCAGTCAACGCAGTCTTCTTTGCGATCGTTCTGCAGCCTGCTTTGTTAGGTTTTCACATTACATAAGTCATCTGTGTATCATATATCAACAGTCATGATTCTTCACCTCCAAGCTATATTGAACACACTGGGTTATCTCTTTGCAGGAATCAGACATCAGATGGAGTGGTTTTAAAAATGATAAATTTAATGTAACATAGGTTACTGCAATAATTGTCACCTCTCTTCCTCCTTTATAATAATTGATTATTTTCTAGGACTGTGCAACTCAAAGCACTTTACTAATATGTGTCTTGAGCCCTTTCATAAAGCTTCTACTGATGGTGTATTGCTGATTTCTTGTATCAGAGAGCTTCAGACTGTGGCAGTGACATGGCTGAATTCCCAGTAATCTGATTTTGTGTTCAATGTGGTCAAAACCAGTAGAAAAACAAGCAAAGTAACCCCTACATAAAGATAGAAAGACCCAATAGCACAAAGTTACCAATGATGCTGTATGAAATTAAAACATTTCAACCCTGAGTATTTTGTACCTCCACAGCCACCGTGGAAATTTTTGAACCGAAAGCCATCCGATAACTGAAAGTGAAACAACCTCCTCAGTCCCACAGCGCTGAAAAGCTTCAAAAGACAGACATAGTTCCTCCGGTGTTCTATCAAATTTCTCTAGCAAATTCTACTGCACAATTGCAGTAGAATTTCCTCATTACGCACCACAGCGCATGCGCACACAGTTACGGCTGTCAATCAGCCTGCGCGAGCGACACACACCACCTCACGCCGTAACTGTGTGGACATGCGCTGTGGTGCGCAATGAGCAAATTCTACTGCGCCTGTGCCTAATTTTTAGACGTTTATCCCAAAACATTCATTTTTTTACCCTACTTTGGCTGGAAGCTTGTTACAGCCCAAATAAAAATATATTTTATTCAACATGGAAAATGAACTCTCCATTCATCTACCATCACATGGATTTATTATCTTAAGGCTCTGTGTGTAGCTCCACATACAGTGGTGCTACGTCTGTAAGTACTAACAGTTTGCGTGCATAGTACTCTAATACTACACATTGCACTATGAGGTGTTCTCTTTTTTTTTTTACGGTGTACTACTAATACTTTTTTCTACACTGTAGATTGATTTAATCTGTAGTTTTTACAGTAAGTGCATTTCATTACAGCACCATTGGTAGCTTCATGGTGTTGGGTCTTTTCATGTTTGAGCAGGTTACGTTTGTTTTATGTCTGTACATTGAGGAACTGTGCTGCTCCTCCCCCTACCTCTGCTGCACTGTTGTATATTGCACCTACTTTTTTGTCGAGTCCGTATCCTATTTATCTGTAGCAATAAGCTTGTTGACTGCAGGGAATGATGCAATACAGTGTATAAGGACCTCTTCCAGGTAATGTGGATCTTTCAGACCTTGAAGATCATCAAAGGGAATTTTAAAATATGTTCTCTATTTATTAAGTAAAACTGTTATCAAAAAGAAGAATCACCAGATTATCCCCAGAAATCATCACGTTGCCCTCACATAGCTTTCCACGGGAAGAGATTTTTCCAAAATAACTTCCTGTATCTCCATATTGCCTCCACTTCACTTTCCATGGAACCATATTGTCTCCACAGCCCCATATAGTTCCTAAATCACTTTCAAGCTTGCAACTAAAATATGTTTACTATCCTTCTACCCGTAATTGATCTAAACATTTACTAACGCTTCTTGAACTGTATTTTGCAGCTCGAATATGTAATTCTTACCTCATGTAAACATTTAAAAAATACATGCTATATAGTGTTTACTCTTTCATTTTAATGTAATCAGAAACCAATTCATTACCCAGGTACATTGCTAAGCAATAAAGACTAGCTGTGATGTTTTTTGGGTTAAATCAGTATATAGTTTGGTATAAACTTTATTGTTCCACTCTGCTGTGCTCGGACACGTTTAGCCATCACTGCTGCTCAATGCACATTTTTCATACAAGAAGAATTTAGACAGCTGTCAGAGGTACACTGAGGCTGCCATCCCAATCAGCTGTCAAAATGTTCACTTCACTCAAAATTCCAGGGAATTTAACTTGCATTTGAATTTCAAATTTCAGCATTTTGTATTTTTTTTTTTATAAAAATAAGGTCCTAATTTATAATCACCCAATATAAGTAGGTCATTCACTGGATTTTCTTGATGGCAAGCCAGTGCAATTTAATCTTAGTATGGCTGAAATGCCAGGAAATGCCTCCATAGTTTCGACTTTTTCAGCCGATGCACTTATGACTACATCAACCTAGAGCTGGCTAAAAAGACTTCCCTGCCAGCATTGTGTGCTAATCATTTTGTGTGCAGTTTGTTATACATTCATGTGTCTTAAATTCTACAGAAAGACATGAACATGTTTACATTCACATTTCTGATTGTTGAAAACTGCTATTTAAAGGACAACTGTAGCAATAACAATTAAGTTGTGTTTAACTGAAAGATGGCATCAAGTGTGGGCATTTTATATAGATCTATACTCCATAAGGCAGAAGGCAGACATTTTGTTTAGAATCTTTGGTCAAACGGGTGAGATTTTTTTCCATCTGAACCAAGATTCTAATAACATGTCCGCCCCCTGAGAGAACTATATGGAGTAAAGAAGGCTCAATAATGCAGTTTATTTCTATTCTTTCATTAAATAATTTCTTTATACATGATCTACACTTGATACAGTCTTTTAATTAAACATCATTTATTATTTTGCTACAGTTGTACTCTAAAATAGCAGCATCTTTATCTAGTGTCTAAAGTTTCTAAAAATATGTAAAATTGGGACCTATTCACTAATAGGTGAATTGCAGGTGAGGAGAACATTTCATCTCACTGACTTTGCTATGCATCGTGCAGGGCCAGTCAAACTATTTTGGGAGGAAAAACTTACCAAGTGTGTCCCTGAACATTGCATAGTTAAGTCGGTGAGAAGAATTGTTTATAACCCCCTCCACTCATCTGTACCTTATTTTCATTTGGATGAAAATAACCAATTAATTAGAAACAATGAACTGTGTACCAATGATTTTAAGGTAAATATAAATGACCTCCATGACTGTCCTGACCATCAATCTAAGCCCCTTAACTAAATATATTCATTTTCTGAGTTGACGAAGATTATAATTTTTGTTGACTACTCCATTGTACCAAATTATACTTCACTTTGTACACGTGCCTTTGTAATAATCGTTACCCCGAATTCCATTTCCTATGATCACCCCAGTTAGATGAATTTATATCGGTTTTAAAAGTAGCTCAATATATATCGTCGACATACAACAATACATACATTTCATTAGAGGGGGGCTGTTTTTGGCTACACACACTCTACTGGCCCATATTGTGGCCTTTTCTGCCTTTTTGGTAGAATTGAACCTGGTCCTTCTCTGGGCTTTTCATGCATTTTTTATGAGAGCTGAATTAGCTTATTCAGACCATACAAATATACATTGAACTTGTTATTCTTGTCTCTTTGACCAGATATACTGGGCGGCTGTTTGGCTAAGGGATAAAAGTTTGAAGCCTGCTTGGCGTTGATTACACCTGTGCTTATAAGGGAATATCAATACAAATCTGGGCTGTTTGGGTGGAGAGAGGTCTTGGAGAATAATGGAGCTGATCTCTTTTAGCTTTAAGTACCTTTGTCGGGTGAATAACCCCAGGCATGATTATGTCCTTTCTAGAAGCCTTAACAAAGGAGGTCACGGTCACAAGGCATTGCCACCTCCAGTGTTCATTCAGGACTTCTGTTCCATTTCATGCCTCATCTCATTACATAAAAAAAGTATTTACCCGGGAGCTATGCCACATTGACACCATGCTAGGGAGAATTTGGAAGGAAGACATGATTTGGACAGCGCTTTATTTAAATCACACAAGCACCAATCCATAATTATTCAGTGAAAAGTACTGTGCGTGTAATGTGGGATACGTTCTATGATCACGAATGTTCAGTTAAGAACCGGAATGTGCATATAATAGCGTCTTAATTCTAAACAGACAGTTAACCCATTTGCTGTGGAAAGTGCCAGAGGTGAGAGGAAGTGCCCCATCCAGCAGATATCTCGCTGCAGCAAAAGGCTTTAGACTTAAATAAGATGTAGAGCACTGCAGCATGAGGTCTATATCCAGGGAGACTTTCTTTGATCTCCGTCATTAGGCAGGGGAGTTTTGTCCTTGATTTCCATGTTAAGGATGCATACGACTGCCCGGCATACATAATATTAAAATCAAGAAATGCCTTGGTGTCATGGTATGCTCGAGCAGTAGCCATTCATCTGCTTAAAATGCTTGAATCCAGGAGCAATCTACAAGTAAAATGAGTTTAGTGTTATCTGCTCCTTAATAAGTAGACAGATGAGAGCTGCCCAGAGTTTCAGAGGCACTTATGGGTACTGGAAAAAGAAAATGTAAGTTCATAATATAAAATGTTGTAAGTCCAAGGACTGCATTTTCTTTGTTCATGGTTCCTACCTTGAATCCGCTGTGCAGTTTAATAATCTAAGATTAGCTTCTGTTCAGTAAATAGCAGGACACTGAAGCATCTATCTTACACTGGGAATGAGGATATGGCAGAAAAGACCGGAATATACGTATATATGGCCTTGTTGTGGTTTTTACAAGCAAAATGAGATGTATTTTTTTTCAGGACAGCCATATGTAATACCTTAATATTGTTTGTTATGTTTGGCAGGTCCCTCCAGCCATGACTGGGTTAAGAAAGCCTTACATATGTAGGACACATGTTTTATGATTTGCTCCTACCAATGAATTTCATGATTACATCTCATGGACCACACTGCCTCTGATCCCCTGGGTTTCCAAGTACGTTCCATCTCAGAATAGCCCATCATGACATCTCAGGATGGGGCAAATGCCCTAAGGAGGTATGGCAACAATCTTGGAGATAATGACTTTTTTGGGATGATTTTGGCACATTTAAGCACAATATAAGCGACTGATAATAATCCTTTTCCAAAAATATCAGTTTATGAAAAACATTTATTTTAGCCCGTTGCAAATTGTGTTCATTGACACTCCGACCACTGCCTTGGCATCAGTTCCAGATGTTAATATTTGTGAGAGTAAACCAGAGCTTTATGAAGATACACATAGAACTTTCGTTCTATAGAGATGTTAACACTTTCTTTGCCAAAGAGGTATATAATATTACCTACTCTGTCTGACATTACCATTAGTGGCTTTCCAGGTAAAAGCCACCAGCATTGAGGGTGCACAATGAAGCAGCCCAAAGTAAAGTTCCTTATTATTCTGGGGAATCATTGTATGGACCCACCAACGTTTCTATTAAAGTTTCACTCCAAATAAAGGGGGCTTATTAGAAATACCCTTCTCTCTTATTTGCAAAGGTCAAATGTTCACCATTTGTACAATATTTAAACCCTTTCTCCCAAAACATGCACAGGAGTTGGAAGATAATGTTCATCATGGGGACTAGTGGATGTCACCCCATCATGTGTGGTGGCTTTGGGAGCAAACGTTAATCAGGGAAAGATCTGCTTCTTTGTCCCATCCCATAGCCAGTAAGGTGGGAGGGAATGTTTTAAATTCCTAGGAGGCTATTCACTAAAAGGTGAGTTGGGGTGAGATGAGTTGAAATCAACATATAATCACCAATTTAGCTTCATATTGTGCCTGCACAATGTATAGTTAAATGGTAAGAAGAAATGTTCCTCTCACTTCAACTCACCTTTTAGTGAATAGATTCCGTAGTGGCGTTGGGGGCCCCAATCTCCAGCTTTGCTGGTGGCCGAAAAAAATCATACAGTGTGGTGGGATAGGGGTCCAATCACTCTCAGCCACCCACCACGCGAAAGACTGCCAAGTGTCCTTATTTAGGAAGGACAGTCTCTATTTTGAACCCATATCTCTCTCTCCCTATTTCCTCTACTATAGTCCCCATTTTCTGGGAGCTCAGAATATCACAGAGCTCCAGAGCAATAAAAGTGTGTTAAGACTGCAGGAAATGTGTTTATATTTTGTAAGTAAAATACTTTATTTGTATGCTAAATTTCATAAATGCTCATAAACGCTACCAACTGGAGCTTAAGTTGCTTAAAAGTCTAGAAATACCACACATGAAATGCTGGGAGGTTTGGATCTGGAATCTATTTACTGCTGCGCCTTTTAGTTAAGTCACCATTTTTTTAAAAGTACATTCAAAACAAAAGAGATGTTTATGTTTCTTAGGATATGTTAAGGAGCACACATTTTCTTTCACAGCTAATATGCATACTATCTGTATGTTCAGTTAAGCTTTAATGAATGCCAAGTCACCTGGTCAGCATTTGTTGGATGGTAACAGGAATATATATAATTTTTTTTTTTAATCATAATATTTGCATTGTTACAGGAATTATTCACCAGTCAGCATCCCATTAGTGGAAAGAATTTTACTCTAATAATGTTAATACATTATATAAATAGTAAAAAAAATAAAATAAATCTCCCTGATTCTGAGGTACTAAGATGAAGCATGTAAATGTACCCTTAACTGGCTCGCACTTGACATGGCAGACTGAATCATTAAATTGTTTTTTAGTCTCCATTCTATCCCTCTATTTCCCACACTGTAGATTCAGCTCATACATGAGGCACATTTGAGGTCAAATCCCACACATAGCCAGAGTAAGTGTCTATTAAGTCTTAGCATGACAAAGCAATAGGGGGGTCCAATTGATCAACTGACCGTCTGGGCAGATGGGCTGAACAATAATGGGGCGGGGAAGCTGCGTGTACTACTTACAATGAAACCAGTTGACCAGCTCAAATGCAGCCATGTTACGACCCCTCTATTAAAGTTTTATGGACATGAGGAGAGTGGGGTCAATCTTTTGTGACCACTTCATAAAAATGTTACCAGCAATTTAAAAGCAATTAGCAAGCCATAAACTACACTGAGCTCACACTTCATTAAGCAGTCACAAAGAAACACTACTCTAAAGCCTGAAGTCTATGAACAGAGACATTTTTAAAATATGTAATTGGCCCTGGGAAAAATATATTCAAGATAGGAATTCCAGAACTGGTAATGAACACACACATTCCTAATAAAGACATAGGCTGTGCTCACTTGTAACAACATTTTAGTTAAACAATGATTTTTTTTTTCAGAGAGTTTTGTCCCTTGTGATAATAAGGCTTTAATAATTACTCCAATAAAATTTTAGAACACCCCCCCAAAAAATTACACTGATTTTGTTTTATAGTTCCAAAGGCTAAAGTCCCAACAACGATGCCCTTGGCATGTTTAGTTGGTATTTTTATTTTATAAAAGAGAGAGATCGTAATAAAGAGTTGTGAAACACAAACCAACAAGAATGATTGAAGACAACCTGGGATGCAAAAGTGGCATAGCATCCCTTTAAATACACCAAATTGCTAGCACCTGCATAAGACATTTATCTTAATTTAATGTGAACCTGTCATGTACTAAATGAGTAGAGGCCACATTTACCTTCAGGTAGATGGGCTGTTTGGTGAAATACATAGATTTATAGATATCTGTAAATAAAGTTGTCTTCTGGGCTCATCACGATGACCTCACTATACCACAGTGAATTTGGGAGAAGGTGGATGTACACACATCTGATACCTACAGCTTTTACTGCTATGTCTGACACAGACACTGTTTTTACCTCTATACCCAGGCAGCGTGATACTGCTCAAAAGTTAAAATAGTTTCTTGGTAGCAATTTTTCTATCATAATGTATAAAGGTTTTGGGATTTTCTATGAAGTGAAAGCATGTCATTGTTAGATAAACACTGCAATGTTGTGGTACTCTAAGAGTATGAGATCTCTTTTTTGTGGTTGCTGGTATCTCTCAATTTCTCATTTGTTTGTAGTTCCCTCAAAATCTTATGCAGGACTTCCATTTGTGGACTGTAGGTCACCACTAATGGTATTCGGTCTCCATTTTGTGGCTGCTGCAATCCCAGGAGATTTTATCTTTTAATTCAAAAGGGAGACTGAGTACGGTTAGTTGTGTCCTACAATCCACTAATGGAAGTCCTGAGTAAGATTTTGAGGGAACTACAAACAATTTTACACAAAAAAAGAGATACACCTGTTGGAGAACATTTCTGTCAGTTTAAGGCCTTAATCACTGGCCTTAATAGAGACAGGGAATTTATCTCCAGATATAATCTTTTTTCAAGCCCTGGATTGCTGCAGTGGACTTACTCAAAGTGCAAACAACTGACAATTTGATTGATTTGGCATGTGTCCAATGATTTTATGGCCCCCCTAAACAGTGAGTGGAGGGCATCAGAGATGCTCAGACTGAACTTATTTTATCTGTTGGATCTGTCTAGAACTGGCTGATTTACTGCAGAGAACATTTTTCAATACCCTGTGCTGTTATTGTCTTTTTTTTAATTTTTTTAAAGCTGTTAACCATATTTTGTAATTAGCAATTGTGTTTTAGACTCATTATTGCCTGAGCAAGGCGATCTACCAACTTGGTATTAAAAACTTTCATTCAAACTGTCAGTAAGCCAGTAAATGTATCATCTTAACTCTAATTGTTTCCTGTTTTTCGTCGGCTAACACGGTACTACTCTTAACAATTTCATAAATCGTTATCAATTAGTAAAGTCACTAAAAATGTTCTGATAAGGCCCCACCTTTAGACACACCATCAGCCACTCCCACAAAATGAAATATATTGTCCCTCTTTTGGGAGGTATGCACGTGTACGGCCACTATATAATCTCAGAATTCTTCACATAGCTATGCATACCGCCCAACCTCCCAACGCTTGTCCCCGGCAAAACTCCATAAGCAAGCTCCATAAACACACTGAAGTCTGGTGTGGAGGAAACTTGACTGGCCCGTACAGAACCCTGACCTCAATCCCATCGAACACCTTTGGTATGAACTTGAACAGAGATTGTGAGGCAGACCTTCTCATCCAACATCAGTGCCTGGCATCACCAACACTCTCATGGATAATCTTCCCAGAAGAATGGAAGCTGTTATAGATTCAAAGAAGGGATCATTTATATATTTATATCTATTTTTTTTTTTTGTAATTTGATCTCTTAAAAGGCCCTGTTTGTCTAATGATCTGGTGTCCCAATAATAGCAGAGTCCTTGGTCTATACAGGGAGTGCAGAATTATTAGGCAAATGAGTATTTTGACCTCATCAAAATACTCGAAAGCCTACTACCAATTAAGCATATTAGGTGATGTGCATCTCTGTAATGAGAAGGGGTGTGGTCTAATGACATCAACACCCTATATCAGGTGTGCATAATTATTAGGCAACTTCCTTTCCAATGGCAAAATGGGTCAAAAGAAGGACTTGACAGGCTCAGAAAAGTCAAAAATAGTGAGATATCTTGCAGAGGGATGCAGCACTCTTAAAATTGCAAAGCTTCTGAAGCGTGATCATCGAACAATCAAGCGTTTCATTCAAAATAGTCAACAGGGTCGCAAGAAGCGTGTGGAAAAACCAAGGCGCAAAATAACTGCCCATGAACTGAGAAAAGTCAACCGTGCAGCTGCCACGATGCCACTTGCCACCAGTTTGGCCATATTTCAGAGCTGCAACATCACTGGAGTGCCCAAAAGCACAAGGTGTGCAATACTCAGAGACATGGCCAAGGTAAGAAAGGCTGAAAGACGACCACCACTGAACAAGACACACAAGCTGAAACGTCAAGACTGGGCCAAGAAATATCTCAAGACTGATTTTTCTAAGGTTTTATGGACTGATGAAATGAGAGTGAGTCTTGATGGGCCAGATGGATGGGCCCGTGGCTGGATTGGTAAAGGGCAGAGAGCTCCAGTCCGACTCAGACGCCAGCAAGGTGGAGGTGGAGTACTGGTTTGGGCTGGTATCATCAAAGATGAGCTTGTGGGGCCTTTTCGGGTTGAGGATGGAGTCAAGCTCAACTCCCAGTCCTACTGCCAGTTCCTGGAAGACACCTTCTTCAAGCAGTGGTACAGGAAGAAGTCTGCATCCTTCAAGAAAAACATGATTTTCATGCAGGACAATGCTCCATCACAAATACTCCACAGCGTGGCTGGCAAGAAAGGGTATAAAAGAAGAAAATATAATGACATGGCCTCCTTGTTCACCTGATCTGAACCCCATTGAGAACCTGTGGTCCATCATCAAATGTGAGATTTACAAGGAAGGAAAACAGTACACCTCTCTGAACAGTGTCTGGGAGGCTGTGGTTGCTGCTGCACGCAATGTTGATGGTGAACAGATCAAAACACTGACAGAATCCATTGATGGCAGGCTTTTGAGTGTCCTTGCAAAGAAAGGTGGCTATATTGGTCACTGATTTGTTTTTGTTTTGTTTTTGAATGTCAGAAATGTATATTTGTGAATGTTGAGATGTTATATTGGTTTCACTGGTAAAAATAAATAATTGAAATGGGTATATATTTGTTTTTTGTTAAGTTGCCTAATAATTATGCACAGTAATAGTCACCTGCACACACAGATATCCCCCTAAAATAGCTAAAACTAAAAACTACTTCCAAAAATATTCAGCTTTGATATTAATGAGTTTTTTGGATTCATTGAGAACATGGTTGTTGTTCAATAATAAAATTAATCCTCAAAAATACAACTTGCCTAATAATTCTGCACTCCCTGTACAGATCAAGTACGGAAGGGTTAAACATGTGTTGTGTGTGTGCGTGTGTGTGTATATATATGTATATATGCAGTGGTGTATCTTGATTTTGTGCTGCCCTAGGCAGACAAAATCCGGGCACCCCCCTACCCAAGCTGCACACCCACGTTACACACCTAAGACATGACCCATCATTCAGACTCACATCAAGCTTACACTCCCATCACACTCAGTCACACACTCCTACTCCCATCACACTCAGTCACACACTCCTACTCCCATCACGCACACTCTGACTCCCATCACACTCAGTCACACACACTGTCTCCCATCACACACACTCTGACTCCCATCACACACAGGTCACACACACTGTCTCCCATCACACACACTCTGACTCCCATCACACTCAGTCACACACAGTCTCCCATCACGCTCAGTCACACACACTGTTTCCCATCACACACACTCTGACTCCCATCACACTCAGTCACACACACTGTCTCCAATCACACACACTCTGACTCCCATCACACTCAGTCAAACACACTGTCTCCCATCACACTCAGTCACACACACTGTCTCCAATCACACACACTCTGACTCCCATCACACTCAGTCACACACACCGTCTCCCATCACACACACTCTGATTCCCATCACACTCAGTCACACACACACACAGTCTCCCATCACACACACTCTGACTCCCATCACACTAATTCACACACACTGTCTCCAATCACACACACTCTGACTCCCATCACACTCAGTCACACACACTGTCTCCAATCACACACACTCTGACTCCCATCACACTCAGTCACACACACTGTCTCCCATCACACACACTCTGACTCCCATCACACTCAGTCACACACACACACACACACACACACACACACACACACACACACACACACACACACACACACACACAGTCTCCCATCAGCACTTACCTTTCCCTGGCAGGCAGGCAGCATGGTCCCTCCATGCTGCCTGTTCGGCTTCCCGGCGATTGTGCCGACGGGTCACGTGACCGGGCGCGCGTATGACGTCAGCGCGCCCGTCACGTGACCTGTCGGCACTTCCGTGTCGGCACACTGCACCGGGAGCCGAACAGGCAGCACGGAGGTTTCTCTGTGCTGCCTGTTCGGCTCCCCGTGCAGCCTGGCAGGCAGAGCGTTGGTGAGGGGGGATCTTGCGATCCCCTCTCACCTCCGTCTCTGCCTGCAAGCGCGGTGGGTTTTTTTTTTTTTTTTAAAGGGCCAGATTTTTATTTTTTATTTTTATTTTTTTTTATTTATTTTTTTCCAGTGCTGGGGGGCGCTGCCGCCCCCCAAAATTTGCCACCATAGGCATCCGCCTAGGATGCCTCGCGGTAAATACAGCACTGTATATATGTTTATATATATATAATACTTGCAAAAGATCTAATATTCTCATTCCTATTTTATAGCATAAAATGCCCAGTTATTCTGTGAATTTAGAATGATCTCTTAAAAGTCTCTGTTGGTGTAAGGATCAGCTGTCCCAATACTTGTCCATATAGTGTATATATAGTAGAGCCCTTGGTATATGCAGTCATAGCGCGAAAGGGTTAAACATGTGTGCATATATATATATATATATATATATATATATATATATGTGTGTGTATATATATATATATATATATTGATATATATCTTTATGTAAATGTACATGTGTTTGTATATATATATATATAGATATATAAAATACATGCAAAAGATCCAATGTTCTCATTCCTATATTATAGTATAAAATGCCCAGTTGTTCTGTGAATTACAATTACAACTGACAAACCGTACACAGCACTGACAGATCTTTAAATAGTATATACATTTATTTAAAATTAACAGCAGTTAATTGGCAGTTTCATTCTCACAAATGGAGCCTTTTTCACGACTGCAGATACAGATACAGACATATATTTTTAGTAAAAACAAAATATCATATTAACTGTATTATGGCTGTAATTAAAGGTGTACAAACAGCTTGTCACCAATATTGCCAACAATGGACCAGGGGAATACCTAACATAACATGGCACCCGGGCAGATCCTATCTTTGAAAGTCCCTCCACACTCCAACCATTATACTACCACAAAAATGGAAGTGGGAAACACTATGTCCATTTAAAGAAAAAAGTCGACCATTTACATTAGAGATTAATTTTGCTACCCATCTCAGTCATGGTTGTACACTGTATCTCCCATTAAACAATAATTACAAACAATTAATCATAGTACAAGATGCAGGACACTATAGCAATTATTTTGTGTTGTAATATCAGCATTTAGTTAATTATTGCTCCCACATGACTTGCCATTGCATCAACACCTTATTACAACCATATCATTTGTCAAAACACTGCCCACATTGCACCCATAAGTCTTGCCAGAACACCAAGATTGCATACATATGAATTGCCCCAGCACCCAGATTGCACTCAATGACTTACCCCAGCACCCACATTGTACTCAAGGACTTACACCAGCAACCATAATAACAGACAATGCAATTTCTCCTTAACTATCCTTTAGGGTAGGAAGGGAATGGAATGCATGTATTCTCCATAGCCTTCTGTCTGCACTAGTTGACCCCAGGGTACAGCACCACCACCTTCACTGGTGCTAGTTCCAGTCCTGCTATGACTAATATATATACACGGTGCTGTTCCAGTCAGGCCAGCTGTTGGGAGAGTATAGCCAGTATCACAGTAATGGGCCTAACTTTCCTAAGGGAAGGGTCTGAAGCCAGACGATGCCCACAGACATGTGCACAGACATCCTTAAGTATTAAAATATATTTACAAGCAATCATTCTTCCCTACAGAGTCACCCTATATTTAGGCCTTTTATTTTTCACAAATTGGGAGTTTGGGGGGTTGCCAGCTCACTGCAGTTAAATTGTAATGAAATGTTTCCATACATGAATACCTAATATTTATATATGTAAAAATGCACTTTATCATGTTCACAGACATCAGACATATTGTACATGATAACAGGGAAATGATTTTTATCTAAGAGTAGGAAGACAGGAAGTATTAAGCTTCTTGTACGATATATATATATATATATATATATATATATATATATATATTTTTTTTTTTTTACCAGGAACAGGTAAAAAAAAAGTAAACTGAGATGGTCAGACCTAATCTGCTCAAGATGTAGGTCCCTTGGCTTGTTTTTATTTGTCTGAGTAATGTGACCTATAAATATGCCCCATTAATTCAGTGTAAAAATAAATTACTTTAAGAACTTGAGCACTAAAAGTTGGCTACATTAGGAGCAATTTGAATGTCACTCACTGCTGAAGAGGATAAGGGACTTTAAATTAGTCAGATTTTACTTCTACCAATGCCTGCCATTAGCACAGCAGTTTCTCTTTGGAAGGTGTACTAGAATTGCACTGTAGAGAGAGCACTCAGCTGAGTTACCATTTATTACACAGGTTTAATAATCACATAGCGCAGGATTTATAATTGCCTTACATCAGCCATAAGCTGACATGCCATGTTGCAACTGGGAACAAATGTGATTATTTAAAAAAAAAAAAGTACTTAGCAACAAACACAAAAATGAAATAAAAAAAGCAAATCTTCATTGTATTTGTCTTCTTTCGGCATTGCGTTGCAGAGGTGGATTGATGAATCAAGCAAATAAAACAGGCTCCTTTCTCACTGTGTCCACAGGAGTGGAAACAATATATTGTGCTGAAAGTGGTATTTATAAACAGTGTAAAATACAAACATTGTCAAAAAAGATAAATAAAGGAGGCGAATGAACACGGCGACCATAATAACAGACAGTAACCACAGTTTCAAATGGTATCCTCCATGAGCTATGTAATTTATTTTATAGACACAAACATCACCTGTCTCGAAAAAAAAGAGCAATCAGAAATAGGTACCATCGTAACATGGCACCTTACAGGACTGGGTATAAAAAATTGTTAAAAACAACACAACAAAACCGAACACCACATCCATATCTCCTGAGATTCCCTAATTCGCAGGGACAGTCCCAATTTTATACCCAGATCCTACTGTCTCATTTCTGGGAGCTTTGAATTTTTAGTTTGCATGAGTGTATCACAGAACTCCAGAGCAATAAAATGAGTTAACAATGCAATTTTAGGGCCAGGCCACAATATGTGAAGGAAATCTCCTTTATGTAATCGGCATCTTGATCAGTGGTCTGTTCCCCCCTGTTTGCTTAGTTCGTACCCAGTATTGGTATCCTAGAACTGGTGTTTTAGTTATGCAGAGAAATCTGGAAACTTTTTGTTTGATGTCTAAAAAAAAAAGGTCTTAAGGACTCGTATCGGTTGCGTTTGGATTACGTACAGTAGTCTATGGAGAATGCGTTCAACTCTTTCAAAACTTGGTCTCTTTGTATAAGGTCCGGAAAGCTCAGAATCTTTGTGAACAACTTAATTACACCATTGGACAATGCTTTGGAGTGATAGCCTCGTTTAGAGGCCAGTTGCATTGTGTTAGTTGAAGTGTGGAGATCTTAATTTTGACTGAAAGTGGCGTATGGCCACTCCAGGTTATGGGGTCTATTATAGGGTCCATGGTTAAGTGT
Source organism: Pelodytes ibericus (assembly GCA_036172795.1). Classification (NCBI taxonomy): domain Eukaryota; kingdom Metazoa; phylum Chordata; class Amphibia; order Anura; family Pelodytidae; genus Pelodytes; species Pelodytes ibericus. Next base: position 172,742,162 of record CM069858.1, read on the forward strand.
AAATGCCTGTGTGCAACCAGCAGTGCATCTGATCGGGAGTATCGGTTATGTGGTGGGCAATAATATGTATAATATTTGGAAGTAAAATTGAGTGTTCTCCAAATATCTATTGGTTGCATTTGTGTAAGTACTTTTAATTTTCTTCAGTTTTGGGACTTTTATAGTGGATTAAGTCTCCGTTGACGAGTCCATTACAGGGTTAAGACTTGCATGGAGGTCTCCACGTAGGATTGTAGTTTCTGTGGCAAATGTCTTGAGCTTTTTTAGTATGGAATCGATAAACAAATGCGGATTAGTATTCACTGTGGACAAATTCAATACAGTAATAATTTCCTGACCTAGATTTTCCTTTAAGCAAAAATTGCACATCCATTATTATTGAACCATGTGACAACATGTGAGAGTGGTAGAGTTCAAGCAGTATAGATTGCTACTCCTTTTTGTCTTTTTAAAGTGAGAGTGAGAAAAGTATGCCTAGTTGTTATAATGATCTGTGAGTGTTGGTAATTTGCTTATGTGAAATTGGGTCTCTTGTATACGTGCCAGGTCAGCCTTTTTAGCTCTTACCTCCCTGAATGTCCTTGCCTGTTCACCAGGTGAGTTAAAGTCTAGTTGGTATGAATTAGGTTGTGTCATGATAAGTGAGTTAACTATATTTTTTAGAGGTGTGAATGTGGTACATGAGTGCCTGTGCTGTGGATAGGTCATGTGTACTTAAACGGGTTGTAAAAGGAAAATAACAAAAGAAGGAACAGAGACTAAGAGAGAGGGAGGGCTTATGTTGGGGAGTTGTAACAACATGAACAATAACAGTTAACACCATTGCTGTTGCCCTGAGCAATGTTAGGGAAAGTAGGGCAGGACCATTGTCCTGCCACAACACAGTGACAAAATCTCCTCGAAATAAGCCTCCAATGATGGATGTATTAATCCTCTCAGTCTAAATCCTGCAGGGAGCTGAAAATGTAGTGTAGTTCAGCAGGCTGGTTTATTAAGGCCACCTTCAATAGTTACCAGAACGGGGCCCTGAATTGGTGTGTGCCACAAGTGGTAGGCTTCTCCGTCACGGAGTGATGGATTCTTGCCGTTGGGTCCTGTGCCTGAGAACATTCCATCATGGCAGTCCATTCCATCAAAGCTAGAGAAGCTATCTGAAGGGAGTCACAGAAGCTGTGTAGATCCTTTGGGGAGGGCAGTACTGACTACTTCAGATCCTTGTGGACTGAAATTGACAAGTGGTACCTGCAAGTTAATGGGATATTTGCCCCTTTTAGGAGGTCTGTAATTGGCTTGAGGAGGTTGTGCTGCGGCATAGTGATACAGATGATGTCAGACATCACCTGAATTGTGGCACCATTAAAGCTTAGTGGTTAAAGTTTTCTAGAAGCTGTGAGGACTTCTTTTTTCATTATATAAGAATGTGTACAGCATATGTGCAGCAAATAATGTCTCAAGGCATTGTGTTATCTAGGTTCTTTGGTCGGAGCGCTCTATGTGCTCTGTCAAGCTCTATACATTTGGTGGGTCTCTTTTGATAATAATATTGAACATATCTGAGACAATCTAATTTGTATCTTCAGGCCTCCTTGTTTCAGGGACTTCAAATAGGCACAAGTTGTTTCCACGCCCGTGATAGTACAAATCAGTGATGTGTTGAGTAAGTTGTGCAAAGTTATTTTGCGTTGATTTAGATATCTGGACTTTTCTGGTGGTCCCGTTGCTTTAAATATCCTTTCACCTATGCCAGCTCATCCCAAATGGCTGTTCTAATTTGATCTACTGCTGTAGTAAAATCTTTTTGCATTTGAGAGCTCAAAGTAGCAAATTAGTTCTTGTGGTGGCTTCCCTCAAGTGTAACCTAAGTACCTCGGAGAGTGCCTGCTCTTGCCCCTCATTTTGTGTGGGGAGCAGACTATTTACCAGTTCTGGGCCTATTGGTGCCATATTGGCTGGGTTTGCGCCGTTGAGTCTTTCAGGACTGAGATGAAAATAAGGCAGCCTCTCCTGATTTATTTCCTTTCTGTTTTCAAGGAATGGAGGGAGGGTTCTGAGGTACGTCTTCTCACAAAGCTTTCCGATATACACCCCCCCCCGTGATTTTTTGAAAAAAAAGGTGGATTCATTATTTTTTGGGTTGGCTTGTATCTAAAATTAGGATCAAGTGCGTTGTGGATATTTGTGGGACATTAATCTAAGGTATATTTTTTCACAGTGCTTTGGGCACTAAAAGGGTACATTTCTTTTTACAGATTTTTTTTGTTGTAATGATTTTAACTTCCCCATACCTTGGCAAGTTGGAGGTGGGAGGTAGGTATGGAAATATAATATTTTAGAGGGACCGGTGGCTAAAAATAGGGATCTATTTAAAGGGGGGGGGGGGGGGGGGTTGGGCAGCCCCATTACATATATGGAGAGGTTAGAAGAACTTGTCCATGGAGGGCATAATGCGCAGCCCTTGGCCCTGTTATGACTGGGGGGCTGTGGGCACCTTTCCCAGCCCCGATATTTGTTAGTAGGCCTGGGGCATTATAGACAGCCTGGGTATTAAGGATGGCATTTTGTGAGTCTCACACTATCTACCTGCTCCCTCTAACCACAATGTCATGCTTCCTCGTTGTTCACATTGGTATACACATTGGCACCATTGTCTCCTTTCTAACTGTTCACAGTTAGATAACAGCTCCCTGAAAGTTTACATGTTCTGCTGCCTATACCTCTATTTTTAAATTGCCCAGGAAAAAATAGTTAATGATGAATGTGCTTGTGTCAGATAGCAGTACATTATATAGTTTTCCTAAAATGGTTAGTGCCTGTCTCATAGTAATTGAACTCAAGCTGCAAAGGAAAATAGAATAAGAGTAAATGATAACAGCACAGTTGTAAAACATTTAACTCTGTAGAAATATCCTGAAAAAGATCAATCATATTACTATTTGAGAAGAAAAGTCATATTTTCTCCTTTTGAACAATTCAAATTAAAAAGCCTTATATTACACTCTTCAACATTACAGCCATTAGCAATACATGGAAGCACCTTTCTGTCAGCACTATCTGGTGTGTGAGGTACAAGCTTCTTGGGACAGTGCAGCTGTGAAAATAGACACAAAGGAAGTTATTTATACAAAAAATCCTGAAATTAAAGTTTTGGGAAGTTAACAAATATCCAGTTGCACATACTAGACATATTTTCTTATAAAAGAAAGGAGGTTAATATTTGTACACATGTCATAGGCCTAGTAAGCTTCCATAATGGCCTTTCCATTGTGTTTCAATACAAGGCTTTTGGACTAAATGCTGCCCTCAACACATGGAGGGGCATGTACTAAAAACCTCCTATTGTAATGTACTTAACATTTAACACTCAAATAGTACATACCAGCAAATTGCGAATAAAACAAAATGGGCATAATTGAGAATAAAAACAGGCAATTTAGCAAATATTTTTTCTACCTCTTTTGATAGCACTCGCTAGAAGCTGGTGTGGTTTTCACACGCAAATAAGAATTTCAACAGGAAAAATGTACGCTAAATAAAAAAAAACGGAAGAGGCGCAAATCAGAAAAAAGCGCAAAATGTTACAAATAGTTGCAAATTGCTCCCTACTCATGTTTTACCTACTTTTTTCCCACTGCACTTGTTTAGTACATGATCCCCATAGAGTCTATTGTATTACACCATTACTTTTATAGTGCCCAGGCTAATTCTAAATGGTTTTAGGCCTTGCCAATGTTGGACACCACTATCCTATTTGCTAATCTCACTTCACTACAGCTTTATTAACATTTTCATTACTTCTCTGTTGCTAATCTTTCAAGGTTAACAGTGTGGCATGGAAGAGGTTAATCTAGGAACATTGTAGATTCTTATTTTCCCCTTGCACCAACTGCAATAGCTGAGCAGAGGCAAGGTGTGCATGGTAATTATGTTACTGCCTAGCCACATTTGCAACAGGAATACTTGGTCTGAGCTAAACTAAACAAGCTGATTTGCTCTCTGCTGACCACAAGCTTTAAATGAGTGTATTTAAGCCACACACCGAGAATGAGTAATAAACACAGAAATAATAAAATGGAGGTAGTGAATACAAAAGATAAAGTCAAAATGTCGCAATGCTTTGCTAGAGCAGCTCCTTGTGGCAGAGCATGGTACTACACAAATGTATACAAAACATCTGATAGATAGACATGTCATCAGGAACAAACTGCACCTAGGTTATACAGCAAGCCACTCAAATGAGGATAAATTAATATGATTGGCCTAGATCACAAGAAGATTTAACCATACAAAGCTCCTTGATACAATTTAACTGAGATGTCTGAGAAAGCCCCTGATGCACACCTCACAAATTCTGTAGGACACCGGGTGACAGAGCGTGGGAGGCGCAGTATTCATTGTCTGGTCTCAAACTTATAGTGGTACTGTGCGTGCGGTAGCATTTCCCGAACACTGGACATCAGAGATGAGGATCCTGGGATTGAAGTCCCAATTTGCAATTGCCCTGCTTAAACAGGACAGCTCAGGGGTAGGGTGTTACACAGCCACTAAAGCTTTTAGTGCTCCACTGAGGGGCTTGCAGGCGTATCTGGTCAATGGCTGACATTCACTGGTAGGGCATTAACTCGAGAGACCTTTTTTATATATAATCAATAGAGTGGTTTCTACCTAGGTCCTGTCTACCGATTCTCTGTGATAAATGAGGCAGCGAGAGATGGTCAGAGCACCTGCTCGGATTGGTTGAGCATACCAGCATTTAGATCAGCTCTGCCTCAGAGGAGAGTCAGAACTGAATATAAGGTGAATGTAAATGGTACTAGTTTTTAACTGCTGCTTCTATAGAAAGTGCCACTTTAAGATGTCAGTCATAGATATCTATCACTTTAAATCCCATCTGTTACAGGGTGTTACCTGTTTAAATAGATCTTCATTTATAGCTCCGACTTCTAAACATCTGCTTGCCTGAAATTAATATCAAGCAAAAAGACCAGTTATATCAAACGGTTTAACCATAGACCATAGACATATACTTTTAGTATATGAAAGCATTCCAATTCTACTGTTTCAAAGAAAAGATTTGCATCAATATAAAATGCATTGTGCTTTTAAAAGAAAAGTCTGCTTTAGCTTCTCAATGTAATAAGGGAGGCATTATATCCAGGGGGCCTTCGATGCAGGTCTGTGTGTTGTACTGGTGAGAACATTTTGGTGTGCGGCTTGTAGATGAAGGATAGTTGATAGGACTATTAGATACCCAGATCCTGCATAAGAAGGAGGGATTATCCCAAAGCCTTCACAAAAGATTCTAATTATTGTGAATATATACAAATGGTATTATTGGTGAGTGATGCTTATCACTTTCCTATGGATCAGATGAGATGACAGGAATAATGGAGATTTCCCCAGTTAGGGCCAAAGATTTCAATATTTCCATTGTATGATAAACATGATCTGTTTGAGAAACAGATTGCTAAATTATATAGTTTTTCTATGTATAAATCAAATGCCATTTGTGTTGCTTTTTTGCTCACTGCTGCAATAAGATCAAGCTGTTTTTGAGTATTTATTTACGCTTACAGGCCTAAGTACAATATTCTACTAAGTGTAAATAAAAATTATTAAAATGTAAGCAAAAATTACGACTGTTTAAAAACATGGAAATATGCCTTGGGCTAATTTGGATGGCTTGCCTCTTCTCTGCACAAAACACATTAATATAGCATAGATACTTCCATGGAAAGAAAGGTGTTAATTTCTTAGCTGTCTTTGTTATGCACTTTTGAGTAACCTCAGCAATAATAGGTTTGTGTAATAAATGTTTATTAGCACTAGTGATAATTAAAAATAGTATTTCTCTTTACAGGCAGACTGGCAAAAATGAAATAAATGGGTTGTGACCAGAACAATAACACCTTTCTACAATCACATTGGAATTCTTGTCAATAGCTAAGACATAACGAGTGAGCACTCAACAGCGGAAGAGTGCACAGAAATGGCGGCGCCAAATCTCTACTGGATATTTGCCCTATCTTGCCCAGGTGATGTCCATAGCTTCTGATAAACACTATTGCTTCACCAATAAAACCGACAAACCTTTTTGATTGGACGTTGTTTTAAAAAAAGAAGGTTCCCAATTAAATGACTTTAGTAAATATAGCTGGATTAGAACAATAGGGCTTATTGTCCCATATATATTATATAATAATGTCGAATGTGCTAATTATAATAATCATCACCAATAAAATCCATTATTTTACTGGTATGTGTTTTTATCCCAGCTCTCCCTCTTTGCACCATTTTTTGTATTTTACAATGGGCATGCATCTGTAAATATAACAGCGATACGCGTTCTAGCTCTGGAGTGTACTCGCTATCCATTGCGTGCACAGTGGAATCCAGTTGCAAATTGTCACTACATATTTGAACCACCCCTCTACCTCTCACATGTTCTGTTTCCTCTAATGAGGATGGATAATATTGTTCTGATGAGGTAGCTGCTCTCGGATAATGAGGTTTCTGAATCCTCCATGTCAAGGTGGGCTAAACACTCACTGACTGCATCTGATAGGCACTTAACTGCTGCAGCGTTTTCATTCTCTATGCGGGCACATCATTGTGGAATTGTTTAAAATATACAGCTTTTCATTATTCACATTATGCCAACAATCTCATCCCTGCGACTACAGACTGTCAGCTTACCCATGTAGACAATACAGTGCAGTAATTTCATCCACAATGAAATAAAATTCCTACATATGCAATAAGTTGCTCCCCCATTACCGATGTACACAACATGACTGCATGCTTCCGAGTATGGAAGAAAACAAAAAAAAAAAAAAAAAAGGAAATGTCAAATTAACGCAGCCGTACGGAGAGCTATATCTTTTATATTGTTTGTGGATCTTTCACAATAATCCATAAGACAATTACAGAAAGCTAAAAAAAATAAAAATGTAAAAAACATTCACAAATACATTCAGATTTAGAGACTCAGTACAAATTGCTAACACAATAAAAGCCAGCGACACCAGCCATTAGATGCTGCCTGCTTTGGAGACAAAAGGGGGCTTGTATACATGTGTGCGCAGCTCCCTGCTATTCTTCTCCTCTCCTTGTGTTTGTAAGAGGGTGTGGATGTTTGTGCAGAGCTCAGTTTCTCTGCTTTTATTCCATTTTGTGTTCTGTTTTGTCCTTTTTTGTCTCGATTCTTTTCAGCTTTTTGATTTGATTATATATTTTTTTTCTTCAAAACACGGTTATATTATTTCACGTGGGGCTGAGCTTCATGATGATTAGATTTTTGCAGTTTGCTGGGATTTTTTTTATTATTGTTATTATTCTAACATCCCCATAAAATCTGTTGGTAATTGATGAGACAGTGGCCCCTTTGTCTTTCTGTCTCTCTTTCACAGCCCCATCGCGTTTCCATTATTATACTTCTCCCAATCCACTATTCCTGACCTGCACAGGAATTTTAATTTGTCCAAAAAAAAACCCCTAATTTTAATTTCCACAAACCAAAAAACAGAGGGAGAACCGTATGTTGAGCGGATGTTGAATGCAAAGGACTGCACCCAGCAGTGAAATGGTTAAACTAACGAGAATGAGAAGCTAACCGTTTCAGCGCATGTCAAGCGAATGAACCATTGCCCAGTGGTTGTTTTTTTTTTTCTCGTTGCAGGTTTAATGCGATAGGCTGCACGTCAGGTTCCTTCCACTCTTTCCCTTGAATTAATTGCATTGTCACGTGGTCAGAAGATGCAAGCAGGGTTTCTGGATCAGGTGAAGGATGCAGGGGATATTGTGAAGCTTTTCACATGTGCGTCTCTCCTAGCTGGATTCCAAGCTCCAAATCAACCTGATAAGATATCTGTGTGCTACCTAGTGACAGAATAAACTGCCTGCGTAGGGGATGGTCCATGGTTCTTTGAAGCATATTTAATACAATAAAATGGTTAATGGGGAAGAGATTCTGCCGAGCTGACCAAACACAGCGTAGCGCTGTTACTCTTTGTGGGAAATAAAGGCTATCTGCCAGTCTAAAGCTGCAAAATCTCATTATTTGCCAGTAGGAGTAAACAAGAATGAAATCAGCTACATCTGACGTACTTCTAGTTATACTGGATAAAACATTGGTGCATTTTGTCAGTGGCATTCATACATTTTTTTATTTTTTCCTGTCAATTTTAAATATACAGCTCTATAAAATGTGTATTTGAAGAAGGTATTCTAATTTTAAAATACTGATATATGGTTATACATATTCAAGGCATATCATTATTTTGAATACACAGGGCTTTGTTCCTGAACATGGGAACGGCTGGGAATGAAGAAGAGAATTTCAAACTTAAGGCCAAAGTAGCAGAGTTAGAAAGATTCTCCCATTCAGCTATACTTCAAACTTTGTTATTTTGGCCTTGAGTTTGCAACTCCCTTCTAATTGTCTCTTTCATTAATAATTCCCATAGAATTGTTGATGTAACAAGACAATCAGTATTTGTGTTGTAATTGCCCTTTAGAAATAACCCACAATGAGTCTATAACTACACTTTGAAGACATCAGTTTTGCTCAGGCTGTTGTCACTGACCATCCAATTCTTATAAACACCAGGACCTTACCGCATATGTCAAACCACCCAACATTTCAAATGTCCAAAGAGGGACACTTTTATTTTATGGGTATGGCTATGGGTGTGGCTTTTCAGTGACTTTATGACCAACTATTTAGGTAATTTAATGTCATTTAGAACAAGATTTAAGTATTTTGTTGACACAAATCTAAAAACACCTTTACTACAGTTTTTATTATTATTTTTTACCTTTTTTATCCTTTCATTTTTTAAATATGTTTTATAGTATATGGTAATACAGCTATTTGTGATTTTTACAGTTATCTCCAAACAGATCACACATCAAACAATAACACCTATTTTCCTTTAAGTGAGGAGGGAGCTGGTTTATTAAAGTTCCTGTAGCATGGAGTTTGTCAAAGGAAATGAATGCAAAATGGAAAAAGACGGTTCAATATTTACATGATCACACCATGTAAAAAACAGTAGAAGTCTTCCTAAAATCTTCATGAAGTTTTTGTATCTATATTCCTCTGCCGTTTGTCAATGGAGAAAATTCCAACAAGGACCACATCAGTCTCATGATAGATCTCATGCACGGATTCATTTCGCCTAGACAGTTCCAGCTTCCCAGACTGAACATAACAATACGGGGGTCCGGATTTGCTGGTCACAGGCCCACTTTGTTGGGTGGCAATTTTCCTTTTTTGTGTCTTTTCTGTAGGAGGAGACCAGATGAGAATACTCCCCATTGAGCATTTTACTTCCTGGCACACACACTTTAGATAAAGAGGACACAGTGTTCTGTCTCCTCACTGATTTCTAAAGGCCAGACTGGGACTTTTTTGCCAGAATACTAAGAATGGCTGTATTATTCAAGAGATGCTTCTCACAACAGCCAAAACAAAAAGAAGCTCATTTCAGCATTTGTTTCCCACTCCTCTTCCTTGATATAATAGCTCTGTTGAAATAAGCATAAAAAAGATATAATATTGCGAAGAACCATAAACATACACCTAATACATACACACTCATAGGTATTATTTCTGCTTGGTATGAAACAGGTTTGACATGTTCAGATCATATGATAAAATCAAAATATAAAACAAATTGTGTTCATACATCCGTCTTTTCCTATGCAAGGTGTCTTGACTACTTAGTATAATAATGTGGTTATTCCCATTGTAATCATAAAGTTACTGCAGAATGAATATAAATTTACTATTATGCAGGACATGTCTGGAAATAATATATCAATGTGGAATAGACAAGCAGACAATATTAGTTATACCCCATTGGGATAGGCTGATAGGTTGAAACATATAGGGTTGTTGAGTCCTTTGTTTAGAGGAGGATTGTCAGGTGGTGTTGACTGTCTTTGTGGGTAGGACCAGTCTTATAAGATAGCATGGTAAAGTCTCTTTTGTAATGCTTCTGGCAAGCAAAATAACTTGTCTTGGCTGGTAGTACACCATTAGGAGGCTATTTGAGCTCTCTCTTTCTTTGGTTGAGTCGGTTTCAGAAGCCTTAAATATTACTTAACCCCTTCCTGACGCTAGGACGTTCTATGCCGTCCTAATTTTAGTGTACCTAAAAGACGCTAGATCGGCATAGTACGTACCCAGTTAAACAGCTCATCGCTGCTCCCCGCAGTGAGCTTTGCACGGAGGGACTTAAAGCGCACTGCAGGGACTTGAAGCGGGATCCTACTTATCATATGAGGCCACTTTGAGTCTGACAGGTAAAATGTAGCCAATGCTCAAAGCGAGCAGTTGCTACATTTTACCTTATCACACTGTGCCTGACTTCAGGGTTCAGGCACACCTCCATGATGTCACACGTAATGTCCGGACATATCGCAAAATCTTTTGGGAGGGACACACAGGGTCTTTTAAGACCCTGATCGGGCTCTGCCATAGTGTTTCTGGCTACCGAACACCTTGTGATCAGTGGCCAGGAACAAAACGGGAAGTTTTGGTGCTTGAGTCGTCTGTTTCTGTCTTTCATATGCCAATAAGGCCACTGAACTATATTGTTCTTTAGTCTAAAAACTACCCTTATATAAAATTACTAATGGTCTGAATATACATTATTGTCCATGTTTTTTAATGAGACAATCAGGTGATATTTAGGGTTTAGATTTATTGCCTCATTATAAACGCTAGGTTATGTTATTTCAGACTGGTCATTCGAAAGGTCTTGCAACTTCCATATTGACTGCCATCGGATACCATTTTCCCCAACTACACCTGTACTTTAACTGTACTTTAACAGCAGTCTTCATAGAGGTTGTCTCACATTTTTTGACCACACTGTATTAAAGGTTAGGATTCTTTAAAACCAAATGCAGTATATTTTTTATAATTCTGTTTTTAAGATATTTTTTTTCAGAACACGGACTTTGGCCTGCCCCTTTGCGGGGAAAAGAAAGAGTAGTTATTTAAAATAACAAAATAGACTGTACAGACACCACTCTAGAGAAGTCCCTGAGTAAGGCCTTAGATCCGGTTCGTCCTTCGGTGGTGACTAAACTGATCTGTTTATACTTTGTTAATTAATATTATAGTAGCGCCTTAACAGAAACTGTGTGCAAGCATTCAAAACCAACCCTATGTCTGGAATCTCATTTAACTATACAGTTATGACATTGGCATTAATGGATCCACAGATAAAACAGCAGCAAGTGGTAACAATCCATTGCTGAAGTTACAAGTCAAATGGAGAGAAGTTAATTGAAGTAACAGGTCTCTGGAGGAGTCAAAAGTCTCTCCCTGATCAGCTAGGAGACAGAATATTCACCGGAAAAGCCAATGATTTATCGTTAAATATACCGTACATATCCAGCATATTGATAGGATGAAACAATTGATAAAGTCACAGCAGTAATAGTGTAAGCCCTTTGACAACAAAGTAGAAAGAATCAGTTAAACTGGAGATTTTTGATCCATCCAGTATACCATGCCAAATTAATGTGACAGGCCCCTGGGGGTGTCAAAAGTGTTTCATACATCTACCATGAAGTGAAGATTTCCAGCCTCTTGGTAATGATTTATTCCGCAATATGTGGTAGTTGGAGAGAAATGCAATGTCACAATTAACTTAATTATTTAGAATATGAAAGAAGCTAATTCGTTTTAGTTATCTGTATGTAATATACATAGAAACATAGAAAGTGTCTGCAGATAAGAACCAGTTGGTCCATCTAGTCTGCCCAATTTGCGAAATACTTTTATTAGTCCCCAGTTCCCTATCCTATAGCTAGGATAGCCTTGTGCCTAGCTAAAACGAATGCTTAAACTACTTCACTGTGTTTACCTTTACCACTTCTGCTGGAAGGCTATTCCATACATCCACTACCCTAAAGTAATACTTCCTGATGTTACTTTTAAATCATTGCCCCTCTAATTTTAGACTATGTCTTCTAGTGGTGGTAGTTTTTCTTCTTTTAAATATACTCTCTTCCTTTACTGTGTTGATTCCCTTTATGTATTTAAATGTTTCTATCATATCCCCCCCGTAACGTCTTTCCTCCAAGCTATACATGTTCCACAACCTCTGATACATACCGGTTGTGAAACAGTGGTCTTAATACAGTTAGTCTAATGTACTTGATGCTGTGTCCGTATTGGCAGCAATGTTCCCCCTAATGATGCTTCTACTATTCTCTTTGATATGTCTGTGGGATTTATACCTTTTATATCGTGACTAGCTCGCTTCACCCACACACCAGGCTGCCGAACATTTGTTATACATGAAGAGGTACACTACACTGGACACTTTGCTTGTGAAGGAACTGTTGATATTGTGATGTATGTGAGAGTGGGGTATTAGTCAAGGTAGGGGTTTTGCATCTCTTTTGCTGGCAGACGTGACGTCTACTCTGTCCAGAGCATGCCAGCTGTTTTAGGCTAGGATGATATTTAGTGAGATTATGGGAAATTATTTAACATCATTCATCAGTATGGAGTAGTTTGATCCCGCGAAATATTGCTAAGAGTTTTAATTTGTGAACAAGTGAGTACTTGTGGCATCCAGTTCCTTTTTTGTGGCCTTTCTATGAGAATGTTGGTTGCTTCCTGTATGTGAGCGTCTGGTGGTTTGGCACTGTACTGTACTTCATCAGCCTGTTCATCAGGCTGATGAAGTTTCTCCTGAGGTTTGGGAAGTGTTCAGTAAAGTTTGTGGTATCTGAGCAGATGTGCCATTGTACCTAATGGCCTCGCTGTGGCTTGTAGAGTTTTGTGTGTCCTAACAGATGTGTAAATTATTTCTGACACATAAGACTAATTAAACGATCTAATATCTTGTATCATGATATTTATACTGTTGCTGATGTGATTTTATCAACTCAGTTATCATCTATATTTTGAAGTACTTATTTTCTATAACCAAGCTAGTGAACCCAAAGGCTTGCACTCAGATTTTACTCAAATTGTCCTGTTGACCCATATATATGTATATATATATATATATATATATATATATATATATATATATATATGTTACAATATAGATTAGGAGCAACACACTAAAGCTATTTTGAACAAGAGGAGAAAGAGGATAGGAGAAATCCAGTGGAATTTAGAAAAAAGTCTGCCACACAAATACAAAAAAAATACCCCCCCCCCCTCAAAAGATGATAACATGGAAAAAATAAAGAATATTATCATACATGAAGCATAGGTAGCAATTTAATGGCCAGGTAACCTAGCACACATACTGAAAGCACTGGAATTATATCACAGCCTAGAGGCACAGGGTCTTAATGACTTTTCCAAGGTCAAAGCAGAAAACCCTGGCTCACCATGGCATCATTAATGCAGTGAGAGCATAAAGATTTAATGACCGGAGATAACGGGCAAAGAAAGCATCAAGGACAATTTGCAAGAAAATAGCTGAAAATGTGGAGCTGAGTAGCAGGAGAGCATATCTTTATATCAGATATTAGACCATTTCGAACCAACCAATTGAGATTGCTGCCCAAAATGATCCGACCAACTATATGATAATCTGGTCCCAGCAATAGACTGACTTCAGATGCCTTTAACACAATGGATGATTTCCACCATAATAGATGCTTTAGTTATCTTTGTAAAACAGTGCCATAAGAAGCAGCTAGTGGGAATACAGCAAAATAGAGCATGTTATAGCGGTCGATGGAAGTTACATTAAAAATGAATACACGTATGTGATTTTGCAATCTTACTAATTTGTGAGACTCATTCATTGAGAGCATGTCGATAAACCTTAATTAATAACTGTTTTATTTTGCAAGAGAGTAAATACATACAGACAGCTCAATAGCCAGTGAAGGGCATGTAAAACAGACATCACATATGCAATACATATAAGAATTCCCTTATTTGTGAATCGGCAAAGAAGAGGATTTTTACAACTAAATGTATTGTATCTCAGTATCATTTAGATAAAAACGATTTTAGACATGTAGGACTCGTCTGAACCACCTGATGTAAGGCCTTTGCTAAATAAAGAGTATATATATATATTTTGCTACCATTGCATTGTGGTGAAGTGTGCTCCTACTGTACATTCTCTCATAGTGCCCAGCACCTGAGTAGGGCTGAATTATTTACAGGGGTTGTGAGGAAGAAAAAAAATGTGCAGTCAAGGAACAGAATAGTTACTTCCCTGCCAACACAATTTCACTATACAAAGTGCTACAAATTCTACAGCCAATAATTAAACAGCCTCTGCAAAACATTTTCTTAACGCTTTAAATTAACCAATTGCTGTACAGCACAAATTTGTAATGAATGGGGGTAAGGAGCAATTTTTCGGAAAGTTTGTAATTAGAGGTAAAATATGATTGGTTTTCCTTCTGTGACTTTGCATTTGTTCTTCATATATAACATCTAATGTGCTTTAGGGAATTATAGCCAGATTATCTGTAAAATATTTGCTATCAACAACACTACTATTGTTTGATATATTTATTATTCATGGATTTCGTTCCTTGTAACAAAACTATGGGCAATGTTGACTGCTAAATAAACATTTTGCAGCTATTAATGTAAAAATAAATGTGTTTTTTCATACTACATTTAAATTACAAATGTGTAAAAAAACTGATTTTACTGTGTATCTGTCATTACCTAATGTAAGGTCTTTGGATTGGTTTGCTCATAACTATTATAAGAATATTGACAACTAGAATTCAGCATTAACTCTATGTAAAGGTGAAAGTGAATTTAGTAGATAGAAGATGCTATGACAGAGATGTCAAACTGCAGCCATCCAGCTCCTGATGACTTACCTTCCATAAAAGATAGCTAAAAGGCAGGGGAGCATGAGATTCAGCATCATAATAATCATGATAGCAGGGGTTGCAACTGTAAGCCTGGACGACCTGTGTTACTTCTGTTCGCCCCTTTAAAAGCCACTAGCTGGGGTGAAACTGATCTTTGATTGGATGATCTCTAATTCTCTCTCCCTGCACCCTGGATCAGAGAGACATCACATCTACTTCCTGCATGCTGGATCAGTCTGCATGGAGGAAAAGAGACATACCATTCAAGAAGGTAAGTGGTGTGGTCAGGGGAACAGCAAGCAGTCCGGGGGGTAAATATGGCACAGACAAGCTGTCTGGGAAAAAGCGTGGCACAGAAAAACAGATTGGGGACAAAGAATGATCAAACAAGCTGATTGGGGACATCTACCATCTTTGTCTGATTGGGGAGGATTGGGGGTACAGACAAGCTGCTTGGGGACAGAGATGATAGATAAGAATCTCTTTGGGGACAGAGATGGCACATAAAAATCTGCAGCCAGGGCCGGTCTTAAGTGTTCCGGCGCCCTGTGCGGGATTCCCCCATGGCGCCCCCCCCCCCATGTATGTATCTCTCTCCCTTCCCATGTTTGTCCCTTTCCTCTTCATTGTCCTGTCTGTCTCTCTCTAACTCCCCCATACCTGTTCTCTCTCTCCCTCTGTTCTGTCTCTCCCCCCCCGTTCTGTCTCCCCCCCATTTTGTCTATCTCCCCCCCTGTTCTGTCTCTCCCCCCCATTATGTCTCTCCCCCCCCTGTTCTGTCTCTCTCTCTCCCCATTCCCCCTGTTCTGTCTTTCTCTCCCTCCCTCTGTTCTGTCTCTCTCTCCCCCCCTGTTCTGTCTATCTCTCTCTCCCCCTTCCCCCTGTTCTGTCTCTCTCTCCCTCCCTCTGTTCTTTCTCTCTACCCCCCTGTTCTGTATCTCTCTCTCCCCCTTCCAGCTGTTCTGTCTCTCCCCCCTCCCCCTGTTCTGTCTCTCCCCCCTGCCCCTCTCTCCCACCCCTCCATCTGCCTTCAAAGTTGGATTCATGGAGGGGGCGGAGATAACCGGCTGAGCGGTGTAGCTCCGCCCCCACCCTGTGAAGCAGAGCAGCGTCTTATATTTTTATATTTACTAAATGCTTTTTATTTTTTACTATTTTGGCCACCTCTGCAGAGTACCACAGTGGTTTATTACATTTTTTGCTCTTACTGACAAGTTAAGAGTTACTGACAAATTATGTCGGGGGAATCTCCGCCATACGTTTAAAGGCGCAGTTGCCGTTATACATAATCTGCGATTGCGCATTTTAATACCTTTCCCGACACGCTGCAGTGCAGGAGTTTTTATAACTGATCCCCATCTGGGGAGCCGCGATGAGCTGTTTAACGCTAAGATGTTCTATGCCGTCCAAGCGTCTTTTAGATACACTAAAATCAGGACGGCATAGAACTAGAAACGTCACAAAGGGGTTAATTAGAAGAGGAAATTACAGCCAAATTTTACTTTTCATTTTGCGCAAAAACAAATATAAACATTTAAAAAAAAATATTTGGACCTGAATTCAGTAGTCAAAAACGAAAAAAAATAGGGAAATAAGGCTAATTTAGTCTGCAAGGTGGTAAATCCTTTTCATACAAAGGAAAAAAGCCTTCAAACCCACGTTCCCCAAAGGCAGCTAAGTAGCAAACACTTGATTTTGTTCATATTGACGGATACCCTGAAACAGCGACCAAAAACAAACGACTAGGGTCTTCCGGAGGTTTTGGGTTTGTGTGGCTGAAAAAGACTCTCTTGTATATCAATAAGATAGATACCTAGGATACAGAGATATAATTCTAAGGACTCTGCACTGTAAAAAACGTATGTCCCCCTTCCTATAGCCCATACTGAAATTTAAGGACAGTTAACCTTTGTGGCACTACAGGTGGCAGTAAAGTAGAGGAAACATTTTTTGTGAAGGAGAGTGGTGGAGTGGAGAGAGAGAGAAGTTCTCAGCCGAAGGCAGTGTGGTGACCTTAAACACTGTGGAAAAGAAGAGGTTAAGTACCTGTTAGAAAAACCTTAGAACTATTGATTTTGGGAAAACTGCAGATTTGGACTCAGCCCATCATATGATCAGTTAGTAACGGACCAAGGAAAGTAGAAAGAACCAGAGATCTCCCCTTTTCCTCCTTATTAACCTCAGTAATCCAGGAGGGATGGCCGGCAAGAAGGCACCAGAAAAAAGAGCGCAGAGCAAAAGAGACAGAAAAGATCAGAAGCCTGAAAAGAGATTATCATTTTTTACGCCACACACAACAAGAAAGGCCTGAGCTGGAAAAACCTGGAGACCAGTCCCGTTCAAGTGAAGGAGAACCCATAAGTGATAGAACATATGAATTTGATTTACATAATGTCATTGAAGAACATCAGCCACCATAGACAATCAATTCGAAAAAATGAAGCATGAGATCCAGACGAATTTAAAGGGAGATTTACTTGCAATGAGCGTTAAATTGAATGAAGAAAAGTTGGAAAATATTGAATTTCAGATTAAGGGGCAAACAGAAGAAACAGGACAAAACCTATCAAAGAATCTAAACTAGCCGAATTAGAAGATCGATCCAATTTCCGGTTCAGGGGTATTTCCAAAAGCATCTTTAACAATAAATTTGAAGAGTATCTGAGGGATAATCCATAAACGAAAAGAAGTCTTCAAACTGACACTGTAGGGGATCCTTTAAAACGTAATCCTTTATTGTTGTAGTAAAAAGCAGCACATCGAACAAATGAAGAGCGGTGACAAAAGTTGGTAAGACAAAAAAGTTTGAATGGGCTGAGAGCCCTTGCATTACGCGTTTTGTGCAGGGCACATAGTCATAAGCAGAGGCGGCTCTCTAATTAGGCGAGTTAGGCAGCCGCCTAAGGCCTCGCACTCACGGGGGCCTCGCGGCTGCCTAACTCACCATATTACCTTTGATGTATCAGGGAGCTTAACGCTGCCGTTAAGCTCCCTGTAACACTAACCTGGGACGTTTCCTCCGTGCATCTTCTCTCCTGCACGGAGGAAGGAAGTTCCGATCGCGTTTTTTTTTTTTTTAAACTTTATTGAACCCGCGCAGCTTCAATAAAGTTTAAAAAAAAAAAAAACGCGACCGGAACTTCCTTCCTCCGTGCAGGAGAGAAGATGCACGGAGGAAACAACGGAGAGCAGCATGGAGGTAAGTACTAGGGAAGGGGGGAGGAGGGAGGTACAAACGAGCAAAGAATGGCATAATGAGGGGCTAAATATTGTCACAGTGTGGGGCAAAATCCTGGCATAATGAGGTGAGGGGCAAAATCCTTGCATAGTGAGAGGCAATATCCTGGCATACAGTGGCAAAATCCTGGCATATTGAGAGGCAAAATTCTGGCATAATGAGGGGCAAAATCCTGGCACAGAGTGGCAAAATCCTGGCATAGTGAGAGGCTAAATCCTGGCATTGTGAGGGGCAAAATAGTGGCATTATGAGGGGCAATATCCTGGCATACAGTGGCAAAATCCTGGCATAGTGAGAGGCTAAATCCTGGCATTGTGAGGGGCAAAATAGTGGCATTATGAGGGGCAATATCCTGGCATACAGTGGCAAAATCCTGGCATATTGAGAGGCAAAATTCTGGCATTGTGAGGGGCAAAATTCTGGCATTGTGAGGGGCAAAATTGTGGCATAATGAGGGGCAAAATTGTGGCATAATGAGGGGCAAAATCCTGGCACAGAGTGGCAAAATCCTGGCATATTATGGGGCAAAATTCTTGCATATTGAGGGGCAAAATCCTGGCAAATTGAGGGGCAAGATCCTGGCATAGAGTGGCAAAATCCTGGCAAATTGTGGGGCACAATACTGGCATAGAGTGGAAAAATCCTGGCATATTGAGGGGCAAAATCCTGGCAGATTGAGTGGCACAATCCTGGCATATTGAGGGGCAAAATCCTGGCATATTGAATGGCTTAATCCTGGCATATTGAGGGACTAAATCCTGGCATATTGAGGGGGTAAATCCTGACATATTAAGGGGCTAAATCCTGGCATATTAAGGGGCTAAATCCTGGCATATTGAGTCGCAAAATTCTGGCATTTTGAATGGCTAAATCACAGTGCATCCGGTGCTGTGAGGAAGAACAAAGTGCCAATCTTCTAGCACAACGTGGTCTGTGAGACCACTTTCAACATTGAGCACCTTTCCTTCTGGCTGAGTGTTTCTCTTAGTGTGTGATTGTGTGCTTTCTGAGTGTGTCTGTGAGTCAGTGTGTGCTGGCTGAATGTATCTGTGAGTGTGTGCTGGCTGAGTGTGATTGTGTGCTGACTGAGTGTGTCTGTGAGTCAGTGTGTGCTCACTGAGTGTGTCTATGAATGACTGTGTGATATGTGTTAGTGTTCACATTTAGGACACAGCAATAACAATGTGAGTTAGTCAGCCGCACACAATTTTATCTATACCAAATGTTTATAGATGTTTGTAGAATAATTATGAGACAAATAAAATTCTAGGAGCTGTTCATTTCTAGAAGCTGGAATTTGAGTCTGATCTTGAAATATGCTATTTCTACAGTTCATTTTTATTATCACTTGCATATATTTTATTTAATAATGTGTGTCCGTGAGGGCCTCATGTTCGACTTTCGACTAAGGCCTCACAAAGTCTAGAGCCGCCACTGGTCATAAGCTGTATCTGAGGGACTTTTTGGAAAAGTTGGGTATAACCCAGGAAAGACAAATGCACCTCCGGGAGTGATGCCATAGAACCATGAAGCCATTTAATCTTACAGCAGAAGTTCCCAGAGATGTCTTAATATGTTGCAGCTCATACAGGATCAAGCAGGAGATTGTCAATGCCAGAAGAGACGGCCCTTCCAGGCAACCTAGAGCACATTAAAATATTCTCAGACTTATCCTACTATACCAGAGCCATTTTGTAGGCCAGACTGCAAACTTGCGGAGAATTGAGATCCACTATAGGTGGGCAGTACCCAACAGACTTATTCTCATAAATTACTTTAAGACATGAATGCATGTCAATAAATGAATGCATGGCTCGCTAAAAAAATATTTTCTGAGTTGTTTCCCATCGCAGGGATGTTTAAGACAGGTTCATTGCATAATAGGGGACAATAACTACTTGATAGGGGATTTGTGAAGAAATTGATATTAGAGAAGGGACACTTTATGTATTGACTGGAATATTTATTCTATTTTTTGTTTTCTTTTCTCTGTGGTTTTCTTTTGTTTCTCCCCTCATGCCTGATAGGTGTTTTTCTATTCCTGTACAGAGAGGAGAGAAACATATGTTCCACCCAGAAATGATGCCATAACAAAAATTATAAGTGTTTAAGACAGGTTTATTGCACAATGGGGGAGAATAACTATTTGACAGGTGATTTGTGAAGAAACAGATAGTACAGAAGGGACACTCTATGTATTTACTGGAATATCTACACCAATTTTTTTGTGTTGTCTCTGGAAGTGGAGAGAGGGAAAATAGATTTTTTTTTTTCTGGGGAGGAAGATTGAGAAAGGTTTTCTGTACACTAAGGGATGATAACTATTTGATTTGTTAATTACAAGGATACAGGCACTAGGGAAGGAACACTCTGTGAACCCACAGGATTCCTCATAATATGTTTTGCTTCACTACACAGTTGGGTATAATAAGACCTGTTACATATATAAAGAGATGGGGGGAATTGGAAGGGGGTAAAATTAAAAGTATATTACGGTATGAAATATAGTATAAAGGGTTAAACGAGCTATAAGAAAGGTCAATAGCACAATAGGAGTTAATAATCATTTGATATGGGAATTGTGATGATATAGGCATCAGGGAAATGATGTTGAGGAGGATCGAGGGAAAGAAAAGGGAAAACGGCTCTAATGCTTAATACACAATAGGAGATAAGAGATGATTGAGGTGTGAACTGCGATTAAACATTTTTCAGAAAGGGAACATTTGTGTCCAACTGTATCTTTTTTGTTACTATTTTTTAATATGTTTATATTTAAATGGGGAGGATCCGGTACATGCATAATATGATTTAAGAAAGATTACTGCACAATAGTTGATTATATATATGTAATCTGTAAAGTTTGATGGGGGATGCAATAGAGTTGGAGAACTTTTTCTTTTCTTTCTCTTTTTACATTCTCTAGCTCTGAGATGCCATTCCTTGGTAGAATGGCAAATAGATACCGCATATGTGATGGGTTGGTCATGTGCGGAATGATACACCTCCACCATGACGATAGAGGAGCTGACTGAATCCCTAAAGGCAGTGATGAGAATTATTAATCAATATAGTGAACTGTCAAACTACAAATTAAATACTATGAAATCCATTATGCTTACACAAAACATAAGCATTAGAGACCTGGCTGAGATTAGGAAATACGGGTTCACTGCGATAAGAGAACCTATCGTTTATTTAGGTCTTAAGATAGTTCCAGATCCAGCACTATAGATGGAGATCAATATAATGACTCTTATTAAGGACATAAACAAATCCTTCAAAAAATGGAAGGGCTTGTTCATTTCGTGGTGGGGCAGAATTAATGCAGTGAGAGCGTACATCCTACTCAAGTTTCTATATGTTCTATTGCTCCCTTTTGCAGTCCCCCCAGGTGGATCGTAATGATTCAGAAGGCATTTAATATATTTATCTGGGCAGCCAAAAGACCAAGGTTAAATACACTCCTGCTATTGAAGGGAAAACAAGAAGGCGGCATAAATATCCCATCAGTAGTGGAGAATGCCCAGGCAGCCCTATTGGCACAGGCAATTGTATCGCTAAGAGATACCATGACAGAGGAAATATTGTACAAATCAGAACTAATTGAGAAGAAGGGGTAGAGGAACCTGAGCACACTTTTTTTGGCTATCAAACAGCCAACAGCAATGGAGATAAAGTGCACAAAAAGCTTATCACTAAACCATATATTGATAAACTGGACAAATCTTAAAAAAAAAGGTTGCATTAGGGGGTAAGATACTATTCTTCCTATCACTAGTCACAGTAGAAGATCTCCTGGGAGATATAGACTTAAGAAACTGGAGGAGGGATTGTATAGACGGGATATAAGATATCCTAGAGGCAGGAGGTATTATGACATTCCAAACACTACAAACATAATTTGGTCTGCCCATAACAGAGTGTTTTGGGTATCTGAGAATTAAGAGCCTATTGTTGGAGGGATTGACCAAAGATAATGAATCAAGACTGGTGAGACTACTGATGGAACTTGTGAATACAAAGGGAAATAGACATTTGGTAGCTAAAGCTTTAAAAATTATTTGAGCAGCCATAAAAGAGTCTATCCCTGCCACAAAAAAAAAATGTAAAAAAAAACTAAATATACAGATCTCAATCCAAGACTGATATAAAGCACTCAGTATCACGTATTAATCAGTACATTGTCTGAACCTAAACGAAACTCAATATAAGGTAGCTAACAGGTGATACCTGGTACCTATAACACTCATGAAGATGTATAATAACTACACCCCAATGTGCTGGCGATGTGGTCCAAACAGAGGAGATATGAAACATATGGGGCAGGACTGCCCCCTGATTGTTAGGACATGGACTGTTGTCTGTACCAAGTTGATTGCCCTCTTTGAAACAGATTGGGCCCTGACCCCCATATAAACCTACATGAGATAAACAGAGAGGAGACACAAATTTTAATACATATACTAATGGCAGTAATACACCTAATAGCTAGGAAATGGAAAACCTCTGAAACAATTACCTGGCAGATGATTAAAAAAATCAAATGATGTACAAGTGTAGAATAGAAAGAGGTATATCCCTTCAAAGTATACAGAGAGGTTTAAAAATAGAATACTGGGAAAATGGGAGGAGTATTTCGGAAGACAATAGCTGACTAGGACCCATTGGACGAATCAGAATAGAGGAAGGAGAAAGGCACAATGAAGGCTATGTGGAGACAGGGAAAACACAGTAGCCCACCAGACCGGATGTCAGAAACAGAGTTCATGTGTGTGTTTTTTTTTTCTTTCTCATTTTTCTTTCACTTTTTCTTCTTTTTTTCCCCCTTCCCTTTCTTTTCTTCTTTTTTTATCTCTCTTCTCTTGTTTGTCTCTTTCTGTCTATGTCCTGTATTGTTTTGTGTGTTTTATGTATGTGTATTTTGTGTTGTCTCTCTCCTCACCCTACCTTAGCCTCTTTCTTACTTGGAAAGAGGGGGGATGGGGAGAGAGAGGGAAATATAGGTGTTCCAGCCCTTTGCAGACACCATGGGTAAACTCCTCTTGTATACATACAGAGCTGATGTTATGATTACTACCTATATTTTATAACTATGTAATTAATGATGAAAATACCATTTTGATATAGATCATGTTTTTTGATATTTGGAAAAAAATGTTTTTCTACGCATCAGATTGTCACTAAATAGCCATAATCATGTATTAGGATGGGACAGCAGAGCTTGGCCAATGAAACATAGAAACATAGAAACATAGAATGTGTCGGCAGATAAGAACCATTCGGTCCATCTAGTCTGCCCAAATTTTTTTTTTTGAGTACTTTTATTAGTCCCCCGTTCCCGGTCTTATAGCTAGGATAGCCTTGTGTCTATCCCACGCATGCTTAAAATCCTTGACTGTGTTTACCTCTACCACTTCTGCTGGCAGGCTATTCCATACATCCACTACCCTCTCAGTAAAGTAATACTTCCTGATATTACTTTTAAATCGTTGCCCCTCTAATTTAAGACTATGTCCTCTAGTTGTGGTAGTTTTTCTTCTTTTAAATATACTCTCTTCCTTTACTGTGTTGATTCCCTTTATGTATTTAAATGTTTCTATCATATCCCCCCTGTTACGTCTTTCCTCCAAGCTATACATGTTAAGATGCTTTAACCTTTCCTGGTAAGTTTTATCCTTCAACCCATGAACCAGTTTAGTAGCCCTTCTCTGAACTCACTCCAAAGTATCAATATCCTTCTGGAGATACGGTCTCCAGTACTGCGTACAATACTCCAAGTGAGGTCTCACCAGTGCTCTGTACAATGGCATGAGCACTTCCCTCTTCCTACTGCTAATACCTCTCCCTATGCAACCAAGCATTCTGCTAGCATTTCCTGCTGCTCTATTGCATTGCCTACCTACCTTCAAGTCCTCTGAAATTATTACTCCTAAATCCCTTTCCTCAGATGTTGAGGTTAGGACTGTACCAAATAGTCTATATTCTGCTTTTGGGTTTTTACGCCCAAGGTGCATAATCTTGCACTTGTCCACATTAAATGCCAGTTGCCACTGCTCTGACCATTTTTCTAGTTTAGCTAAATCATTTGCCATTTGGCTTATCCCTCCATGAATATCAACCCTGCTGCAAATCTTTGTATCATCAGCCATACAAGACATACTTTACCAACAAGACCTTCTGCAATATCGCTAATAAAAATATTAAAGAGAATGGGTCCAAGAACAGATCCCTGAGGTACCCCACTAGTAACAAGACCTTGCATCGAATATACCCCATTGACTACAACCCTCTGTTGCCTGTCACTCAGCCATTGTCTAATCCATTCAACAATATTGAAATCCAAACTCAAAGATTTCAGTTTATTGATAAGCCTTCTATGTGCGACAGTGTCAAAAGCCTTACTGAAATCTAGGTAAGCAATGTCTACTGCACCACCCTGATCTATTATTTTAGTTACCCAATCAAAAAAATCAATAAGATTAGTTTGGCATGATCTCCCTGAAGTAAACCCATGCTGTCTCTGATCTTGAAATCCAAGCGACTTTAGATGTTCAACAATCCTATTCTTTAACAAGGTTTCCATTATTTTCCCCACTACTGAAGTAAGACTTACTGGTCTATAGTTGCCCGCCTCCTCCTTACTACCTTTCTTGTGAATGGGCACAACATTAGCTAATTTCCAATCTTCTGGAACTACTCCCGTTAACAATGATTGGTTAAATAAATCTGTTAACGGTTTTGCTAGTACACCACTAAGTTCTTTTAATAACTTTGGATGTATCCCATCAGGTCCCATTGACTTATTTGTCTTTACTTTAGACAGCTGAAGTAAAACCTCTTCCTCTGTAAACTTACATGCATCAAAAGACTCATTAGTCTTTTTCCCTAAATGAGGTCCCTTACCCTCATTTTCATTTGTAAAAACTGAACAAAAATATTCATTAAGGCAGTCTGCTAAGCCTTTATCCTCTTCTACATAGCATCCTTCTTTTGTTTTTAATCTAACTAATCCTTGTTTTACTTTCCTTTTCTCATTTATGTATCTAAAAAATGTTTTATCCCCCTTTTTCACTGACTGGGCTATAGTCTCTTCTGTGTGTGCTTTGGAAGCTCTTATAGCTTGCTTTGCCTCTTTCTGCCTACTCTTATAGATCTTTCTATCTTCCTCACTCTGAGTATTTTTTATAATTACTAAATGCTAGCTTTTTATTTTTTACTATTTTAGCCACCTCTGCAGAGTACCACAGTGGTTTCTTCAATTTTTTGCTCTTACTGACAAGCCTTATGCAATTTTCTGTTGCCTTCAGTAGTGCAACTTTTAGATAATCCCATTTCTCCTGGACTCCATTTAAATTGCTCCAGTCTGATAATGACTCCTTCACATCTAATCTAATTTTAGAAAAGTCTGTTTTTCTAAAATCTAAAACTTTTGTTTTTGTGTGGTGTGACTGCGTCACTGTTCTTATATTAAACCACACTGTCTGGTGATCACTAGATCCTAAACTTTCACCTACAGTAATATCTGATAACAAATCTCCATTTGTGAACACTAAGTCTAGTATGGCGTGCTTTCGAGTTGGCTCCTCCACTACTTGTTTTAGAGATAATCCCAGTAGGGAGTTTAGGATATGCGTACTCCTGGCACAAGTAGCTGTTTTGTATTTCCAGTTCACATCAGGAAGATTAAAGTCACCCATGATGATCACTTCTCCCTTCATTGTCATTTTAGCTATTTCCTCAACTAGTAGATTATCTAACTCCTCTATTTGTCCAGGGGGCCTATAAATCACACCTACCCGAGTTACCATATGATTACCAAATTCTAATGTAACCCAAATGGCAGTGGAAAACATGCTAATTCTGTCGGACATAGAATATGAAACATAAAAAAATATCTCCGAGGCCATGAAACAGGAAGCAATGGTAAAGCTGACTTATATAATAATGTAAATGAGACTGCTGGTCTCGCAATATAACCTCTGCAATAATGGGGAAAAGGCAGCCAGGCTTAATGGAAGAATTTCTGCTACCTATGGCTACCTGATTTGCAGCTTACAGACCTGCCCCGAGATCCCACAATGTCTTCAAAGAAAGAAAGGAAAACCTGATTTAATTTTTCATAGCAGGACATGTTAGACCTGCCATCCTCTGATTAGAGCTTAAACAATGTTGAAGAGCAGAGCTGTTTGAAAAGGATCCTGTAAAATGTTATGTGCTCAACCTGAAGAGCTATTCATTCTAGGCCAATAACAGATTTCTTGTTTCATTGTAAGCTCATTAAAACGTATATGTCTGATAAACAGGAAGCTTGATGCATCCTGTATTATTATCACTGTAAAGTGGAACAACTAAAACAGACCTTTTATTCCTTATTGTGCCCTTTGCAGCAAATCATGTAAAATTATTTTATATATATATATATATATATATATTTATATATATATATAAATATATAAATCTTATGCTGACACCCTGTGTGTAGGGTTGCTATCTTTTCTTAAAAAATAATAGATATTGGCCGTGCTACTGGCATGAATAGACCCTATATGATTAGCCAACAGTGCATGGCCAGTATGGTTTGTCAATCTATCTTTATATATTCCCCCAAAAAAGGGATAATATAAAACTGCAAGTCAGGCTTCCTAACCTGGGAGGGACAGAAGTCAGAATGGGAAGATCGAAGGACCCAGAAGAGTCAGAAATACGTTGGTTTGCGGCATGGAAAGAAGGGACACTGCAGGCAGCAAATCTTTTGGTGTTATTAAATGCTGAATACACTCAGATAACAAGGTGTAATCTCAAACAGAAAAAATTGTGGACAAAGGACGCATGCACTCCAAACTCCAATGTGATTGTAAAACTTCCGATTTATTCCAAAAAATTAAAATGGATCACAGGGACAATGAATACAAAGACAGGGAAAGGACGAATGCCTTAAATGTTTCGCGTGCTCACACGCTTAATCATAGGCTTGTGATATGATGATTAAGCCTATGATTAAGCGTGTGAGCACGCGAAACATGTAAGGCATTCGTCCTTTCCCAGTCTTTGTATTCATTGTCCCTGTGATCCATTTTAATTTTTTGGAATAAATCGGAAGTTTTACAATCATATTGGAGTTTGGAGTGCATGCGTCCTTTGTCCAATTTTTTCTATTTTCGCTTATGGTGCTTTTGCTGCAGCAGGGTCAGAGCACCCATCTTCCCAAGACATATAGGAGGTATGTTTACTGCCAACGGTGGAGCCGGCTTGTTTTCCCCTTTTGTTTGTGTGTAATCTCAAACAGCATCCTAAATTTTCATCAGACTACTTTGTACACATACTAGTAACTTATAATGGATTGTACCATTGTGGCAATCAGATGGAACCAAAGGAGCACAATAAATGAATCTGCGCAATTAGGAGAATTACATTTATGGTAGATAACTTTCTGAATACCTTAGTCCTCAATCCAAGACAAAGTGACAAGCTTAAGAGCATCTGAAAGTCTATAACACGATAACAGGGAACAGAGGATTTGAAAGAGTAAAAATGACTCATACTGTGCTAACACTTTCCTTGGATTGTATAAGGCAGCATTTTCCGGTTCTCTATAATTTAGAAGCATCTAAATGTGTACATTAAGCATGGACAGTTTTTACAGGAATATGCCGTCAGGATAACTCCCAGTGAATAAAATGATACAGTTCAATCCGCATGGAGCCACTCACCTTGTAACCTTTAAAGGTTCACAGTGCTTTTAATGCAGTAAAACTGCAAGATGAATGCAAATGAATAGACATTTAAACACATACACTGCTGTATCATTAGCTGCTTCAATAGATCATAAATAGGGATCTGCGAATTCATCTTTAGGGAAAATATGATAAATTATAGGAAAGATGCTAATTTGGGGCCTAGCATAATGAACATTAATGCATTAAAAAAAGGGAAATAATATATATAATGTGCATATAATTAATACACAAAAACACACACTAGATCTAGCATAATCAATGGGGAAACTGCATAGTGTTTTTAGTCTCAGGAGGCGAGTTTCATGTTGTACACCCAATACTGCGTGGGTAGATAATGTAGGATGAATAAAAGAGGATGGCTGAGATTCTTAACCATTGAGTTCATGACGCAGGACACTGAATGTACTGAGAGGTTTCATCTATACAATATAGCTAATTATCAGAAGCAGGCTCCCACTTTACACAGAGGATGGTAGTTTGGTCACAGTGGTGTACTCCAAAACGTGTCTTACAATTTCTGCTTGTGGTATAGAACGGTTTCATTTGTAGCCTGGGTAGCATAAATCTGAATCTCACTTTATGAATCGATAACATTTTCTTGTAACTAACCTGAATCTTACAGTCATCCAATTCTGTGTAAAAAATAATCCAAGCATACAGCTGTACACTTGGTTGAAGAAACCTCCATATGCATTTTCTGTCCAGGCTTCTGTGAAATCTTTTTACACATTGCAAGTACAGTTAACAGTTGAGGCACTTTAACATACCTTTTTCTCACATCTTTCCAACACAAGGGGCAGAACTAAAAGAAGGCCTGAGGTACATGACCATACATCACACAACACTGAGTGACCCTGGGAAATTGAGCTACAGCCTCCACAGTACAGATAGTAGGTGTCTAGAACTTAGTTCGCCTGGTTTAGGCTGTATATGTCTTTTGGAAATACACTGTTTAAAGGCAATGCTTCCTGCGCACAGTGTAATGTCCTGTGTATAGGAGGTATTAATGCCTGCTTTTAGTGGGACAGGACTCCAAAAAAACAATGTGCTCCAAACACTGGAGATCACAGTGGGAGGAGAAGTATTTTTAAAATGTAACCTATAAAATTATACACATTTATATATACAAATATTGAAATCTCAAATGAATTTAAAAAAAAAAAGGTAGGCCATATTCAAGTTGGAGTGCCTCTTTAAAGCTTGTTCTACATACAGACAATTAGGCTGCCAGTTATGCATTTGGGCCCCTGCTGACTTCTATTCAGTAGGAATGATGCACCCATATGGGCATTATGGAATCGTATTGTATATTTTAATTGATGCACTTATTTGACAGCACATTCTTCGTTTGATTGATTAGAACCAAAAAGGACGTTGTTTCCAAACATACCCAAGCCACGGTTCTGAATCCCAAAATTGCAAGCTATTCTTGTAAGTCTTTCTCCCTGTTCTCATGTTGCATTCTAAGTCTTAGAAGACATTGGTAAGAAGAATTTTAGCTATTGATATGAATAGATTAACAACATGTAATCGCAGATTTGTTAATCAATCTAGTATATGTAGAAACTTGAAGTATTGTAGTGATTAAGTAGAATTGTCATTGTATTAAAGCATTTTATCCCTGCTTCAGCCTTTCTATAATTAAAAAAAAAACCTTGTAGTTCTATTTATTCACAGAATACATTTAGTGCATGTGATTGCTGGTAGTTTAGAGGTTAACTCTGGCAAGAGGTTTTTTATATAGTAACTCTCTGCTGCCCGTAACTATGGTCTGCAAGATACACCATCTGCAGACATTGACATGTCTAACTAAATTCTTCTATCTATTCTTTCCACTACCCTCCAGCCTTCTCTGCCGGATAAACGTTGAATTAACCAGACAACTCAAGCCTCCTCAAACCCTTGCACTTGTGTGTTTTTCAGCTTGCCTGCCCTCATTTTCAATGCTTGAGTGGGGATTTCTCTATTTGTTAGGAAAACAATGCAAGTTCCCAGGGCCGACTGATGATGACATCACTGTTACTCAAAGGGAAAAGAAAGGGAAAGAGGCTGGCAGGAGGTGTTGGGGGTATTGCATAATGCAATGTCGATCGTGGGAAACTGAAAGCAGCTGCTGGAGAATCGCTTGTGCCAGCAGTTTGCAGATTTAATGCAAAGACAGAAAGACTTGCATGCTAAAATATGGAGCAGGCGTTGTAAGATGTGAAGGGTGAAACGTCTGCATCTGAAAAGCTTACCTCAAGAGAATCAAGGGTCTTAACTTGCCTGTTAAATATATTTAAGATAAAAAAAGAAATAACTGAAAATGGCAGAACATTCATTTTAGCAAAACTTAACTAATACCTTCTAAACCACAAAATTTTATTTTTTAAAGAAATCAACACATAATATAAATACATTCAATGAAAAATATATACAAAAATAAATGCGGTCACCATACAATTAGTTAAGTTAGTGTACCCTATATTTACCTCTGCTGTTAGCTTGTGAATTTGGGTTTTGGTTGGTAAAAGATGCCTGACATGTTTTGCCTGTTAAAAGCTTGTTCAGAGGTAAAAGAGAAATTGAGTCTTGCCAAGAAAATATATAATAAAAATATCTGTCTTTCAACACAAAAATAAAGAATTCGGATACCCGCCTAGAACCAACAAAAGCCCAAATGTTAATACATATTAATGTGCTTTCAAAGTACTTTAAAATTCATGTGTTACATTTTGCGTTGCTTAAATAGCGTGAAATTACAGGAATTTGCAAGAAACCAGAACTGCCCACATTGAGTAAAAGTCAATTTCCTTTTTTTTTTTTTGCTGCAGGAACCAATGAGAATAATGCTATTCAAATGATGTCAGTGATGTCATCAGACAATGTGTCGCAGTGCTAAGAGTAATCCTACTGTGTACAAGAGCAAGTTTATCAGAGTGCAAACAATTTATTATATTGTAGCAGCACAGGAAGTGACTAAATAAAACAAAACTTTATATCCTCAGTATCTATATAATCAGTGCTGCCGCACCTGCAGTAAACATGCAGAATAATCATTGGCAGAGGGCTTGAGTCAAATATTAAAAATGTGATTTATGCCGAATGCAATGGAAAAAAGCCTGTGCACTATACAAGCAGTAGTCTTCAACATGCACCAAAGTGAGTTTGGGGACTAGACTGTCCCTTTAAGGGCAGTCCAGACCCAAAAATGCCTGGTATGTCTCCTCTGCACAAGGGACATAGCAACCAGACAAATGTTTTTGGCTTGCCCTCATCAGTGTGGTATGGCTGGTATCCCTCTATATGTAGCGAGCAGGGACCAACATCTGGGCATACCGTTATTACTATATTTTCTGGAGTAAAGCCCAGGGCTTTGGTAAAATAATCTTTAATATCATGGGGAGTAGTATTCAATAACAGCTCTGTCAGTAAGCAGCTATAAAAAGACTACTTTATTGAGTAAGGAAAAGGCATTAACATACAAAATACAGGTTTGGGCTCTTTAAATCTGGGCTAAAGTCTTGAATGGCACATGAGAGGAGTAGGTTGTAAGTAATCTTAAGCAGAGCTGAGTGGCTGGAACAAAAGTTAGTAGTGTAGTCAGAGAAACCGAGGTCAGTAGGTATGAGAATTGCTGAAATCAAATGGTCCAAGACCAGCAACAGGTTGGGAGAAAGCAGCATGCTTGATTATAGCAGCAACAGTAACCACAATAATCTGGCACAGATATGGTGACAGTAAGTGGCTTTTATAGGCCAGACACCTGACCAGAAACAGTTTAGAGCTATTAGTACCTTAGTAGCCACCATACATAGAATTTGAAGGTTCTCAGTCTTCAAATTCCAGTTCAACTGAAGTAGAGCCTCCTCAGGACCCCAATTCAAGTCTCATCAGATAATATGTTTAGGAAACTATGTGACCATTTCCATAGAAGGGCATCTAAAGGAAAACTCCACCATTTATGTCTATATAATCCATTTTCTGCTCTACAGCTCCATCAGTTTGGTTTTATACAAGGGTACATTTTGGTAATTTAATTGGGAACAAAATACCATTTTCCGTCAACTTGTACTGAATTTCCACCAAATTTAGACAATGAATATTTATTTAAATTTCAAATGTATTTAAGAGTCAGGGTGGCTCGACGATTGCTATATTTTATTCTGAATACCAACGTTTTTCTTGATCGCATCCCAGACCTGAATAATTTGACTTCCCCATTTCACCATTCTTTTAAGGTTTTATGAGTGTATTCTGGTATTTTTTATCTACATCCCCAGTAATCATAACGCCTAAAAATTCAAATTGTATTATTTCCATATCTAATTGAACAGTTTTTTGAGCTCTGTAAGAGTGTAAAATTAAATATTTTTAGATAGCACTGTTGATTAAGCAACTTTTAATTCATAATTTGATACAGTGCTAAAGAGTGCTAGAGGGGACAACCCTGCCTTGTGCCATTTGCAAAACTGTTCCATCCTGAGCAGATGTTGGAGCTTCTGTTCTGGCTGAGGGATAAAACTATAACACCATTAGAGCATAATATATCCATCCCACCAGTCCAAAAGCCCTTAATGTATCACCAAGAAAGTCCCAACCGACCCTGTCAAACGTCTTCTCAGCATCCAGTGACAGGATCAGACGTGGGGTCTGCTTTATACCTGCCTGTTCTAGGATATCCAACAGGATATTCTGGGGTTAAAACCTATTTCGTCCAAGTGGACCAGACTACCAATAACACATTTTAGTCTTTCTACCAAGATAGCAGCATATAGTTTTGTCAATAATGCTTATATATGTCATTATTGATTAATGATATAGGCCTGTAATTTTTAACATCTTTGTGACTATTATAAGACTTCAGAATAGGCACCAATTTGGCTTGCATGAGTTTTCTGGGACATAAGACAACATTGCTATCTCATTAAATATGGTTTTCAGACGGAGGACGTTTTTTTTTTTTATATAAATCTTTATTATTTTCTTACGTATACAAAATCAGATCTATCTTTTCTTGCATTAATAAAAAACTGTTTGGAGAAATGTCATCACACAAACAATTCCAAATGGAATAAAGTAACAGTACTTGTAGGCTGAGTATATAACAATTTTACCATATTTCAATTTCGTAAACTCAGTCCTACTTCATAATGGCATCTGAATAGACAAAGACAAAACAAAACATGTATTTTGACAATTTACACAAACAAAACATTTCTAGGGGGAGGTGTAAAGGTGCGGAGACAGTTCTTTCTAGAAGTCTGGAATTGTTCATAAGCAGAAAATCTGCATTATTAGTTTCCGTTCCAGGTTTATCTTCTACAGAGGTATTCAGTTGGGTACAGTGCTATCCATGGGGCCCATCTTTTCTTAAACCTGGGGATATTACTCAAACTTACAACACTTCCTTTTTCCATGTTATATTGATATGTGATCTGGTTTACTACTTGGTCCCAGTTGATATCTTTTGTTTTATTGCAGTTTCTAGAAATTACCATCTTGGTTGCCATTAGAATATGCATAATCAGATATATTTTTGTGAAAGTGTAGGTTGTTCTCTTGTAAGTGGAAGAGAGCAAAATCTATCGAAAACGTCAATAGGGTCATTAAATATTTTTGACATCCTGCTGAATACTCTTTTCCACAGACCTCTTAAACCTGGGCAATCCCACCATATGTGTTTATGATCTCCTATCTCCAGATTACATCTCCAGCATACAGATGGATTACTCATGTTCACTTTATTCATTATTAAGGGGACTAAATGTCACCTGTATTTGATTTTATAGTGTAGCTCTATGATATTAAGAATTTTTTTCATCAATCTTCTAACTTCCTTTATTGATGTATACCATAGTTTGCCCGTTATTAACTTTCCTACATCTCTTTCCCAGGCTGTCCATGCCTTTGCTTTTACAATCTTTTCATTAAGGCCCAGCATATTACATATCCTGGGTAAGATTTTATCCCTGCTTGCTGTATCAAACAAGGCCGTGATCTCTCTCTCCACTCCTGGAGCACTTTTGTCCAGGATCTTCATACTATTTATACAATTTTTAATTATTAAGAATGAGAAAATCTCTTTAGACGGAAGTGCTAGTTAGAAAAAGGATTTAACTACTAAACCATTTGGAGGTATATCTGATATACAGATATTTTCAATTGAGCCTTGATTTTTGAAGTTGATGTCGCCCATGATGTCCTGCAAAACTTCCAGCAGGGCTTGCTCCGATATTTTACCTTGCAATCTACTGGATTTTTTTTAACCTTTCCCATTGATTTAGTAGAGATTCCACATGAAAAGGGACCAAGGTCAGCTTCAATTCTATACCAGAGTTCTTGCCTTTCGACTAGATCTTTTTTAAACAAGTTGTAATACAGGTTACTGAAACCATTGTGACCAGGCAATGCTCCTCCCTCTTTTCTCTTCTCTACCTCTCCTGTCCTTTTCTCTCTTGTACTTTTTATTACATGATAGTCTATTTTATTTTATTTTTTAATATTTGTTTAACAGTCAAAGTACTATTTACACCTCTGTCATGCTACATTCAATCTACTTCAATGAACTATTTCTCTCATTGTCTAATAAAATAATTGAACCCCTTCGTGATGCAAGGTGCTTGCGTTCCAAACGATGAAAGCACCAAAACGTCACGATTGGTTCCTGGCCACCGATCACAAGGTGATCGGTAGCCAGGAACACTCTCGCAGAGACCCGATCAGGGTCTTAACAGTCCCTGTGGGTCCCTGCAAAAAAAACTCGAGACCTCCGGACGTCACGTGTGACGTCACAGAGGCGTGCCCGAACGCGGATGTTCGGGCACGGCGCGATTTGGAGAAATGTAGCCTTTGTTCGCTTTGAGCACCGGCTACATTTCCCCTGTCAGACTGAGGCCACTCAAAGTGGCCTCAGATGACAGGTGGGATCCTGCTGCAAGTGCCTGCAGTGGGATCCAAAAACAGCTCATCGCGGGGAGCCGCGATGAGCTGTTTAATACAGAATGTACTATGCCGTCCTAACGACTTTAAGGCTCATAACGTCGGGAAGGGGTTAAACATAAAAAATAAAAGGTGCAGAAGGGTGCACCCCATGGGTGTCATAAGTGCAATTTCAGATGCAGAAATTAACAATATATATATAAAAGGTGTAATCACTGTGACAAATAAGTAGGGATTCCACCCAGTCAGTGTTTTAACCAGCAAACTTGAGGCCAATGTTAAATCTATGGAGACAATAGTATATTATAATCTAACAAGTAAGCAGACATGCACACTGATAATAGAAAATAAAGTATATTTATTTGTAAATGTAGTAATGTAACGACAAACACAGTAGGTATAGATCGGAGAAATGTAACAGTATGTATAGTGATACTGTAAAAATAGAGCAAAAAAATAGAGAAAAACAGAAAAAAATATATAGGAAGCTACACAGAGCTATGTAGGCAAAGTGTATGAGCGGCACAGGAAAAAAGGTAGAAAAATAAAAATAGTAAACAGTAAAATAGTGCAAAAAAGTCGGAAAAATTGAAAAATGGACAAGAACAGAGCAAAAAAAACAAAGAAATGGAAATAATAAAAAAAATAGTAGGATGAAGTGGTAACAGAGGGCTCAAAAAAATAGCAGATGATGCAACATAAGTCTGATAGAAGGCCAACCACTGTAAGAAAAAACATATAATAACAAAAAAAGAGAATAATGTGGGACAATGTCCAAAGGTAAACCTCCTGCAAACAATAAATCAAAGGACCTGCATCAAAGGTAGCAACAAGGAAAAAAACATGGAAAAAAACACAATTGTGGGAAAAACAGAAAAAAATGTCCCAAAAACGGGGATATAACAAAAGTTTATAGCAGAAAAAAAGTAACCACAATTGGAAAAATAATAATAATAGTAAGTGGGTAGTCCATCAGTCCACTACTATCGAAAAAACCTTATGGATGCAGGGGTAGTCCTGGGGTATAACCGCTGAGGCTTTGTTTGTACAGGCACGGGGCGACGCGCTCGGAGAGTGTCTCCTTCAAGGGCCCTTGTTACAT
Source organism: Pelodytes ibericus (assembly GCA_036172795.1). Classification (NCBI taxonomy): domain Eukaryota; kingdom Metazoa; phylum Chordata; class Amphibia; order Anura; family Pelodytidae; genus Pelodytes; species Pelodytes ibericus. Next base: position 172,777,995 of record CM069858.1, read on the forward strand.
TTCTCCGATCTATACCTACTGTGTTTGTCGTTACATTACTACATTTACAAATAAATATACTTTATTTTCTATTATCAGTGTGCATGTCTGCTTACTTGTTAGATTTTGTTTCCACATATATGCCCCTTAGGAGAGAGCATATTAGCAGTCCATTGCTTTGCACCTGTATCTACTATACACTCTAGGTTGGCAGTTCTCAAACCCCTTATCCTACTATAGTATATTATAATATTTTATATATTTTTAAGAAAAATTGACAAACCTATAGATATGATCAGAGTAGTTACACCTTTTTGTTTACTTTATCAGCATTTGCATTTGCACCTGCTTCATATATTCACCTCAGAGGTTGTTAAAATACATGTTTTAGCCAATGTCAATAGAACAGCAAAATCCTAGGCATAGAGAAAACATTTATAATTTATTAGGAAGCAACTGTCTGATAGGTGTTTTACTTTTCCGTGTTATTTTTTTGATTTGGTTTAACATTTAATGGTGATGATTCAGAGAAATATAGTATTTAAATGTTTTATTCACAATATAACGAAGATTTTATTTTCTTCCTATTGATTGAGATGTATTCATTAACAGTGAACAGATATAAGTTCATAACTAAGTAGCAAAACTTAGACCAAAATAGCAAAGTTGGAACAACAAGCGAGCTGGAGAATTTCTTTAAATCGACTATTTAAAAGCAAATAATTAAAATATATTCAACTAAACAGCTTGCACCAAGATGGTACACACTTTTACCCTGGTGCATAGTCAGGTTTTTATTGCAATGGATGATACATGGGTCAGCCATGTAAGAATGATATATTTGTCCTCCCCTTATACAAAAATATGGGGGACAAACCTTTTCTAGTATATCAGGTATATTGCACTGTTAATTTGCAGGAAATCATGTAGAGTTCAAAAAATCCCCAATGGATTTTGGCTATCCATTTTTCTTTTTTCTGTTATATTAGGGTCAGTGTAGGTTTTGTACCAGTACCAACAGATTTGCTCTTCAGGCTTAATTTGTTTTGCTTTTTTTTTTGTCCCTATTTGTTTATTGTCGTATTCCAAACTTAACTCTCACATTCTACTATTTAGATCCTGTAGTCCATCTCCACACGTATCCCGTAACCTATAATGATGAGAATAGCCTTTGTGCTTGCCCATTAATACATTTGTATAATAATAGAATTCTGTGGAGTGAACAGGAATAGGCACCAACATTCTGCACAGTGGATCTTGTGATGGACAATTTAATTATCTACAGACCTTCACAGACCTTGCCAACGGACCCTGGTGTCCTTGCATAGACACTTTGCCTATCCCATGGAGAGAGAATGAAACCAAAATGCAGAAACTAACAAGGTTCTCATGGATACTGATCAACTAGTGACTCTTCTGCAGTTTTCTGAAACTTTAATATTAAATATATTTCACCCTTGCCTTGACTCTACTCATTGGGACTAAATGCAGAGAAAGACCCAAAATATCTAGAAAGATCAGAGATTATCTGATAGTAGATTAACATAACGTGTAAAAGAAAGCAGCAAGGACATAATTAAGTAAGGTTAAAAATATGTTGAAAAGACAACACTAGACAAAAACACCTAGGTATAACACTCAAGAGTGCAGTGATATAGCTTTTTGGAATATATGCCTGCTTATAAAGAAGCAAGATCAGCGTCATATATGAAAAACTCAGTTTTTCCCAAAGGTCTGACTGTGATAAAGATATGGCCGTCTGCTGGTAAGAAAACTGCTCTCCATATGGATGTTTGTATGCTGGCTCCACTTGTGCAGAGATCGTGATCGTATAATACATCCATTAATATCAGCCACCCTCTCCTCCTTCAAATCGGCAGGACACTGATCAACTTGAATGGTATAAAGCACAGTGGACACTCACAAGAATATGATGTAAATAGGCATATATGCTGATGGATCTGTTAACGCAGCCAGGTATAGGTAGTGCTCCGGTTCACTCCCTCCTCAATGTCACACGAAAAATGTCAATGCGCACAGGCCACAACCTGTGCGTTTCGTAGCAGTACTCTACTTCGTCAGGGGCAACTCCTATTTATACAAGTTACTTGTGGGTGAGTTGAGGTGAAATGACCATTTCACACATTGTGCAGAGCCATGCAATATGCAAAGTTATAACTTTAATTACTAATGTTAAAAAACAAATGCATTATCCAGGACCAACTCTGTTTTTACAGCCGGAGGAACTAACCAGGTGTGTAGTTAAGTTGGTGAGGTGATGTGTTTATCTCATGCAGGGCCGGCCTTACGTATTCAGGATCCCTGTGCGGGCCACCCCTGTGATGCCCCCCTCTCTACCCACATGTCTGTCTATCTCACCCCCCTCCTCATGCCTGTTTCTTTCCTCTCTCTCCATGCTTGTCTCTCTCCATTCCCATGTTTGTCTCTTTCCTGTTCCTTGCCATGTCTCTCTCTCTCCAACCCCCAAATTTTATGTATCACTTCCTTCTCATATATGTCTCTCCTCTACCCACCTCCCATATCTATTCTCTCTCCTAATCCCCAAATCTGCTGTTATCTCTTTCCCCCTTCCCATACCTGTTTTCTCCCCCCATATCTGTTATCTCTCCTTCGCCACATATTGATCATCTTTCCTTCCACTCCCCATATCTCTTTCCCTCTCCTCCCCCCATATCTCTGTCCTCTCCCCATAGCTCTTTGCCTCTCATCCCCCCATATCTGGTTCCCTCTCCTTCCCCTCCCCATTTATCTTTCCCTCTACCCCACATGTGTTCTCTCCCCCTCCCCATATCTGTTCTCACACCCCTCCTCTCCCATATCTCTTCTCTCTCCACCTTCTCCCCCATATCTGTTCTCTCCCCCCTCCTCCCACTCTCTGTTCTCTCTCCCTTCCTCTGTTCTCTCCCCATCTCTGTTCTAACTCCCCCTCTTCCCTCTCTCCCTTCCTCTGTTCTCTCCCCCTCCTCCCCATCTCATCTCTGTTTTCTCTAGCCCTCCTTTCTATATTCTCCCCCACCTCCTATCTTTGTACCCCCCATCTCTATTCTCATAAACAAACACGGAGCTCAGTAAGTGCTGCTTCACCTCTGCGATCCACCCCCTCCCCGGATCCTGCACTGCGGCTGTGCAGAGGGCTTGTTAGGGGACATCTTCTGATCTCCCCAGCCAGTGCCTCTACTGTTAAACTTGTTTTTTCTTTTTTAAAGTGGCGCCCCCTGGGGTGTTGCTCCCTTTGCGGTCATGTTGAGGTCTCATGCTTAGCTTACCATGTAGTGAATAGACTCCAGTGAGATGAACTGTTCATCTTACTTCAAATCCCCTACAACTCACTTTTCGTGAACCATTATCTGTGAGAATTGATGCACTGATGAGATATGCAAATTTAGGAACACAGTGGATTAAAAACCTTTGTAAAATGCTACCTATTCTATGAAACAGAAAATGTAAATACTACCACTACTGGGAAGAGACATCACCCCACCCAATCAGTTGGCTTTATAATATTTAAACCCTTTTAACACGCATGTTTTTTCCTCCAGTTAATTCCCTTGTGTTACAAGTAATACAGACATGACACACATTCACATAACCAGCATCTACATCACCACTGTCTCTTGCTCCTTGACATTGCTCCTACTCTTGGCTGATGTCCCGTTTTGAGTGCTAATTTTCTTCCACAATGCTCCCACTCCACAACAGGAAATTATATACAATTTAGCACCTGGCCCCTTCAACCGCCTATAGAAAAATGATGAAAGTTTTGATGTTTTGTGGGAATGCCCTTAATCACAGCTGGCACACATTGCTACAGATCTATTAGAAACAGGAGAGACGCTCACTAGAGAGAAGGGGTTACTAAATGACAATCACAAACTCCAAGCTTAACCTTAATCCTGCCACAGCCCCTACATCTCCTCATTATGGAGTTAATGCGGATGTGAACATTAAAAAAAAAAACCTTCAATTACTCTGACCACAAGTCTTAGAAAATGTGTTTATTAGTGGTTGCCTTGTTCATTAACGGCTTCTCTGCAGCTGCCTAATTATGGCTACTATTAGGCACACCAGCTCCCACCCCCAAACTATTTATTCCTCATGCTACCCCTAATTACACCTTTTTCTTTAAATATGGTCTTCATACCTGAGAAGGAAAAACAAAGTGCAGCTGTGGGTAAAAGAAAGCATACAAATTCAATGCTGTCTCTCCCAAATATAAGACATCTAAAAAAACAACAAAAAACAAGCACCTTTTGATAACAATAGCATTGGACAGGGTACCAGATGTTCAATGTTGAAAGGCTGAATGGAGCTGTATCATTGAGCTAAGAGCTGGCAATTAGATCACTGGAATATCATTGAAGAATGTGGTTAAAGATTTTCCTACCTGAACTGATGGGAGACCAAGTGGTTATTAAGCAGAGTTTCCAAGGCTTACAAACAATCTAAATAAAATAAAAACATTTTTAGATATAAGGATGGGGAACAAGATGAGTAGCATACTAAAATATAGATAAGTTGTTTGTTTCTTCTTTGAAAAGCTGAGATTATTTGAAAAAGCAAAATTGGTCCATAAAGTAATTTAATGATGGGCTGTTTTCTAGCTATGGTTATAATATTTTTACAAAATATGTTTCTCTCCATGTATTGAAATACAAATATGCCTCTTTTGATTTCATGCTGTATAACGTTTTTTTAAAAAAAAATGCCTATTTGGTGTATTTAGAACAACGTAGTGCAGGGAGTAGGGATCTGCTTGATGTTACAGAGACATATATGTTCTCTTGATATGTAAAAATTCAGAGCAATTTGGAGAGACCTCCACACTTTGTTACATACTGCTTGATTTGTGCTTAGGTTTAATGTTTTTATACTAGATTCTGACCTTGGCTTTCTAACTGGACGTCGCTTGCTCTCTCCCTTCCCTGGGATGATTCCTGGCTGTGATTGTGTTTTGTGATTTGAGAAATTGACTGTAGGCTACTGATGCTAAGGAGTTCAGACTGTGGAGATTGGTGGTTTACGCTAATATGCATGTGTTATTGGAGTTTCTATTCCCTCATCATTGTGGGCCCAGCTCTGTACTAGTGCACATGTCTCTAGCCTACATAAGAGAGTTGGACTTGGTCAAGAAAAGTCGATTGTAGTCTATTTGGTCAATTTGTGCATGATACTGTCTATAACTGGTAATTTTAGCACATCATTTGGAATCCTCATATGTATAGAAACTAAAATCTTTCAACAAGCCCACATTAGAAAACATGGTGTGTGAGTGGGAGTTGTTGAATATCTGAAAAGAGATAAGACAGATTGGAGGCATGAGTGGGAAGAGAATAATCATATGCTGGGATAAACTGGTAGGTAGGAAGAACTAGTTGATAAGAAAACGAAGGGTAAGTAGGAGCAGAAGAAGGAGGCAAACTGAAGGAATCCCAAATGATGATCAGAACATGAGAGACTGGTTTAAAAGATAAAGGAAAGGGAAATATCATTATGGAAGCAAAACTGCAAATAAGTAATGATATAATATGCTTGTGACACTTATGAATATTTCAGAGGAAAAAGTTTGATAGGCAATATACAATGCCCTAAATAGTAGTAAGAATGTGCCAGCCCGCCTCTAGGATTTGCAAGAGACAATTTATACAGAAGATGTCACAAAATGACCAACTATGTCAAAAAGATCTTTAATGGCCAAACAATTAACATAGCTCAAAACAAGATGGAGGCACAATTGCTAAATTAAACCTGACTATATTGACAATGATTGTAGAAGACTAGATATACTTCTCATATTATTATGGATTTCTGACAGTATTTAATATACAGATTCTATAACATTCATTCTCATATTATTATTTTTTTTGTAGTCATCACATGCATATCAACCCTGTGTATTTAAGACAAGATTCAAACCAAAGATTGCATGTCTTGGATCATAAATCCCCCTCCTCCATTCCTGGTGCCATAAAGGCCATATTAATTGTTGTACTAAAATATTATTGTAAACTTGTGTTGGCAGAGGAGTGAACAAAGAAAAATAAGAAAACAATTCCCCAATAACCACAAATAATTCAGCATGATTCTGATGTTAGAAACAAATCCAATCGATAATATAAATATTTCTTGAGTATTTAGCTATTATTACATTTTCCTGCCTGTTTAGTGAACATTTTTAAATAGTATATGTATACGCCCTCTACACAAATATACTTTCCTTACAAACCCACAAAGCTTAAAATGTTATGTATACAGATGAGCAGATACATCAGATAAGTATTACGGCTTTAATGTCAGGCATGTCCTAAGCAACCACATGTGGACTATTACTTGCATGGGCTCATGGGCAATTGTTTTAATTAATTAAAAAAAATGTAACTTTAAAATTTGTGGCAAACAGGATTATAGCTAGTGCCTTATCTTACCGGCATGATGTAATCACCAAAAAGTAGCTGAATTTCAGAATGTTTTCAGAAATTTGTCTGTTCAATATTGCCAATTTTGGCCGCAAATCAGCCATTTCTGCCAGTTTCAGCCCAGTTTTTAGCCATATTCTGATAAGGGGATCCGGTTCTTGGTATCCTATGAATTTGTCCTACTCATTATGGGCCCAAGTGCCCACACATTCATAAAAATCGGCTAAAGCAGCTGATTTTAAGGCATTTCAATTCTCCTGTAAAAATGGAGAATTGAAATAAAATAAACAAAATATACTAATAAATAAATAAAATACGGTCCCTGGGGCTAGCATGCACCCCCGTTAGCCCCAAATACATAACAAGTTCCTCCCAGGGGCAAGCAGGATCCCCCGCTAGCCACATATATTTAATAAGTTCCCCAAAAGGGTAGCAGGCTTCCCTGCTAGTTCCATATAATAAAAAATTGGTCCCCAAGAGCCAGCATGCTCTCCAGCCGGTCCCATATAATGAATAATGGTAGCCAGGGACCAGCAGTATGTCCCAATGCCCCCATATGTTAAATTAGTGGCCGCCATAAATTAATTCCCCTGGCCGGCTACAGACTGCCCCATTAATAAATATAATAAAAATGATTAAATGCCCTACCGACCTCCACCTCTACCTTGCCCATATATTAGAGAAAGATCCATGGAACCTGTAAAAAAGATACATTTTGTGTGCCAGGAGGGTGGACACTGAATAAAAACATATCTCGTCCTGTTGTCTGGCGATGGTTTGCGATGCCCTTGAGTAACCATCTGCGGCCCATGGAAAAAAAAAGAAAAGAAATGCACACCCTAACTCTATACAGTCCTGCGATGAAGATGGATGTAGCATGAAATACCTGCCTTTATTAATTTATTCATAGGTTCTGAGAGCTTGGTCTTAGAACCGGAACAATAGAGCATATGTACAAAACAAACAATACATAAGCTTATAAGCAATAACGCAATATATGCTAATCACCAGCATGAGCCAAACTAAATTAACTTAAAAAAACTGAAAGTGGAGGGCAGAAAAAAGTGGTTTGGATTAATCTCTGAAGGAGTGACTCAACCTCACAAAAACATAAGAATGTGGATTGTATATTGAACCTAACAGTGAGGATTGTATATAAAACCCTAATGGGCCCTGGGCAAAGTCTTTAGCAGTGGCCCCCCTTCAACCCAATTTTTCCTAAAGTCGCAATTTAAAAAAACTATTTTAGTTTAGTAATTGTAAACTTTTGAATATTATATGCAAATATTTTCACATTCAACTATATGTATATGTAATAAACATGTTATTGAAAAATTGCATTTCTTGTTTTTATCCCTTTTTCTGCACCCACATGCACCTAATGGACTTACCACAACACCATACAGTATCCACAGCACTTGCCATGCACTTATATTGTCCCCACAGCACTTTAACTGTCCAGGCTTCTGAATTCTCACCAGGGTGCTGCCTGAGGCAGCTGCCCCGCTCTACCCCATTAAAGGGTCAGCTCTGCATTGGAGAGAAGTGTCCATATCTGCTGGAAGCAACCTTATTGTAAAAAATTGTAAACTAATTTATCACCAGTGAAAGTGAAAGTGACAGTGCAGAAATTGCTGGGTTCCAGCTATTGTTTCTTGGTCTGCCATGTTGATGGAGTGTTAGGGATTTGTCGATGCACTGGTGGTCACTAGTCCCCTCTGGAAATCAGTGGTCAACGATGGAAGCAAAGGAGCTGTCCAAGGAGAGTCTTGTCCTACCAGAGGCTAAAGGCATGATAGCATATGATCTCTTGGGATGCCCAGAAGATTTTATTCCCACAAAGTGTTTCACACCAGAGCCGGTTCTTTTAGGCTCTGGTAAATCTGAGTTTTACTCCATTAGTTATTTTCACTCATTTATATTTTAAATATTTTTTAAGGTTTTTTGTGTTTTTCATGTGATTTGAATATATATTCATCCTGACCAAGCACTTTTGATAGTATCATTTTATGCACATCACTTTATTTACTATTATTGATTTGCTGTGATATTTTGGGATTGTCACTAGTGATTTGCTGCATTGTTTTATTTTATTTTATATTTGTCACTTTATTCACATTTAGCGCCTATCACTTATTTAAAGCGGCCCTGATAAAACCTAATTAGGAAAAATGCACTCGCAAAAAAACATGCACTCACTAGAAATGAAGTATACTCTAATTTCCAAAAATGTCCTGTTACTGGGTTCTCACCCCATGATAACTACCACTACCACCAACGGATGCAATTGGCCTGAGATGTCACGTGGTTACTGGTCTCTCTCCTTACAATTGGAATCCTGCAAACGTTCACTGATTAGTAGTTGGATCTGTGCCCAAAAATGGCAACTTTTACTGGGATAGATACTCTGGGACCAAATGAAGACATGTGGGCCATCTTTAAAACTATGTAAGAGAAACCGCCCTATGCATTTTGTCTCCTGTGTGAGTCTTCATTAGAGGCATTAGAGACACTGATACAAACAAATAAATACATTTGGTCATCACTGGCAACAGTGATTTGGACAGCTATTGTGGGGTCACAGTGTGGGGTCACGATCAAACCCAAAAAACACATTGTGATTTGAACAATTAAGGGGAATTCATTATGCTTAGTAAAGTCAGCGCCCAGCTGGAAGGAAAAATATAATATAAAATAACACTACAGCACTATAAAACACTGTAAAACAAAGCATTTAAACCAGAGACATTGCTAAATGAAACTCAAATAACAGTCCTTTAACATATGTTAGGCTGTTCAATTACCATGATCTTTGTTATTTCCTCCTGCTCTACTGGAGCTGCCCCCATTCTACTCCCACAGCCTTCAAGTGGGGGATGTATTCAATAATACATTACTGTCATTATCGCTCACTGCTACAGACTATTAAAGGGAGCAATAACAGTACCTATTAAATGGAGCTACGTCATATGCCATTGTTAAACATGGTGTTTGGTATGGGATCCAATTAATTTGGGTTTCATTGTAAGGATCACATGAAAGCTTTGTGGCTGCTGTTTTTTTAAGGTGACCATATCCCCTCCATAAAACAATTATAAAAAAAGCAGTATTACATACAAAGCATAGATATTTATCCAACAAACTCCAAATACATTTCTCTTTTGTTTTTTCTTCTTCTTGGGCATTTGGCATTTCCACACAAAAAGGATGTCATGGAAATGACAAGTTAAAAGCAGCTGATTACAGAGGTTTCGTGGCATTTGCTGTCCTAGCGGAAAAATAAACTAACATTGGAAATAATGGAGTTCAGGCGCACCAAGGCCTTCAGATTGTAATTAATCATCACTCACAGAAGAGAGAATGGGCACATCTGATTTGTGCAGATAGTGCGGCCATGAAAAGGACAAGCTTGCCTATTTTTCTGTAGTTTTTGTCAATTTCCTCAAACTCCTCCTTTTATTAACTCTTTGCAGTGCCTCGGAACTGGTATACTATTTAAAAAAGGGCACTTATGAAAGGCATGTGATTTATTAAACACAATAATTATGCTGAGTTGATCATTCTTGGACCCTTTTCTATGAATTTTTTTTTAAAATTTAGGCCTGAATCTATGGATTAGTTATGTAAGGGAAAGGTGTGCTTCTTTTAGGAATAAATTACAAATTAAATTACAAATAAGGTTATTATTTTCTATAGAAACAGTTATTTTCTTAAGAAACCTTTTTAAAAAATTCTGTAAACTGCCAGCATTAAGGTCTAGATTACCCACAAGACAGGCTAGCAGGTGCCATTTTGTTTTTAGATGTCATGGAAGATGAAAGAGGCGTGGCTTTTTCCACCCATTTTCCCTTTTACACAGCCTTTAGAAAAAAAGAATATTGAGATAAAAGGAGAGGAAATGGATACTGTTTTTATGAAGGAATGAGAAAACTGAAGGGCAAAAAATACAAGAGAACAAATGAAGTAGTGAATATAAATTATGTATTATAGTAATTTTTTAGTATTGAGAGTTTTATTAAGAGCTATGTTTTTGCAATATAGAAATATAACAGAAATAATAATACAAAAGAGAAAAAAGAACATATCACATAAATAACATATAAAATAGATAATAAAAAAATACATAAAGAGTAAAGTATAAACATAAATAAAATTGAAAAAAGTAGCCCGCACATGTCTGATATGTTCCTTACACAGAAACAGAGATAAATATAAACAGTGACAGTTTTATTACATGTCTATATATACTTTAGAAAGTGAAGCTATACTTTTGTATTTTTATATTTTTGTATTTTTATATTTGTCAATTACTAATATCTGTAGTGGGTATTAAAAGGTATTTGTATTTATTTATAATATTATTTTGATAACCATGCACTTGCATTTAGATAATGCTAATCATTTCCATAGTTAAAGCTATGAATTTATTGAGCATTCACTTATTTGTAGGTGCATGGTGCTATCATAATTGTAAGATGATTTTTTTCTTTTCCCATTATTTGTCATTTATTTTTCAAAATATCAAATGCGTAATTAAGATAAACGAGTTTATGTGTATATACTATACCCTTCTTTTGTATATATTTTTATTAATTTTTATTAATTAGCTGTCTCATAATGAGAGTGTACATATGCGAGTAATTAAGCTGCCCTATGACGAGCTGTCACGGAGGGAGGTGTGTCTGCAGCAACAATACATAAGAAACACGCTGGGAGGAGAGAGGCGTGCACATGAGGAAGCCATACCTGGTGAAACGCGTCTGACACGCCCCCTCTCCTCCGTGACTTCCGCATTCGGCTCTTGAGTCCTGTAATCTTCGGCACAGCAGCTGTGAGTCAGATGAAGACCGCATAGCTGTTTGAATCTTCCGCCTGATTTCTACAACCAGCTGACTCTTGTATTATACTGCGTACTTGTGAGTTACCTAAGCTTACTCACAATCTTTTAAGTAAGCCTATTTTCTCCTTTTTATTATTAAAATTATTTGTACTGTACTTCACCATGGTGGCGTCTTTTCCCTCTATGCATACCTACGCATATTGAGGGGTGATTTACAGAAGATCTTCAATCAGAGAGCCATCGTTCCCCTATAGATACTTGGGGACCACCTTTTTGCCTATATAAAGGGCAGTGAAGTGCTCTATAACCTGTGAGTAATATTCCCATCATCCGTTGATACCTAATAGCTGTGTACAGCAGAGAGCACTATTGTTTCTGTTTTCTCCTTTATTTTGGGTACCATGTACCTATTGTAGATCTACAATCAACATCTATATATTCCCTCACAAGATTTAATTCATGCTTTTTTCCTTGCACTGAATATTTGTTGCACAGAATTCTTTTGCACTGAATATTTGTTGCACAGAATTTTTATTTATCCATATCATTTTTTAAAAATAATAATACACTACACTTGCGCTCCTTTTTCTTTTCTTCACTGTTTAACTTTTAGGTAGAAATAGAGGTAATTTTTCCACTGAAAAGTGAGCTGCATTCTTTATAACAACTGAATAATTATAGCAGCGCCTAGCACTGTTTTTCCTCTTCTTTTACGTTTGAAATTCCCATCTCATTTCCTTGCAGTTCTCACTTTATTGAGTAGACCCTTAAGAAAGTAAACACAAACTGCACAAGACTCGTCTGATGATATAACACCAGACCAAGCTTGGTATTTCAGCTCTTTTTGCCTCCAGAAAAAGAAGTGACCCTATACAGCTTAAGAAAAACAATGACCTATAATATGCTATTTCAAACTGTCCAAATTATCTAATGGGTACATATATAATTATTTATATTACTGCAATAAAAATGATTACTCTTGTTTAATTTATAATTTAATGTATCAAACTATCAATGGAGTCACTTTCTCTTTCTTGGCTCTTTTATTATCATAATAAACCATCCCTGCTAAGCACTGTCTAGTCTTCGAGAGCCAATCCAAATGATACCAATGTAACCATGGATATTTATTTGCACATTTTAATGCATCTACATGATGACTTGATTCCTGTTATGCCAGTTATTTTATTTGTGCCTGTGGTTGGCTACTCCAGTTTATAGCATCAACCATACAACAATTATATCATCTGTATTCTCAAAAGACTGGTCACTTAGAATCACACCATTTATTAAATCACATTCACCAAAACTTCTAACCCAACTATGGTTGAGTTCTCTGGGCTTGGGCAATCACATGTTAGGCCCAGTATTTGGAACTTGAGGGCAAGACACTATAATCACAGCTATATAAACATTCCTGGTCAGAATCGGAAAGTGGGTTCAGGACCGAGGTGTGATCGTGATAGGTCAACAGGACTATAAATTATGGTGCAGGTCACAGATTACCCAACAATATTGGACAGGTACTTGGTCCAGTCTGGAGCAGCAATGTTAGAAAATACAAGCAAGCATAAGAAAAGCATAGTTAAGTCAGTAAGATAAAATGTTCAGCTCACCAGCACCTCATGTTTAGTTAATGAAACCCATGTTTGAGACTATTGGTAAGAAAATGGGTAATGACACCTAATAGAGTGGGAATCAATGACTAAGCTCTAAACCATAGACTTTGTCTCCTTAGTCTCCAAATCTGTGTCCATGCTGCCAGACGAAGGTTTACTTCCTGAGCTACAAGCATTTCGACGGATGTTTTTAAATATAATTTTTTAAATCTTGTTGTATAATGGGAAAGGTGTTTTATGTAGGTCAATACGTTCAAGGTGTTTTATACAGGTGAAGTTTAAGGTGTTTTAGCTATTTTAGGATCCCATCTATTTATTGTATCTAAAAGCATTCTGAGTAGTATTTGAAAACAGAGACTTCAAAATGGAAAAAGGAAAAAGGCAATGGGTTGAATTTATTTTTTTTATGAAGGAATGAGAAGAGGGAATGGAAAAAATACAGGGACAAAGGAAGAAAGGCATAAAAATGATATATTATTGTAATTTTTATTGGAATGTAGGTTATTGGTTTCATATGTGCTTGCCTAGCAATTAATGAAGGGCATCTATATGTATTTGGAGAGGATAAATCTGTCATTAGACCATACCTTATGCATCCTAAATGTGTTTCCTAGAATTATGGGTTCATTAATTTCCTGATTAAAGCAGGGTGATTTGAGCCAAACATAAGAAATTGAACACAAACATTACACTAATACAAGGCTTGCATATTTATAACACACCTGTCACTTCCCAAGTTAAAGGATTAAAGTATTTGCTTCTGACTCTTTAAATGAAACAATAGATGAGAATTAGAGGAATAGAGGAATTAGATGATAGGAATATTTGAAGAGATTAGGTTTTGGAATGATTCACCAAATTAGACAGGGAAATCCAGCAGGACTTTTCCAGGTGTCAAACTTACTGCTGTGTCCCACGATTCCCCCGTTGCTCGGTGCCATCCTGCTGCACCTCTGCGATGGTCCCGCCACGTGTAAGATCCAAGATGGCAGGCACAACTACAAAACATTGCGGAATCAAATCCAAGATGGCGGATGGGATCCTTTATGTCGCCAATAACGGATCCAATATGGCGGGCTCAAGTCCTCACCTCCTAGAAACACCTCATAATTATCAGCCAATGATTCCACACAAAGGGGCGTGGCCATAGCAGATCTCCATAGCAATATGCCAAGCTTCCTCTCTGACACCTCCCTTGCAATTACAAACTCATCACCTACAGCCTATATATGACTACAATTCTGAGCCGCCTGTCCTGATCCTTGCCTGTTCCAGACTTTGACCCTAAGCTGCCAGCCCACGATGCCGGATTGCCTGACCTTGATTTCTGCTTTGCCCACCTGTACCTCATCCTTGGATTTTTCCGCCTTTGTGCACCAACTCACCAACCAAGTTGTTGTTCCCACCTTCAATAACTTTGGTTGGTGTCTTTATTTGTACATACGTGCCTATAGTCTTCTGCATCTGGACTCCACTTCAGACTGGTATGAAACCCCGACGTTACACCAGGACAACTAGATCTGGTTTGAAAGTGTCTCCATAATCCTTTCCAGCTGTTCAGCTTTAGGTAACTGATTTAGGAAACAACTGAGAAAAGACTGAATGCCATTATGGCCTATTGATACACCTTTAATAGCGTGAAAGTCAATTACTTCGAGCTTTCTCATAGAAACCCAAAATAACAAAAGTTATACAGACATGCCTCTGCTCATCAGAGCAGAAGAGTGATTTCTATGAGCAGGAGCTTACAGTATCGGTCATAAGCCCCATTACAATCCCCCCCTTCAGGGGCTAACTCTGGAGGGTTTTTTAAGATGAAGATGATAAAATTTGGTTATCAGTTTAGGGGCATCTATCATGTCTTCAGGTTCCCAACAATTTTCCGCCAGTTGATAGACTTTGCATGATACCAGATACTCAATTTCCTTTCTTCAACACCATCTTTAATAAAGGAGTAGGAAGAGATGGACGATTCGAAGATAGAGAGAATTGCAAGGAATTTAAATGGGAATTTCAAACTTTGAGTTGGAAAAATTCTCCAATACAGCTGAATGGGATCATTTTTCCAACTCAGCTACTTTGGCCTTAAGATTGAAATTCCCATCTCAATTCTCTGCAATTCTCTCTATATAGCGTAGAAACTGCAATGAATTGTTTGGAGATCTCAGTATAGTATTTTGCTTGAGCCTTCATTCTAGTTTGTTGTAGAATCTTTAAGTTCTTTCATTGATTCTTGTCCTAATAACAATGTGTAAGCAATTAAGATGAAAGCCATTGTTGAGTAAAAGAGGGGTATTATCAGTAGAGAAATAATGAGTATTCAACTCAGTATTCAGTCTGATTGTAAAATTCGCATTTGTGGTAAACAGGTGCAGTAAACGTTTTCGGCTGTCTATGTCAGATCCATGCAATATATGTATACCAGATGGAAATTGAGATATATTTCTTTTTATATTCAAGGAACACAACATATATACGTTTTCTATAGAATGTACAAGCGCACAGCTGCTTTATTCAAACTGGCTTTATTTCTGATAAACAATTTGGATACAAGACAGGGTATTGAGACTCAGAACTTAGATACAGAATAAAATGGGAGGGCAACAAAAAGAAAAAAAAGAAACTTTATACCGGCAGGGTTAGTTACTGCTGCAAAGTACAGGCTACTAATGAAGGTACGAGTATACAAGAAATGTTGTGTTGATGACCTGTGATATCACAATTTTGTGGGTTGGCCTGCAGGTTTATATCTATTTATTTTGGATCCATGTTGTATTGTGTGTACAATGTATACGGTACTATGTGAACATTGATGTATAATCCTTACCATGTTACTATTTATATGAAATCAGGCACTTTGCCTGCAGCCCATTCTAAATAATGCTGGTCTCGGGACAGATAAAAAAAAATAAAAATAGACATCCCACACCCTTTCAGTGCCAGGGGCTGGCCAAATTTCCCTGGCACATTACAGTAAATAAATAAATTAAATGAAACACTGCCTACCTAACTACCTGACCTGCCTACGTCTACCATGCCCATGTAGGGGGGGGGGGGGCAAAACAATACATAAAACCAAACCTGTTAAAAAAATATACCCTTTGAGCAGGCCCGTCATCAGGGGGTGATGGGTGATACGGGCGTCCCGGGCGAGTAACTCTGGTCGCATTTTTTAAAATCAAACTTTATTTAAGCCACACGGCTGGAGGATAGCGCAGAACGCTTCCCTCACAGCCGCGGACTGGCTTAAACGGGGGAATTTTTTTTTGTTTTTTGTCCTGGCACTTCCCTCACAGGCACGGGCCTTCACCGGTAGACAGACAGAGCAGGAAGGAGGTAAGTACTGGGGAAGGGGGGAGGAGGGGCAAACGAGCATAACGCTGGCATACTGAGGGGAAAAATACTGGCATATTGAGAGCAAAAGAATGGCATATTGAGGGGAAAAATACTGGCATATTGAGGGGCAGAAGCCTGGCATATTGAGGGCAAAAACAATGGCATATAAATTGGCAATATCCTGGCATATTGAAGGGCAATATCCTGGCATATTGAGAGGCAATATCCTGGCATATTGAGGGGAAAATACTGGAATATTGAGGGCAAAAGAATTGCATACTGAGGGGCAGAATCATGGCATATTAAATGGCATATTGAGGGGAAAAATACTGGCATATTAAATGGGGAAAGAATGGCATATTGAGGGGCAAAAGAATGGCATGTTGAGGGGAGAAATACTGGCATATTGATGGATAAAATACTGGCATATTAAATGGCAAAAGAATGGCATATTGAGGGGCAAAAGAATGGCATATTGAGGTGCAAAAGAATGGCATATTTAGGTACAAAATACTGGCATATTAAATGACAAACTAATGGCATATTAAGGGGCAAAAGAATGGCATATTGAGGGGCAAAATAATGGCATATTGAGGGGCAAAATACTGGCATATTAAATGGCAAAAGAATGGCATATTGAATGGCTAAATACTATCTTATTGAGTGGCAAAATATTACTGGCATATTTAGTGGCAAAATATTACTGGCATATTAACCAACTGCTCCCAACCACCCTCCATATTACACTAGACCGGGAAAACATGCTTGTGAGGGTAGGTTTGGCGAGTAGAAGATGTTGTCGGGGGGGGGGGGGGGGGCGGTAGGGGGCCCAGAAAATGTGTTCAGTAAGGGGCCCTGAAATTCCTGGTGGCGGCCCTGCCTTTGAGTGCCATGAGGGTAGGCAGTGAAAATCATTGGCTATTTCCGTGGCGCACAAAGGGTGTCTTGTTAAAAAAAAAAACCTTATCAAAATGTTCCCCAGATAATCATGTGCTCGATCCTCATTTTTATGCCTGGGAAAGAGGTTACCCAAAAATAATAAAAACAAACCACAGTGGGGTGTTAGCACTCAGTAGGTGTTATTGCACAGTCCCCTGTATCTCCCAGGGGCAAAATAATATACACAGGAACTAGAAAGTGTACAGCATTCAAAAACTAAAATGTAAATAATAGGAAAGAAACCAAAAAAATATCGATAATGTACTTGTCCTAAATAAAATATAGACCAACAAATAGGTCCAAAAAGGGAAAAACTAAGATTGGAAACAATGTTGAGGAAAACAAAAAGTTGTAATCAATCAAAAATTAAATGTCTTTGGATAAAACAATAAGAAGAGTGAAACACTGCTGTAGATTGTAGAATGACCTGGGCTATATAATATCAAGGTCTTTTTATATCAAGCAGAAATGGAAAGATATTACCATATTCAACATATGAATATAACCAATTATCAAGGTATCTAGTTAAAATGTTGAGAATACTGTAAGAAGTACAACACCAGAGCAAGCTGGGAAGGGTTTTGGTGCAGATATTTTCTGTGCTACTATATATTTTTTTTGTTCAATGTATGGAGTTCTGTGCACATTATCTTTATTTTCATTGGTTTCTGGCTATTTTAGACTAGGCCCTTAAACTCCTAAAGGACAGAATGATCCACACATGTTTATTGGCTAATTCTCAACATAAGAAGCCCCAACTTCGCTTGCATTAATGGGAATGCTGTCTAATGTTATATAAATGGTATATTATCTTTTAAGATGTTTGTTATAGTGAAGAACCTCACCCACTGCTGTGCATCTAATTTACTTGATATTTCTGGGAAAAATCCGCTTTCAGTCTGATCAAAATAACTGGAAGTCGATAAAAATAAACAAATAGATATGTTAATTTATAAATCACATATGTTCAAAAGACAATGTACCATTTCTCAATAGATATCATTATATGGCCATACAATGGAAATAAAGGCGTAAATGGCAGCAGGTGAGACATAGTGATGAGGAAGACTCTGTAACACATACTAAACTCTAAAAGGCATCTTAATTAGAAGTGTAAGCTGTGGGTGTTTCAAGATCGCTTTACTGTATAAACTAGCATAGATAACCAGATGGAGCAACATAGTGGTGACAACGTGTTCATCTCTTTCTTATAATTTTTGGGGGATTTTCACTAGGTCACTCAGTATACGTCCTGTTAATATTATTAGATTTAAATAAAACAGTAGAACACTTGTTTTACAAGTACCATTGGCAGCCAAATTAGTAATAGCAAGGTCATGGAAAAAAGTAGGACACGTAAGTCTTGAAGTGATGTACGATCAACTGGATTATCAATGGAAAATGGAAAAGGGATATTATATTAATAATGAAGAAAAAAATGGATTCTTATAGTAGAATCTGGATAAATAAAATGAGATAAAGATTTAAAGAAAAACAGAAAGAGGAAAGAGAAAAGGAAAGAACCAGGAGTGAATGAATGTGTTAGAATGAATGAATGAATTTATGGGAAATAAAATGCACTGTTTTTATGTTTATTGCACTATTAGGTAGAAGTGATATAGGTACTGAAATGATTATTGCACTTTAGATAGAAGACACTTTAAACTGTATTTCTCTTAAATGAAAGCCTAATTGTTTCACTTGAAAAAGTTATCTCTTCGCACAGCAGAGAGGTTTACATTTCAGCTTATTGCACATAGTCTTGTGACTATCCCACACATGCTTAAACTCCATCTCTTTGTTTACCTCTACCACTTTGCTGGAAGGCTATTCCATACATCCACTACCCTCTTAGTAAATTAATGCTTCCTGATATTACGTTTAAATTTTTGCCCCTCTAATTTAAGACTATGTCCTCTAGTTGTGGTAGTTTTTCTTATTTTAAATATACTCTCCTCCTTTACTGTGTTGATACCCTTTATGTATTTGTTTGTAATGTTTCCATCATATCCCCCCAGTTACGTCTTTCCTCCAAGCTATACATGTTAAGATGCTTTAACCTTTCCTAGTAAGTTGTATCCTTCAACCCATGAACCAGTTTAGTAGCCCTTTTCTAAACTTGGGCTTGTGATCAAACCACTCTTCTTTTTTTTATTTTTTTTTACTAGTGTTTGTTTCTGGGTTTTTATAATGAAGAGAAGCAGCAAATTATTATTAAGTGCCGGATTATCAGTGTCTGAGATTGTCACCCTCTAGAGTATTTACTAATGCTCCAGGCATAAACACACATCTGTGGATGCATGTGAAGTTTGGAGCGTGAGAAAGGTCGTGAGTACCGATTTCTGAGCGTGGATTTTTCTTTGTGTTTGTTTAATTTATATTGAAAACCTGGAAATGTTCAAAGGATATTTTGACTATATGCAAACTATATATTAATACAGTGATACAAACATATATATATATTAATCCATATATTTATATTCACCACTATATGTTGTATTCCATTACATTTTTGACAAATAGATCTTACGTCTGAATTAAATAAGGTATTTTACATATTATCCATCCTCACTGAAGCATAGGACCATGACATCTCATCCATATGGCATGTCTGGTTTGTCTGATCAGTTACTGTTTCATACAATGAAAAGCCAATATTAGAAAGGTTCAGGCGTATCCATTATTAACTACTATGAGGGGCATGTACTAAAAAAACGCAAATAAATTTTATGTGCAAAACTATTGCGCTTTGCTTCTGTTGCAATATACTAAACTTTTAACACTCAAATAGTAAATATGAGCAAATTGCGAATAAAAACGGGCATAATTGTGAATAAAAACAGGCAATTTTGAGACATAAAAACATTTTTTCTACCTCTTTTGATAGCACTTGCTAAAAGCTGGATTAATTTTCACACGCAAATAAGAATTATTTTTCACAGCATATTCGCAAAACTCTTTAGCATTCGCAAATCTCATCGCAATTTATTAGCGCAACCGGAAAAAATTACGCTAGATAATAATTAACGGAAGAGGCGCAAATCAAGGAAAACAAACGCAAAATGTAACAAATAGTCACAAATTGCTCCTTACTCATGTTTTACCTACATTTTCCCTACAACACTTGTTTAGTACATGACCCCCTATGTCATAAACTATTTTCTTTTTTTTAACTGAATAATTAATTTCTTGTTAAGTGAAACATTTCATTAATAATTCTCAATTACATCAATAATTATATAATAAAAAGCCCTGCTGCTGACTGATTGTCTAAGTGTTTTCAACCAAAATAATTTGATATAAAGCTGAAATATTTGTTACATTACCAAAATGATAATACGTAGATGGTAGTTTTTATGATGACCTTGTGAAGTGGTATACAGAGTCACTCACATTGCAGGATGAATTATTTTTTTCTATAGATTATAAAACACTGATCAGATACTCACCATGATTTAAAATACAGAACAGAAATGTACCAGTTTGATGGACGTGATATATATAGTTTTACAGCTTAGTTTATTAAGCAATCAAGCCTTTGTTCACGGAAATTAGGTGAAATATTTTATATCAATACAGTCATAGTCACAAGTACTACAATGGGTTTTTTTTTAGTAGAGGAGCTGCATTTTTCAAGAAATGTTGGGATATCTTGTGATTGTCAGCCCCCAGTTCAAATTAACAAAGATTGTGCTGTTCCCACCACAATACATTGATCAAGCAGGGATCTGTGCAGATGCTTCTAGACAGGCGCAGTACCGCATCCGTATAAGATATTGTAACAGGAAACAGGAAATGATAATTCCATCTTCCAGAAAAATCTTAAATTCACTAAAAACTTTTGAAGGCAGTACAAAAGTTTGAAATGGCAGTAAACAGGTGGCCATTTCACACTAGATTGCACTTAATAATAGGCCTTAACCATAGGTAGTAGGCACATGAATATGCAACCCTGTGTGAAACGCGCGTGGCATGTATAATTACCACCTATCTATAGAACCTTTGTACTGTACTCGAGCTAATAAAGTCAAGTAGAAATGCAAGTATTATGCTACCTATTTATGGTCCCAGTCAAACTTGGCTTTAAGATGAAATGATTGGCATTCTATAAATACATTTGTTATTGTCACTCTATGTTCTGAAATATATTAAGTGTTTTTATATGATTTAATATAAAATTGTCTATTTTGTAAATTTGATGCTATGCATCTGATTCTCATGTATTCGGAGGAGGATTAATTGGACATCCTTCAAAGTTTTGGTAGCAATAAAGGCAGCTTTGTGTGCTCTAGATAGAGGTCTCATTGTACTGATAGTGTGCCTTGATGTGACAGGTGAGCGTAAATATGCTTTGTCCAGTTCATAATTCTAATTTCTGCTATGTTGATACAAGTGTTTCCAACTTCATTAGGGTGAGAAGTGCAGATTGCTTTTTATTTAAAATGGTGCCCTGTATGTAGGTGCAATATCAAAATATACTATTATTTGTGAAAACACCCACTAAGCAAAGTTATATAACCAATTTCTATACTTTAACATACCTTTTTAGTCAAGGTTATCTTGAAAATAATGTATTTCATATTTTTGATATGCACACTTCAGCTAGTCTGCTACCAAACCAAAATGGCTGCTCTCTGTAACATTAATCTAATTTACAATTGCACACCTCAGAATGGTGAACGGGGGAAGAGGCTACACATTTCTTATCAGTAATTACATCAACCATAATTTTATATTCAACATCACTGAATTTTTTTAAAAAGCCAATTATATCCTCTTAAGAAAAGGAGCTTACACCAAATATAAGTGCAATTCTATTTAATTTGTGAGAAAGTTTAACAAGCAATAAGATTTAGAGTGATAGACATTATCAATTTTAAATCAATCATGCCTACTAATTAAAATGTACCCTCTGAAATAATGGAGAAAATGTCAGTTACAATAATGTTTGGACAGTGTCAATGTGTGCTAATGCTGTGGACATTGAAGGCTATTCAGGCTTAATGCTTTAATCTTACATATAGCCCTCCTCCGCCACACCACTCATCATTATAGCGTCGCTTCCTTTTCTCTCTTTCCCACAAGACTCTTCATTTTTTTTTGCCTCACAATTTATTTAAAACCTTTGATAATTATCATCATTATAACACCTCTTTATGAAGCTCCAAAAAAAAAGTGCCAGTCCCTTAGCCTCCTGCTTCAATAATAACGAGAATAAACGTGGTATAAAAAAATGCCTCCCCCCCACTGAATTTTAATGACGGTGTTCGACACCTGTCCAAAGACAGGAGAGAGGTTGACCCTTCCTATCTTATCCAGTAAATGCTTTCGCATTTTGATGTTGCTTCCCACGGAAAAGGACCTTGGAAACACCTGTTCTAGATTTTTTTAATGTATATTCATGAGCACAGTATGATATGTTGAATGGAAAACCTTGGGAAACCTTTCAAGCATCCATATGTATTCCGCAATTAAAAAAAATGAATGGTTCGTTAAGAGCGTGTGAAAGGGGAGCAGAAACCAGGAAAGTGTGTATTCCCTATCTATACACTGGCACATGCGATGCATCCGTAATCCCGGTGACATACGTGATAGGCAGACGGGAATTAGCAAGGAAGAGATTTATGATGCTCTGCTCCTCCTCCTACTATGACACAATTATCTGCATGAAGGCAAATGTGCTGCATTATAATATCACTAGCCAACCAAACACATGAGGAGTAAGCAATGCACTACACAGTTCTCTCTGAATCTGGTTAAGCACCAATTAACAGGATTAGTGATTGAATGAGTCAATGCAAGTAACTAGCCCTTTCTGCACTACACAATGAAAGGTTATAATTTTGATGGGTAATATATAATACACAAGAACCATCATCATGCTCATACAGAACAGAATATGGACATTACACAAGCTATGTAGTGTAATACAGTTTTGTATTTTAGAAAATGTCAATATTATGGAAATTTAGTATTTTGACATACATATGTTACATGTTGTATCTACGGATTGGGGGCCCGGGTGAGTGTATCTTAGTTACCCATCTTTTTTTTTAAAGCTAATGAGGTTTGTAGAACTATTACCATGTTTGATAAGGAGCACTTTTAAAATGGATAATATTACCTCTGAAGTATGCATTTTTGAAGCATTGCTTTTTAAAATGGTAACAGGGAAACCTTGTTGCAGTTCATGATAGCAACCTAATAAAAACAACGGTTTCTCAATTTTGCAATAGTTTTGAATAGATTTTATTTCAAAAACATTTTTTTTAAATAAGAAAAGTAGATTTCAACTAAAATGATGCCATATAAATACATAGACACATAGAATTTGTCAACAGATAAGAACCATCTAATCTGCCCAATTTAATAACACTGGAAATCATAAATATTTCTAGTTTAGTCCCACAGAATTTGGTTACATTTTACATTACATTCTCTTAGACAGTTACAAGATGCATCAGTACACTTTTGGGCTCCCCTCTTGCTGGTTTCTGCATCCTCCGATGTAGGGATATTGCAGTTGAGGTATAGTTGAGATGACTAGCCTGATCACTTATAGAACAGTAGGAACGTTACATTGATGGTTATTTTCTAAAATGTACTGTATATACACTATGTGGGCAAAACCTTTGGGACACCAAACAGACCATGACACTAACAGGGACTTCTTTGACATTGCATTCTAAATACATATAAGTCTATTCACTAACATTTGACTTTGGAGGTGGACTTTGATTTTGAGACAACTGAGTTTGACTTAGAAAAAAAACCCACATTCAGATCTTCCCCCCACTGAAATTAATGGGAGGTAAAATGATCAACACTATTTTTTAACACCTGAGTTTGACCTTTTTTTTTCCCATCTGAGTTTGACTCTCAAAAATAACTTCAATCATTTTGCTTCCCATTACTTTCAATGGGGAATATTCAAACCTTGGGTGCCATATTTGACATAGCATCAAACTGAAAGTCTA
The DNA here is from genome assembly GCA_036172795.1 of Pelodytes ibericus. Taxonomy (NCBI): domain Eukaryota; kingdom Metazoa; phylum Chordata; class Amphibia; order Anura; family Pelodytidae; genus Pelodytes; species Pelodytes ibericus. Next base: position 172,802,119 of record CM069858.1, read on the forward strand.
ACTTTAGTGAGTACACCCAATATATATTAATATGTCATTGGTCCCCTCTTTGCACCAATAACAGATTCTACTCTTCTGGGAAGGGTTTCCACAAGATTTTGGAGTGTCGGATTAGAAGGCGTGGTTCACAATCTCTCCCCACCAAACTTTTTTCACAAATGTTTGTAAATGAATACTGCATGGCTAGGTCCTTGAGTTTATACACTTATGGAAACTGGTCTGATTGAAATACTGGAATTCAATAATTAAGTAGCGTGTCCCAATACTTCGGTACATGCAGTGTATCTATGCTAACTCCACTAGCAGATTGCATGGAGCACTTATAAACAGCCACCTACCATATCCGATAAGGTACTATTTATTTTATTGCTGATGTGTAGTATACATTTTACAGAACTGACACCTTTTTGGTCAAGACGTGTTTATAAAGCTGACACTTTACTGATCAGTACATTCAGGAAAATGGCAGCACTTGTTTCATGCCATGTGTCGTATTATGACAGCCTAGCAGATCCTTCCTCATATCGTTTTCTGTTAACAGAATTGAGAGAATCTTTCCTTAATCCGAGACTCTGAAAGCATCAACATATCTGGCTTTACAGCAAAATGAAAGGACCACTTGGGGGCTGGGCTGAGCACTTGCACTGCAGTGTAAATACAGATCTTCCATGAGCATTTGCATCTGAGATGAAAGAAATTGTGGCCTATGGAGAGAAGAGAGAATTACACTCAGTTATGTATTCATTTTACACCACGTAGTGCAGACATCTGAAAACAGAAGGATTCAAATGTCTCCTGCTTTGCATTCATGGTTTTTTTATTTATCAAGACTCTTTAACATAGTGTTAGTCATGTATAGTATGTACTGCTAATGACATACATACTTAGAAAAGGTTTTCTTTACCTGTTTATAAGAAAACACATTACAACATTCAACCGTGGTGATACTTTGGCCAAACTTTATTTATACCTTTATCTCATCCAGCTTTGCTTCTGCATACCCAGCTTTGTTACCTTTACCTTATGGGCCTATAACTGATCATTTGATTATTATCCCTCTGCTGACCTTGGATGTTAGATGCTTATAGCAAGGTCTCCACAGAGTGTTTTTTTGACTTGGAAGAATACATTGATAATGAGATATTATATTATTTTCAAGCACGTCCTGTTGTTCCCAAGATTATACAGCACAATCAAATTGGATAGATCTTATTTGTTTCCATTACATTAATATTATCACCTTGAGAAAATAACAGCCATGATCTTGAGGAACTGCACTACTGGTTCATATTCCCTATTAGGCAATTTGCTTTGATCCTTCCATATTAAAGGGGCAGTCTAGTCCCCAAACAAGATGAATTTCACTGCTTGTATAATGCACAGGATTTTTTTCCCAGTGTGATTTAATGCAGGCATTCTTTATAAATCACATTGTTATTATTTGACTCAAGCCCTCCCCCAGTGATTACTCTGCATGTTTACTGCAGGTGCAGCAGCACTGATTATATAGACACTGAGGATATAAAGTTTTGTTTCACATAATCACTTCCTGTCCTCCTCAAATTGAGTCTATTGAGTGGCCTATGAGTGACCTTGCTCTTGTACAGAGTAGAATCTCTTAACAGTGCAACACATTGTCTGATTACATTACTAGAGAGACAGGATATTCCATTCATTTAAATAGCATTATTCTCATTGGTTCCTGCATAAAAAAAAAAAGGAAGTGACTGTTACCCATTTACTGTGTGCAGTTCTCTTGCAAACTGCTGCAATTTCACAATTTCTTCTAGCTGTTAAGCAATATTTTAAGCAATGCAAAATGTAAGACATGCATTTTAAAGCACTTTGAAAGCACATTAACATGCATTAATATTTGGAAGATGCATTTTGGGCACTAGAGAGTCCCTTTAAGGTCATGCTTTGCTCATTTTAGCCTAGGCCTTGCCTGCCACTTTTAAACTAAGCTGCACCTAAAAAAGTGTTTTAAAAGAAACAACAAAAAAAAAAACGTTTTTGGTAGTGGGGGCAAATGACATTAGTGAGTAGACATGTGCATTCGTTTTCGGACGAATGCATTTTCGTCCGAAAATAGCATTTTCGTCCATTCGTCCGAAAAAACGAAAATGCTAAGCTAACGAAAGCCGAATGAACGAATGGTTAATAAACGAAAATCATTCGTTCATTCGTCCATTCGTAGTACTATTGCATTCTATAAGCCGAAATAGAGTTGGTATATAGAATACAATAGCATAGTACACTTACATTCCATAAACCAAACGACTTTCGGTTTATGGAATGCATGTAAGTCTATTGGCATTCTATAAAACGAACGTTCGGTTTATAGAATAGCAATAGGATTACATGTATTACATAAGCCGACAGCCTATAAACCGAACGTTCGGTTTATAGACTTTCGGCTTATAGAAAACATGTAGTACTATTGCCTTTCTATGAACCGAACGAGAGCCCCATTCATAAGAATTTCTTATGAATGGGGCTATCGTTCGGTTTAAAGAAAGCCAATAGTATTACACGTATTCTATAAAACGAACGAATAAAATGAAACGAAACGAAAATAATGAACGAATTTCGTCTGAAACTAATGCAGTAATGAACGAAATTCGTTTTAGACGAAATAAATAAAATTTTCGTCCGAATGGACGAAAACGAAACGAAAATTTTAGTTTTGCACATGTCTATTAGTGAGCTACTGTTTATTTTGGATGAAGATCTTTACTAATACTTGAAAATGTGACTTGAAAAATATGTACAAGCCAAAACAAGTAAAAAAAAAAAGCCTGCAAGTTTACTATGAATGAAGTGATTACACAACCAATGACACTTTACTCAAAGCCTCAAAGACTGGACGGGGACATATTACACAGAGAGGATGTGGTATTTGTTACTGTAAATTATGTCCTACAATATTAAAATGTAAATTGCTGGAAAAAAAAATTTTGGAAAAACTTAAATACACTTGAACTAAATAGAAGATATGCTAACAATTAACAACACCATGAAGCATAACCTCCCATGGACGTCACCATGACTTCTGGGTTTGGACGCGGGTCCGCGTTTGTCACAAGTGACGTTGCATAGTTTAGCTTTGTGTCCCTGGCTCCTGATCGGGACCAGGGACACAAAATCATCATTTTGGTTCTTTTGTCTTAAAAGACAAAAGCACCATCCAACATTAAGGTGTTAATATTTTTTTGATGCATTCCCAGTAATATCTACCACTGAAAAATCATGTAATGTTTTGTATTTTCTTTTTTTGTGTTTAGCTTAACTTTTTTCTTTTTTTAATTCTATTTTCCAATACAAAAGTATAAAAAAGGCTAATGAAAACAAACAAACTCATATTCAAGTAACATTTCCAATATTATTTCTCTTCTGTAAGCAATCATCTTTTAAATAAACATGGAAATATTAACACATAACAAACATATCAACATGTCAGCCACTTCTCCCTAACATGTATTTCAGTACTTCATCTTCAATAGCCTTCTTTATTTGTTTTATATTATTACTCTCAGTTAAGCCCAAAAAAGTAAATCGCATTTTAATTATTCTAGACTCTTTGTCTAGGGTTGTTTTAATCCACTCATTCCACATAGTTAAATCCCTCTCTGTTTGAAACTGGTATATCAGCTGGTGTCTCTGATGCACCACAGAGAAAGCTTGATCATTCTTCTAGTTCCATGCTATCAGAATGTTTGCAGCTACAAGGCAATGGATGGCCAAAATAGCATGATTTTTGATGTGTTGGCCAATTAAGATGTAATAAACTTTGAGACTTCCTAGGTAGTCTGACATTTCCTAAAACTTTCGGGGTCACGTCCCATAATGGCTCACCATTGATACACTGTCACCAGACATTTAAATACCTGCCCTTCTCCACACTGCATCTCATTACTTTGGGGTCATATTTTGATCAACTTTGATGGCACAATATACCATATATTTATCAATTTATGCTAAGCAATGTACTTCCTTATTCATGCTTCCAAATGCACCGCACCAGTCTAATTCCTTTATGGAGACATTAATTCCCATGTCTTAATAGACGTTAGAGCTACTTTTGCCATAGACAGTTCTATCAACTTTACACTTTGACAGAACTCTTTGGTCTATTTGCATGCAAATAAGCCTCAATAGGCTATATCGTTCCCCTCTTTGTAGAACCTTCTTATTCATTTTTGACCCTTAAATAGTTGTAATTTACTTGTTTAGCCTTTCTTTTCTTATCCTTATTGATTTGTTTTATAAGGCATAATGCTATTTACAGTAAAATACATCAGGGGGGCTTTGGGAAGGCAATCATTGTTTATTATGTAAAATACTGATTGTGCCTTTCTTATGCATTTTGTCACTTCACAGTGCGGAAGAAGAATTAGTGTCCTCTGACATTAATCAGTATTCTTTATAAATGGGTCAGCAGTCTGCTTTATACATACACATGTATACAGTATTTGGTGCTATCTGTACCTGCTCCATAACTACTGTAGTGCACATCAATTTCTTGCATTTTTGCGAAAGTCCTTAAACCTTCAAAACCTTCTTTATTTTTTGTCTCACGCTGATATGTTTATATTCACAAACATCATGATATTTAACACTTCCAGCACCAAGCATTGTTATTGTTGTTCTACTTTTGATTTCTGTGCCCCCCCCTACCCACGATTGCAGGTGTAGTCAAGTCTATGCGGTTGTAGACGTAGGGATATGTTATTTCCGTTCTCCTGTGTGCATTGTTCTTTGAAATGTTGCTAAAAGGAAAACCAATTAAGAGACATATATCAAGAATGGTTAGTGTCTTTTTAGAAAAAAAGAGTGTATAGATGAGCAATCCAATAACGAATGTCCACCCCAAATGTCACAAATCGCACCTGCTGCCAGGCAGGAAAAACACAAACACAAGGTGTGTTGAAAATAGAGAAAAACAAGAAAATCCTCTAGCGCACAGTGCAATGTGGCAAAAGCAGTCAGTACAAATGAATAAATAAACGGATATATAACCAGTATAAATACAAAGTATGAAAATGGTGTACAGTGTATACAGAGTGTCAAAAAAGTAATATGAACACTTTCACATATATGCAACAACCACTCTCTGTGTACAGTGACATAAACGAATATGTGCCAAAATATACAGTGAATACTAGTGTTCAAAAATGTGAACAAAAAGTGCTGAATAAAAATAATATCACCAAACAAGCCGTTGTTAAATGTTCTTGAACAGTATGACCCTCCTCGCATAAATAATGAGGTCACCAATCATAAGGGTATGTGGTCTTATATTTAAAAACGATATACATAAAAAAGACAAAACGGATGTTGAATCAACGGAGACAGAGCCTTGTGCACAGGCTTGTTTACCGTATTCTCCAAGCGTTTGTCAGTGATTGGCTGGGGGAACAAGCTCACTTCCGTATGAAGCCTCTGTGTGAATACCACAGTTCCAAAACAAGCAGCCGACAGAAGTTAGTAATGAAGCAGCTATCCAGTACGAGTGCTGTAGTAGTTCAAACAAGAAAAAAACAACGCGTTTCGTCCATGGGACTTCATCTAGGGTATTTTTTTCTGTATATGCATTGGTTGTTGCATATATGTGAAAGTGTTCATATTACTTTTTTGACACTCTGTATACACTGTGCACAATTTTCATACTTTGTATTTATACTGGTTATATATCCGTTTATTTATTCATTTGTACTGACTGCTTTTGCCACATTGCACTGTGCATCAGTGTCTTTTTATCCTGCATGGTCGGTGTCTTTTTATCCTGCATGGTCGGTGTCTTTTTATCCTGCATGGTCAGTGTCTTTTTATTCTGCATGGTCAGTGTCTTTTTATCCTGCATGGTCGGTGTTTTTTTATCCTGCATGGTCAGTGTCTTTTTATTCTGCATGGTCTGTGTCTTTTTATCCTGCATGGTCTCTGTCTTTTTATCCTGCATGGTCAGTGTCTTTTTATCCTGCATGGTCGGTGTCTTTTTATCCTGCATGGTCAATGTCTTTTTTATCCTGCATGGTCGGTGTCTTTTTATCCTGCATGGTCAGTGTCTTTTTATTCTGCATGATCTGTGTCTTTTTATCCTGCATGGTCTCTGTCTTTTTATCCTGCATGGTCTCTGTCTTTTTATCCTGCATGGTCAGTGTCTTGTTTTTTAATCACATCTGAAACTCCTGACATGTCGAACTTGACATTTCTTGTCTTTTTAACGATCCGTCTGCTCCAAGACACTCTCCTGGGTGCGTATAGACATGTTTTAGGAGCTGCTCCATAACCCTGTTGCTTTGAAAAGATTATGTAGGATATGACTTTAATACTAAGGGCTAATCACAAAGGATTTATAATCCCTAAGGTCCAATAGATCAGTTACTAATCCAGAAAACCATGAACAGTGTTGATCTGTTTAACCACCCACTATTGTATTTGATGGTTAAATCACTAAATTACTGACCCCTGGGTCGCAAGGGATACATCCACCATTTAACCTTTGTAACCTTGCATCGATCTGAAGTCAAGTTTCACATGTACAAAATCCATCAGCTTTCGATGGGGCTGTGTCACACGTAGTAAGTATCCCCATGGCATTGCACTGAACTTGTTTTTTTGATCATTGTCATTAAATGGATTTTTAATGTAAAAAAAAAACTTTATTTTGCATTTTATTAACAGGTTTAAATGTCATTAGGGCTGCAAATGATTATTTTAAAAAAGGATTGCAAAACTCAGCATTTTACATTGATTAAATCTACCACTTAAACCTCCTCTGGCAGGTAACCGGTTAAAATATAAATCTCCCCACTCTTTTTCATTTATGTCTGCAAATCCATAATGTATTTGCACACTTTTCCTTTTTCCTTAATGCATCATTCATTTTGCAGCATTAGAAATGTTCACACTACATTTTATAATGCTCCTGTTACCTCTACATTATGGGAATTGCTGCAGTAATCTTACTGTGCACTCACAGTTTCCTGTGCAGAAAAATCTTTTAGGTCGTCTAGGGCAAGAAGGCAAATCATTTTTAGTGCGGGGGAGGGTAATGGACTTCAAACATAATGAAAGTCCAAAATTGTTGTCCAAAATTGTTGTGCTTTTTTAATGATATACCTATTTTTACTTTGTACCATAGAGAAGTCATCAACATATAGTATATTCTATATGCTGTGCTTTTGCAAAATTAACATCAATGAGTTAACTTTAAAGCAGTGTTAAAATTAATAAGCCATTAACCTCCCCAGAACTGATAGAACTAATTCTATGGCAAGGCACTGGGCAGTCATTTCATTTTGTGTCGATTATTTGTGTGGCTTAGTTGACCTCTGACCTAGCAGTATAGTTATGATGTTCAGGATCAATTAATACTGTGATAGGCAATATAGCACATTTAGATTTGTCATACGTAACCCTCTGTCTCTCTATCAACGATCAGACTAACGTTTTCTTCCATCTACATGTGATTTCAGAAAAGTATAATAAAAGAAAAAAAAATGTAACAATAAAAGGGGAGACAAAGGACCTTCCCTAGGGCAAATCAATATTGTTTTGTTTAAAAAGAGATAAAATGAAGATGGCTAGTTAAATACATGATCTTTAAAAAACGTTCAAAGAAATGAAGGCTTCAAATGTATTCGAAGAGGAATATTATAAATTCTCACTGAAAGCAAAACAGTCCAGACTATGGAAAGTATCCAGTTCTAATTCAGAACTTACTCTATATGCTGTCTCATTATATATACGTTTAACTTCACAAGACGGTTTGAAGATTGAAGTCTTCTGTTCTGACTTTGTGAATGAAACAAATGGATGAATTGAGGAATAATTGAAGAGAATTTCCTTCTTACTATTATAAGTATACAGGTTCCAATACGTATAGCATAAAGTGACTTCAGCTGGAATAGAATGGACACGAGCAAGATAAATACTTTGCACAGATCACCTTATGCAGTATGGAAGATCCCAGATGTAAGGTAAGAACTTATCCAGGTTATAGGCAAACACACAGATGCAGGGTCTGTACTTTGTGCTTGTGTTAGTGCAACATTTGTGTTTCATTTCTTGAAGGTCTATTCAATAAAGTGAGAATTGCAGGGGATTGAGATGGGAATTTCATATGTAAGGCCAAAGTAGCTGAGTTGGAAAAATTCTCCCATTCAGCTATATTGATGAATTCTTACAATTCGGCTACGTGTGAAATTCCCATCTGTATTCCCTGCAATTCTCTCTTTCTTTTTTCCTTTTTCTTCTCTTCCCCTTTCCTCTCTCCTAGATATAAACTACATGTTTCCATTTTGTCCAAGTACTCAAACTTATACAAGCCTCAATATCTCATTCCACGTGTTGTATCTCCACAAGTTTATCACGTATTGGGAAGAAATACCCATTCGTCTTTTTTTCTGATAAATCATTTTTTCTTTCATTTGCCCCATTGTGAGAATTGTCATAGATTTCCAAGCTCTAGCTATGGATACTTTAGTAGCCAGCAAGATGTGAATCGTCAGGGCCCTGCCCTTTTCAGTTAGGCTTGTTAAACCCAGGTGTGGTAAAGCCTTTTCCGGACCTCACTCCACCTCAGTGTGTAATATGCAACTTATTTCATGAGAAATTTCTTGCCACAAGGGGGCTGTTGCAAAACACTGCCACCATTTGTGGAACAAATGTGCCCTTCCAGTACCACGGCTCCAATAGTTATCTATAGCGCCCTGGTGCATTTTAGCAACTTGAGTTGGGACCATGTACCATCTGTTAGATACCTTATATTGGGCCTCTCTCAGATTGTGGCAATGGGCATATTTATTTGTATGCGTTAGAGATCTGTACCAGTCTAGACTAATTATATCTTGTGTTAAGTCCTTTTCCCATTTATTTACTGCCAAAGGCTCACTTTGTGAGTCATCTGCTCTAAGAAGCTTTGAGCCTTTCGGTAATAACTTATCCATGTTTTTCTCATTAATCAATTCTCTCTTTATTGAGAAGACTCTTTAGCGTTGATAAATGCTTGTCGTCTCTCATTAGAGAACTAAACTTGCCGTTTTCATCCAGTCTTTGAAACCTGTTAATTATACAATGAGAAGTATCAACACAAAATAACTTTCGCATAAAAGAATTCAAACTTCCCAAATGTATCAACCTTTTGTGAACCACTTGTAACTGAAACAATACTTGCACGTATTTCTACACTTTAATTCAAAACTTCTATTCAAATAAACGGTTTGCCGTTTTGGCTAATATTCTTATAACCAGATGTCATTTCAAAATGAGAGTAATCTTTTTTTTATATTTTTATTTCTTAGATTTTAGGCACTCTTTAAATAGCAATGCACAAAGCAATTAAGAACAGATTAATCATTCTGTGTTGTACTAGTTTTCGTCTCACAGCTTATTTTACACCAACTATGAATATGCCTATTACATGGGTCAGAAATTACCACAGGGAAGATTATTTTTAATGCAAACTAGGCTCTGTGGTTGGGAAGGAGTTAAAGTATTTCATTTCTCTACCTCTCACAGGAGTTGTTCAATTAAAACATGCCATTATTCTATTTTTTTGCCTAAAGAACATAATTTAAATATGGAAGGTGGAAAAATCCTAAAATATCCAGACCTTATTTCAACCCGTTTTTGTTCATTAGAAGAACCTACAATAAACCGATGCAAGTATTAGACTAAATAGAAACATAGAAACATAGAATGTGTCGGCAGATAAGAACCATTCGGTCCATCTAGTCTGCCCAATTTTTTTTTTTTTTTTTTGAGTACTTTTATTAGTCCCCCGTTCCCGGTCTTATAGCTAGGATAGCCTTGTGTCTATCCCACGCATGCTTAAAATCCTTGACTGTGTTTACCTCTACCACTTCTGCTGGCAGGCTATTCCATACATCCACTACCCTCTCAGTAAAGTAATACTTCCTGATATTACTTTTAAATCGTTGCCCCTCTAATTCTAATTAAATGGTTAATTTAACTAGCCTATGTCATGTAATCAATGACAGTGTGGTGCATTTCTAGAATGATATGGCTTGAGTCTTACTTTTATAGTAAGTTGACAGTCTATTAAGCTGTGGGCTTCCGGCCTAGATATGTTCAAAGGGTTAACATATTGTAAATGCCATTCCCAGCCATTCATTGACAGCCATTTGATCTCATCTGAAAACCTAGATGCTGTGTCTTTATATTAGGTCTGGTAAAATGTGCATTTAATGTAGTTCTTCAATATTTCATGACTTGATGGCTCATAAAGTTACAATCACTGCATGGGGAATTCGATAGCCTACCCAGTCATACCTTTGAATTGTGTGTCTGTTTATTAGCCGCAAAGATATCTTTAGGTAGATGTCTCTATCCCCCTTTAATTGACACTTAACAGCTGATGTCTGTACCTCAATCTCACATCTCTGCCTGGGCTGCGAATATTCCTTTTGTTCCACAGACACAGATCTATGAAAACTGAGACTTCAAGATTTGTCATCTTTCAATGGACGATGTGACAATGGTCAGCTGAAAGAAAAGGTACCACAGCATCGCGAACAGCGTCTGGGCGCATTTAGGTTTCACCTCCTATAGTGTTTCATGTAAATTTGTTGGGAAGAGGCCTGGCTCTGCATACAGATTAAAGCCCACTTCAGACAAAATCGAGGGCTGTTGTCTGGATTAAGAACAATGGATAGTCCCTTCCCAAAGTTTACAAGAATAGGACTGCCATTATATTGTGTCACGGGTGACAGGCAATGAATGGGAAAGTCCAGGCATTGGTAACATCATGCTTGCACTGCATTATATTTTCAATTGGCTTTAGTGAAGTAATGATGTGACGAATAGCACCAGATCACTGAAGGAAGAGATCATTGTGGGATGTTTTCTGATTCTCACTGTGGATGAAGCCAATGCAAACCTATCGAATGGAATCTACATTTTTAAACAAATCAATCTTTTTATTAGTCAGATTACAATTTATTTATTTTTTTAAATATTTGTGCTCACATATTCCTCTGTCTAGTTGCTAAATAATGATACATAGTCGAAGCATTGGATGCGCTTAATTACCATATAAAGTAAGATGGTATACATATAAATGGGAATTCAGCTACCAAGAGACAGCTTTATGACACGTTCAAAAAGAAGTGATGAGAAAGTGAGATATAGCGGTCAGGATGTTTGGTAAGACATGGTGTTTGGACCTATGTGGGGCAACTATGTTACGTAAAGACTATAACTAGAACTTTGAATATTAACTTGGAGGCTACTAGGAATTATTCAGTTAATTAGCATAGTTGGAACAGATAAGGAAGCAATCAGCAGCATCACAAACCAAAAAGCGTAAGAGACCGTAATGCCTAGTAAAGTTATATAATTATAGAAATATACAGCATGTACAGATTAATATCTGTATTCTAAATATGTTTAACACATATCAGGTTTGTCACTTTTCTTAATCCTTCTACTCAACTTGTCAGCATTTGCCTAGTTTTTTAAAAATGTAGCAAACAAAGTATTCGATATGATAAAAATACTTGCAATGTACAGCAGTTACATATACTGCTTGGGAGTCTGTACAAAGCACACACCTGCAGACTATGCACCAGTTGTATGCATAAGATTGTCAGCTCAGTTAGAATTTTGCTGCACACACAACTTTGGCATGTACCCTGTAAGTTGTAGAATGCATGTGTATCCAGGTAGAATCAATTAATTAATCACAGATGCCATAGGAACTACCTTGAATAATTAATAGATTTCCCTCTGAACACATATGATATATTAATTTGGAAAGGCAGCGGGTATATTTTATATGTGTCCCTCATTAAATGGCTACTCATACAGCTTCATGATTGGATGCAGATGGTAGGTGAAGTTAAGGTAAGATCCATTCAGGTTATAAGCAAGAACATGGTAGCAAATTAGAAAGTGTGATTGAGTCTGTTTTCTGATTGGTGCTCTTTAAGGAAATGAATGGTGGATTTATCACTGTTCTGGAGCTAACTACTTGGTTTGCCCAAACCAGTGTTATCAGCCCACCCTCTTGATTCTGATGCGATCCCACCTAGTTCATGCCAGTTAAGGCTTCTGTTGTGTTCAGAGTTTTTTCAGTGAGTTATCAGTTCAAGATCAAGGCTGTCTGTCAACTGCAGAAATGTGTGGTCAAGGAACAGCAGCCTCTCCAGCCTCATCTAATTAACAAGAAGAAGAGTTATCTACTAATTGACATATGTATGGAGTACCACGACCCCCTGCGTTCAGTACTTTTACATTTGATGTCCTACTAAATCACACTATATAAATTGCTACCATTTTCTTGCTATTAACTTGAATAGATCTTACTTTATCTCCAGAAGCTGTCTGTATGTATCTTCAGGATTCTAAGCATACAGCTATATATAAATCAGATTAGCCATTTGTTTACATCCTGTCGGGCAGAAAGTATAAGTCATGTTTATTCAAAGGGAAAACAATTAAGTAATCTGGATATCTCCGATTGAATTCATTCATTGGTTCCAGTAATTTGCTCATGTATTCTAGGTCTCTGTAACCTGCACAAAAACAATTAGCAACACTAGCTGCATACCTGATGGAAACAAATCTGTACATGCTCATACTCTGTGATGTTGGTATACTGTGATTGTTGCTTTTTTTAAGATACTTTGATTGCTTTTGTTTTCTATCAGGCTCTAGCCAAATGCTTCAAAGCTGAGGAAGAAGGACCAGGAGAAACTGTAAACCTGATATTTGTGGGTAAATTAATCATATTTAGTTATATAATATTAATATTAAAGTTTTATTAATTGAATACATATTTAAAGTTCCTGAATTGTAATATGCATGAAAAAGGATAGCTTTTTAAGTCAGAGTGTTCTTTTATTCTTAATTATAATTTAAAACAAAAAATCATATAAACTCTCTTTATATATAATTTCTCCTCTCTATTATGTTATGTATCTGCTGCCAACATTATGGGTATTAGAGGGTCTTTTTTTTTGTATAAATTAATTCCACTGTCAAGCACAAAAGTTTGTGCAACAGAAAAAGTTAAAACATCATATTATTTGATATCATGATGAAGAAACACAGATTTTAGTGCCACGGGTGGGAACAGGTAAATAGCATATGTAGGATTTCAGTTTTTGTTTTGCCAGTTCTATTCTGATGTATCGCACAATTAAAGCATCCATATTATATTTTGTAAGCTTACTGTTGTGCATGATGTTTAATTGGGCTTGTCAGTAATTGCAGTATGACTGTGGTTTCTTAGTCCTGTGTGTGTTTATAATGTGTTGTCATGTTGGAATAAGTTGATGTGTTTTCAAATAAATGTAACCAGCAATTGTTTCCAGTTGCTGTTGTTTTGTGGACTGGAAACTGACATGACAAGTTAATACAGGGACACCAGTGAAAGGGTTGGCTGCAGCCCGCGCTGAAGCTACTGTATGTGTCACTTAATTGTATGTGATCATTACAAGGCGGGATGAATTGAAGAGAACAAGTGCTGGGCGGGGTGGAACAGCAGAAAAGAAACAGAAAATGTATACAGGAAAGTCGCTAATTTAGTCATTCACACCCCCCCCCCCCCCATTTAATCACTGCATTAAAATAACTTGATCCTTCTTTAAACATTCAAGCAGATAACATGGGTTTAGATATTTGGAAACTAGACACATAATGAGTGAGATGTGTTTTTTTTTTGTGTGTGTATACAGCATGTCAACAGAAAATACCTGAAATTGTTGAGGATCCAGCCATTCATTTGTCAGTGGATTAGCTGAAAGGGTTAACTTGTTATTGAAATATTAAACATTGCAGATCCCCTGATAGTGCAAAGGTGTCCAGGTTTTTCTGAAGTGGGCCTCATGCTCAGAAATAGGCCACAATAATTTTTTTTTTTACCTTACAGCAAGAGTGAAGAATAGCCTGTTGGCCATAGAATGTTTAATCTTTTTTTTTTTTTTCTTACATTGATACAAAAGCAGTTTAAATCAATTTTATTCAAACTAATCTACATAGTTAAGTTAGTTGGGTGACACCTTGTCAGATGGGTCACATTTGCCCCATACATTGGATTCCCCTCCTGATGTACTACGTAATACTAACAACAGTTAGTGAGTTGCTATGTTAGAGGTTGCAAAGAGAACTGGGCTTTTTGATTGTACATTATTTAGACCATGGCATGCCATGGGCATGATTAAAGAATCTGTACAGTTATAAGAGATTAAAATCAAGTTCAAAATTATATGGGATTACATGTCATCAAAGTGAACACCTCCTACTGACCATGGTTGCATGACAATTTACAAAGTTCCCTCTCAGTGGCCACAACTGAAATCCAAACCACATAATGTACTGTCTAAGCTTGAAGCCTTCACAATCTCTTTTTGAGCTATCTAGAATAGATAGATAATACAGACATAAAGACAAATAATCTTTCATTTGTAATCGTGAGAGAAACGATTATCACATGCAGTTATCTAATCCCAGGTGAAATGTTCATCCAAAGTAACATTTGGATGGTAGGTTTGACAACTGGGCATTGTATTGGAAAAACAAAAAGGTGTAGAGTGAATTTGCCAGTTAAACAACATTTATAGCTCTAAGAAATTTTACTCATCAGCTCGAAAGTAATTCAAATTCGTCTATTCACTTTTGAGGTCGACTGTCATTTTGAGACCAAGTCAAATCTGGCACCCGAGTTTGACTTAGGAAAAAAAACCGGTTCGAATCTTCCCAGTTGAAAGTAATAGGGAGGACCAATGATTGAAGCTATTTTTAAGACTAAGTCAAACTCAAGTGCCGAATTTGACTTAGTCTCAAGAATAGCTTGAGTTGATCATCTCACATCCCATTACTTTCAATGAGGACGATTTAAACCTTAGTTTTTATTATAACTCAAACTCTGGGGCCCTTTAGAATAGCATTGTAACTTTCACCCTCTGAATTTGTCTTGCAAATCTGCTTATAGGATTGACCCCCAACACATTTATAGAATGTGCTGATACCTCCAGTCGCTAACTGAAATGATACCTTGATTTAAAACTTGGTCACAATAACAAGTGGGTAAAAAGCCATTTATTTCAAATCATTTTGCCTAAGCTAAAAAGGGATGAAATAAGAAAAAGTGGCTCCAGTTTAAGTTAATAATTATAGTAATCTTACTATTAAAATAAAGATAAAGGTTGTAGCTGTAAGTTATATACCCACATGCAAATAAGGGCCTAAGATTTTTGTTTCTGAGCCCACAAAGCAGTATAGAGTACAGCCCTATGGACCTGCATTGTCATTGTACCAAACACCTGGGAATAACTTGCATGAAATTCCTTTTCATCCCATGTAGCATCATGTTTATTAGATTTTTTTTCCAATATAAATAAGCAATGGTTCTTCACAACTGTGGTTATTTTTTGAAAAATCTGTTGAGGACTGCAAAGAATGGCAAAATCTGCAGGAGGGCCACCACCTCCCCCCCGGGATCAGCTCAGCCATGAAGTAGAGAGGGGAGATTTTCACGCACTACAAATTAGAGAGACAGCAGGTACAAAAGAAAAGCCGGCCTAGCATACAGTGCAATCCACAAGAATGACAAAGGGGATAAATGTCCAAGTCCAGCACACTGGAACATCACTGACGTTTTGTGACATTTTCAAACCTTTTCACAGTGCAATTAAGGAGGTCAGTTGAGATAATGCCAAGATGAGCCAAGTCATCCCTGTAATCAAAAATATGCAAAGTAACTGACAGAACACATACAGGCACCTGAAAGTTCTTCCTGTAGTTCAACATCTTATTTCCGATTAATTTATAATAAAGTCCTCAGAGCTACTCTTGACTGTCATTCAGTGAGCAAACGCTGGCTATTCATATGGACTCATGCTTTAGGGACAAACTTTCAGTTCTTTTTTTTTTTTTTACATTCCAAAGCATCCAGTCATAAATGTCAGGCTGTCACAGGTGGAAGAAGCAGCAACCAAAAGTCCTGTAGGCCATCATTGCCCATCAGCTCTTATCAATCACAATGTTGGAAATAAAAGCGTACCAAGGGCAAAACAAAGAATGTCTATCCAGTAAGAAACTAAGAAGTTGAAGTTAGATGATCCCCAAGTTGCACATGCTTAAATTATTCCTGAGGCAGATAATGGGAAAAGAAGTGAACTCGGCCTAATCCCGAACATATTATGACTTCTCTACTACCAGATTCTGGTTCCAAGTCAGGGCAGGATGTGCATTTCTGAGACAATAAAATTAGACAAAATGTCTTGTGGGCAGGACAGAGGTGAAAGTGGAGCATATACTGAAAAAAGCTGAATACACAAAAAAATAAAACTTGATAATGTCTGGGTGAAAGTTGGTAGGGATTATCCACCACGGGTGGTGCTACCACTGAATCCCAACTCTTTCACCTCCTTTGCTGCCACAGAAAACAAGTGGCAAGCCAGTCTGTTGTGGGATTAGACTCTGCTCCAATTAAAAACATAATTCCGAATATTTCTGGAACTGATGGTGGTATCTATTTATCTTTAAAGGGAATGTCTGGTGCCCAAAAAGCATTTTCCAAGTCTAAATGTATTAAAGTATTGAAATAGTGGTTTAATATGAATATTTTATAATTTTCATAGCTTGAAAAATGATAATCTTACATTTAAAAGCAGTTTGCAGATCTTGAGGCTTTTGAAGAAATAAGGAACGCCCACTTTTATATTCGAAAAGTGTGACAATTTTTTTTTTTTCTGCTTTAGCCAATCATATCCATTCCCATTTAGGTGAATGGGAATGACTACTGAGCATTCTCCTTATCATTGAGATCTCCCAGGCACCACCATGCTCCCGATTTTGACCGACAAGCAGCAAGGAAGAAGGTTTGTTACTTAATTCCTTGTTGCTAAGTGCTATTTTCTCTCTCTCTCCATACCTGCCTGAACTAGCATCACCAAAAGTTAGCATGGGGAACCTGGGAAATCATTAATGGCGGCTCGGTGGTTGATGGGTAAATCATCAACTGCGCTTGTGCAAGGCCAGTGCGGCCGCACTGTTGCAGTATCGAGGACCGACACGTGGTGGTTCACTTGCAAAGGTAAGTATAATATAATTTTTACAGAGATTAAAATGAAAAAATAAAAAAAATGAAAAGTGACTGCCTAGTCTACCCTGTGGTGCCTACAACTTGCACCATGGTTACAAGGGTGACTAGACTGTCCTTTTAAGTGTAAACAGTCAACCTTTAAAACATGATGTTTGCATGATTGACAGGAGAATAAAAGCTCTTTCACTGGAAAAAGGACAACACCCATACTTTAATTGTTAAAAATCCAGGTTTTAATATTTGTATGTACTTGCTTATATGTTTCTGCCATTCTCCTATGCTTTTTATTAGAATTCTATCTTACACTAAACCACTTTACATTTAAATGCAGAAATAACAAAAATACATTGCCATGAAATATTCCCATTAGGTTTATGACCCAGAAGCCTAAAATCATTCTTTAGGACACTCCAATGTCCAATTACATTGCCACTGATATGAGGACACATGGGTCACTCCCTGCTCCTTCCAGTAATTTATCTTCCTGCTATGTAACATAGTGAATGTTGACTACAGGGGAGAAACCAAACTGCTCTGTTGAAGTGATCATATTGACAGATTATCCTGTCTGTCCTCTTAATTGCAGAGTTCCCTAACATCACATATTTTCTAGGCCTCTCTGAATCTCCTCCATTCCAGTGGTGCGGCTCATGTCACTGCTATATAAATTGAGCAGATCCAGAACTGCCATGCCTTTGCGTAGAACCCAACTTGTTTGTATTGACTGAGAAATCTGGTGGGATGGACCCAATCCATCCTTTTCAAATTGGTGTGTTCACTTGCCCTCAGATCTGACACTTGCATTCATTCCTGTATGGTTATAAAAGATGACACAAAGATATCCCTTGAGATGATAGGAAGAAAACACTCATTATGATGAGAAAGCTAACAGACATAATTTAGCATGGGTATCTTACCAGATGTGGTCTGTGTATAGTAATAAAAAGTTGGATACACTTCTAAAATAGAACATCTTAATTAATTAATGATATGGTAATGCAGAGATCAATCAAACTGAGTTATTTGTAAATTGAAAGCATTTTTCTTTATATTCACAGTACAAAAATAACACTGTCATTTGTTCTTCATGGGACAAATATAAATAATGTTAATAAATACTTTTTTTTTTACCCTAACCTACTTTGGGCTTATATAAGGTGACTTTAAAATCGGTATATAAAAATGACCGTGGTGGGGATTTAAACACGTAATAAGAATCCAGGAATCTGGATCTGGTTATCCAGCTATTCCTAGTGCAGGGGAGCTGTTGAAAATTGTGGAATAGTAGAAACTCAAAACAAGATATGGAGAGAGTCACGAGAAACCGGAGCTTCCCCTCATCTAGCGTATTCGCAGGTAAAATATGGGAACACTAATTCAATTCTCTTAGTATTAAGGGGTAAGCAACATGATCTACTTTGTAAAGTAGATAAAAGTGTTTATTATAAAATCCTGCAATGCAAGAATAAGAATGAAAGAAGCTCTCTATAAAGCCACAAACAGAATGTCTGGGAACTGAGAGCCTGAGATGCGTTGAATATAGAATGCTATCTGCTGCTTACTGAAAAATCATTACTCTCAAGCTCCCTGCGGAATTAGACAGCTGACAATATATTTGCATAATCTTAATAAAATACAGGCCGACTGCGAAGAAATAAAACAAAGTCAGTATTCCTGTAAAGAGGTTAATAAATCAAGCTGAATAATTGAAAATCTATAGAGGAGAGCAACATTATACTTGGGCCTTCCTCTCACGGCGTGAGAATGCCAGAGCTGTTCTTTTCTTTCAATGAGGCCCCCCTTGATCGTATGGCTTGCATGCAGTTGATGGCCAACAGAATGTGTTTTGCATGCAACTCACTGAGTCACGCCAGACAAGGGGAAGCTGGGAAATTCAAGCTTGAATTTAGGTTTAGCTGTTATGTGTCAATCAGACATGCAAAATAAAAACCTCCCAAAACAAGATGTCTGCTGTGAATCTACAGATCACTTTACGCCACACTACTGTGCCATACTAAAGCCCTGCATGCAATCAGAAGCTTTATTTCCTTGCTTAGCAACATGACAAGCCTTCGGGACTACCATGAAAAAAAAAAAAGGCTTCATCGTTGTCTGTGAAAGATTCATCGTCTGTGGCTGAAAATCTTTTAAATACATGTCAAAGACAAGAATAAAGACAGATACTCTGCTGATAAGATCATGCCTAATCCGGTATTCTTTGGAATACTTTCTAGCAACTTTACTAACTGGGAGTAGGCTTTAGAAAAGAGATTGCATGCAAAGGAGAATTCTGGGTCATTATTGTGCTTTCTGATCTCTATTCTGTTCTCTTTTTTTTTATTACTGCCATGACTACAGTACACATGGTAGGCAGCAGCTGTACCTATACAGAAATAAATATGATCATATTTAGCCTGAGAAAAAGGTAAAACAACATTAAAAAACAATCCCTCTACCTCCACAATCCTTGGCAATACCAGTTATCATTTTTCATATTGTTTCTTGACGTTGAATTTTGGGGGGGTTTACAAAAGGGAGCTACTTAGAGTATATGTACATTGATCATAAATATAACACATCACATACAAAGTCATGCTGTATATTTCATTGTTCATAAATGTGTACTCTTGCAATGTGCAAACTTGCTGCAGTCTAACAACTGAACTTTTTGCATACAAAAATATTACGTGAAAAACATAATATAGTTTACACATTTATATCCTGGGTGAACCGATAAATGTGTGGAAATGAGAAGGTTAATCCGATATGATCCCAGGTTTGCTACCCTGATTCTGTATATGTACATTTTTGAGACATACTACAATTTAACTGCACAAAGAATCATTTCAAAGCAACTGATGTTTTTACCTCTTGTGTTGCAGGATTGTAGTTTAGTCACCTTTATAACAAGAGGTGTCTGGCACCCTTATAAGAAATGCATCAGCATTACAATGATTTATATGTATCATGGTAGTCTACTTCCTAGGTTAGATCTACTTTAAACCTATGAATTATATATATTGCAGTAAATAATTTGTAGTTTTTGCTCACATCATTGATCTTTGTTGTACCAGTTACAACTCAATCCTCTAAACAACAATTGGGAAATAAGCAGATAATTAGATTCCTGTGTGTTACAGAATAAAACAGTAATAGAGATCTGAAGAGGAAATCTATAGAAGGCTCGTGCTGATGACATCATTCCACTGCAGACAACATGACACTTGTATTGTGGATAAACAATGTTTGTGCAAGCTCCAGGCAATGACATTCATGTAACAACATGGTGTCACTTTACCAAACCATATGTTACCTAGGCAACAAGACTCCTTGCAATTTGAAACAGCAACAGCAAAAATTAGCAGGATTGTGAGGGTATAAATCAAGAGCAGACATTGTTATGGACTCGGATTTACCTGATTGTAATGTGTCATTGTAAGAAATGTAAAAACTATAGTCACCAGAGAAACAATGAGCAGATAAAAGTGCTATGTCCCTGGATGACACACAATATCCTTTACATTTTTTATTCATAGGAAATCTAATATTATTAGAAACATAATAATAATATTTTGTTGTATCTTTTTTCTGATATATTTTATTCTTTGTTATTCCTATCTCCCATTCATATATTGCTTTAATGCTTTTTATACTAGATATTAATTGATATATGTTGTGTGTAATAAAATTGTTATCCATTTTATTTCTGATTGTTTGAAACTCATAGCACTATCAGGTGCAGATTCCAACATTGTTCATGGTGGACACTTATTGGACTTTTAGTGAGGATCCTGAGACTGTTAGTTGTTCTGTCTGTTGTCTCATGTGTACTGCGTTGATTGTAACTTTTTTTTCATTCATGGATCATTATTAAAGTTTGTTATTTTGGATGACTGGATCCGTTTTCCTTCCATCTGGTGTCGGCTGGTGTTTTTTGTCTTGTTCTATTCCCAACAAGTAACACACTTTCTCGGTGTTAGGATTTTAAAGTAAAACATATCTACGTACAATCGTTAAAAATAGTGTTGCACAAATATTTGATATACTAATAACAGAAAAGATCTTCTTCTTCCCTAGAATGAGAAAATTAATTCACCATGTAAATGAACAAACTCTGTTTTTTAAACAAATGCCATCAACATACAGGGAATCCACCTATAGGCAGAATGCTATTGTGTGGCTGTTTGTTTTACACTCCACTGCTTTTTGTTGTTGTTATAACATGCATTCCTTTCTTGCAGTCTAAGTGGCCTGTAACTGTATACAATGTGATATAATGTGCATCTATCTCTCCAGCATGTCATGTCAATGGAAATGTGTAATGGAAGGCAATATAAAATCATATTCCTAGCAATTCTGCTTGACTAATATATAGAATACATACTTGTGATAGAGTATTACCTTGCTATATACACAATACGTTATTTAGACATTTCTGGGCAAAGCTCTAAAAGTGGAGCAGTCACCATGGAATCCAATGGAATGTTTCTACTTTTACAACTTTGCCCCAGAGTTTCCCTTTACTAATAACGCCCAAAGTCCTCCAAGCTTGAAATCGCCTACTATCCAGATTTCATAATCCTGATGAACGAAACAAACAAATAGCAATACATGAAAAGAAACAATGTTTAAAGTAACTGAATTTCCACCCCCATTGCTGTCTGATAGATAACTGGTATAATCATAAAATCATTCATTTCAAGGAAAATATATACAATAGATTTAATTTTATATATATATTTTTTGTGCGCTACACATATATAAAAGAAATCCATAACATCAGAGGGTCTAGTCAATAAAGAGAGAATTACAGGGAACTGAGGTGTGAATTTTAAACTTGAACCCAAAGTAGCTGAGTTGGAAAAATTCTCCCATTCATCTGCACTGGAGAATTTTTCCGACATGGCTGCATTGTTTTGAAATTCCCATCTCAATTCACTGCAATTCTCTCTTTATTGACTAGACCCTCAGATGTGATGATTAAGTTTACATTTCAATAAAATAATTACAGCATTATTTTTATTTGAGTTATTTGAGGGAACTTTTAATTTAAGTGCAACATTTTTATGCTTAAATTTTTTTAAAAAACCCTATATGTATATATATATATATATATATATACATATATATATATATATATATATATACATATATATATATATATATATATATATATATATATATATATATATATATATATGTTTCTCTTTTGTGACTAATGAGAAGATACTTATTTTTGCATCAACTACTCCAGGTCCCCCGAACGAATGAGGGACGAAGGTGAATGGTGACGATGGTCACTGCCTTGTTACATTGTGTTAATGTGAATGGATGCAATGCTGCTAAGCATTGAGTATTATGGACTACACATAACATTTCCCAAACACACATTCACACTGAAAATTTAAAAAAAAATATAAAAAAAATTCTATATATTGTGTTAGCAGAATTGCAAGCAAGGGTATAAAATAGGAGACAAGTAATTTTTAAACATATTTGTTGTGTCTCCTGTTTATTACATCAACGGTGACTTCATATGAAAATGAATTAATTTTTACTGAGAAATGTGTAATTTACATATCAAGCCACAAAGTGATGTCATAAGCAGGGGACACCCCAGACATGTTTAAAGCATATATATCAGAATTCAATATATATATATAGTTATTGCATTAATTTGTGGATTGACACATATAATTAAGCACATTTTGATTCTTGTTTTGCCACTTACAGTTTAAGTTTATTTAACAGCCCCCTAAATGTTTGAATTAATTAACATATTTTACAATTAATTAAACACCAAGCAGTATGGATTATTAGTTTATTTGCGCTGTATGTATGTATAAAAATAAGTAAATAAATATTTGAAATGCAGGATACATTTACACATGTAATAACTATTTTTTGAATTCATTTGTTTTTACTAATGCAGAAATAATAGGCACACCTGCAGGAAACATATTGAAATGTTTTCAACTATTTAGATCCATGTTTTGGTTTTGTTAAATAAATTCGATATACAAAATTATTTTCTGCCATTAAATAGAGGACAAAAGTCTATTAACAGTTTTATTTTGTTTATTTTGTGTGTATTAAATGTGTTATTACGTTAACATTTGCTGTGGACAGCCAATAAATGAAGTCAGCCAGCTTGCTCCAAGTGGTAACCCTGGTAACACCCTTGTTTTTTGTTCATTCTAAGAGGTTGCATTTGTTTATGTAAAACTGTAAACGTATACATATTTATTTTTAATGATAGTATGCCATTAAGGACAATTTATCTGTAAATTATTACCTTCATTTATTCTATTCGAATTAAAACGGGAATGATTATGGTTGCCACCCAGCCTGCATTGTACCGGCAGGCAAAGAAAAAATTGTCTTGAGGCCAATGATAAGTCTATGGAAGCCATAGCATGGCCAGTATTATTTTAATAATGGCAACCCCAGGAGTGATAATAAATATCCTGTGGCATGTTCAAGCAATAGTAGTGAAGACTACCTTCAATGAGGCAAATATTACTATATGCAAGCTGGTAGATCCACTTATGCTAACAATTCAGGCAAATTCACACCACAGTGATATAAACCAATGTGTGTAGCTATTACATTTACATGTACAGCTAGTTGGAATGTAGTAGGAAGGGATTTTTTTAAATGGGGGGAAGTGGACATGGTATATTCCAGTCAAGACCAGTTGTTGCACATTACAGTTCCCACTACTGTATATACTGTCCACAGGCTGTAATAATCATTGTTCTGTTTCCTGAATATTCTATCCAGGTAGATAACATTTATATCTTATTACATTGGAATTGTATCGTTTGTAAAACTTTCACTCTTTTGTAGGCATCTTTACTTATTATTAAGTACACATTGTGAAAGCTTTGAATAAAATAGACACAAACAAGGCTTCATGTGCTGCCCAGATGCACAGACATCTCGATCCCTGCACGTCACTGGAGCGTTGGCAGTCATGTGGCTGGCCACTGCTCAAACTCCAAAGATGCACAAGTAACGGCCAGGAGTTGGTGCATGTGTTGGGTCCCATCTGCATGCTGGAGTAAGTCCTGTGAGTGCAATAACCATGCTGGGGCAAATACTGGATATCATCAAGTCCTACATGCTTGAGCAAGTTTGTGAGTGCAATCTGGGTGCTGATATATTTCCTATCCTGTGAGTGCAATATGGGTGCTGGGTCAAGTTCTGGCTGTCATCTGGGTACTGGTGTTAATTCTGGGTGCAATCAGGGTGCTGGGGTAAATCATATGAGTGCAATAAGGGAGCTGGGGTAAATTATGGGTTCAGTCTGGGTGCTGGGGTAAGTCCTGGGTGCACTGTGGGTACAGAGGTAGAAAATCAGACAAGAAATAAATGTATGAATAAATCTATCTATCTATATATGAATGTGTGTATAAATAAGTATGTCATATGTACATATATATATATATATATATATATATATATATATATATATATATATAATATGTGTGTGTGAAAATTTAAAATGGATATAAATGTAGATATATCTATCATTTGCATTTTATAATCTCCCCCCCCCTACTTTTGTCCCTGGCCTCCTCTTGGACCCCCTAAATATTATTGCCGGAGGTGCCTCTGCAATGCACAGACATACTCCAGCTGCCTCACTTGGCACAAGGGAGAAATGGCAAGTGCTGGAGGAGCAATGGTAAATCCAGGAGGGGCAATGACAAGTCCTGTAGGTGCATTGGCTAGTCTAGGGAATATTGTCAAGTCTGTGGGTACAATGGGAAGATTGCGGGTGCTTTGGCAAGTCTGTGGGTGCATTGGCTGGTCTAGGGCGCATTAACAAGTCTGGGGATGCAATGACAACTCTGGTGCAGTGGCAAGTTATGTGGGAGCACCGGCGAAATTGTGGGTGAAAGGGTAAATCTGTGGGTGCATTGCAAGTCTGTGGGTGCATACAAGGTTTTGGCAGAGCAAATGCTCTTATATTCTCATACTTGAGGTTCATCTTATAATCAGACATCATATAATTGAATTATAATCAGACCTCATTTGAGGTGTGACTGTAAGATTAGGTTCCAGGTCCCCTGCAATCCTGAAATGGTCTTGGATCCTCTTGGTATTCAGCCTCTTAAGACTTGTAGGAAGTGCCTGACAGCATCAGAGGATGTCTGTGTGCACAGAGCAGTGCACAGACATCCTCCAGCTGCCCCACTAGACACCAGGGAGAAAAGTTTAGAAGGAACAATGGCACGTCTGTGGGTGCATTTGGAAGTTTGTTGATGCATTAGCAAATCTTTTAGTGTAATAGCAAGTCTGTGGGTGTAATGGCAAGACTGTGGGTGCAATAGCAAATCCTGTGTACGCAATGTCAAGTTCTTTGGATGCAATGGCAAGTTGTTGGGTACAATAACAAGTATTTTGGGTGCAATGACAAGTCCTTTGGATGAAATTCCTTTGGATGCAGGGGCAAATCTTTTGGGTCCAATGATAGATACTTTGGGGCAATGGCAGTTCCTCTTACTATCAAAACGTTTTTTTCCCCCCTATAGGGTTGCTTTATATTTAGGATTTTTCTTATACTCAAGGATTATTTGAGAAAATACAGTATATTTATAGTTTGCCCCTGACTTGGGATATATATCGGTCAGTGGCCAGAATCAAGATGAGGTTAATATTGTAGACATTATGAGAAGAGCATAAAAAGGTTGAAGGGGTGTGACCTCTTTAGCCATACCCATTGACCTTTCTGGCACCATTGCTCTGCCACTGATCTGATGCTTCAGTTTGTCACATACTGTCCCTCAAGTTGACACTGCAGTTTATCACAAACTCATGATTTAAACCAGGAAATGTATTTGAACTTTGCTGTATCCCAGGATTTTGCTGAACAAAACAAGAAGAGTTTCAGTAACCATAATGTGACAAATGGTTACTTTACTGTCAAAATTCCACTTAGGCCTAAAACATGTGCTAAGTCTGATGGTAACACGCATCCCAAAGCAAATACAAGTTTGACTAGACAAGTGTGTCCCTTCAGAATATGCGTCATTGTTTAATAGATGAAGGTGCAAGATGCATTTAGACACGTTACCAATTCTACTTATCTTCAGAGTGCTAACGCTGCTATAAAAAATATTACAGGGTATTTTAAAATGTAGGAGGTAGTATGAAGGGGACAAACCTTAATATAGTTTCATAATAAACAGATGAAATGTCAATTTGCTTTTGTATAAGGATCTGTATTGCCATCTAGTGGTTCAAAACATCTAGTGCCTCAACAAGGACTAAAGTGAACCATCTTGTGATTTTTACATAGGAACATAGAATTTTTTGAGTCAGCTTGCAATTTGCTAGGACAGTCCCTTTTTTTTGGTTGTGTACTGTCAAATTTGGGTCAGTCTCAGATTAAAATACTACCTATCAGGGGTGTTATATAGGGCTCCAAAAGATCTGGCACTAGAGCCTATCCAGATGTCATAGAAGTGGAGTAAAGAAGACTCACGTGCATTAAAAGGATATATATGATGCCAATGCGCAATAGCTATATACATTAAAAGGAATAAATGCATATATAAACAATTTTTATGATGATTCCACTGAACAATACGTATATATAATAAAGCAATAATTACATATAACTGATTTATATGATGATGCCAGTGAGCAACAGGTATATATAATAAAAACAATAAATACATTGTAATAATTTTATATGCAACGCTTTATACCAATAGAAATGTCTAAATGATGTATAAAATGCCAATGAGCAGTAAATGCATACACTTTGTATACCATACCAATGAGCAATAAATGCATAAACTTTGTACACTGTGGCAATGATCAGTAAATGCAAACACAGTGGCATCACAAGGAGGATTGGGCAAATTGGCTGTGGCATATTAATGGCAAAATAACACTGCTATATTAATGGGCTAGCTATGGCATATTTAATGGACAAACAGTAGCATATTTCAATAGGCAAACTGACTGTTGCATATGTTAATGACAAAACGACTGTGGCATGTTAATTGGTACCTGACAGTGGCTTCTTTTAACTGGCAAAATGATGCTATGTCATGATCTGTGGAGCAGAATAACATGTACCATGGGACAAAGTGACACTGTGGCTTGTTCTGCAGGGGCAGTGCTGTGGGACAAAGTGACACTGTGGTATGTTCTGTGGGGCAAATTGACACTGTGGCGTGCAATATAGGTGCATGGAAGGGATGTGGGTGTTGCATGGTGCTGTGTTAAGTCCTTTAGATGCAATGTGGGTGCAGAGGAAGGGGAAAATACAAGAAATGCAATTTCTCAATACCATTTTTATTACACATGAAAATAGTTGAATATAATATTAAAACATTCAGATAAGTATAAATGCAACTAGTGAGCGCTCGAGAGAGAGATGTGTATATATATTTATTGTTTTAGAATTGTACAATTGTCACCTCACGGGGCTCTTGTGTGTGGCATAATTAAGGGGCTCCTGTGTGTGGCATAATTAACAGGGCTCTTGTGTGTGGCATAGTTAAGGGGCTCCTCTCTGTGTCATAGTTAATGGGCTTCTGTATGTGGCATAATTTGTGGGGCTCCTGTATGTGGCAGAATTTATGGGGCTCTTGTGTTTTTAAAAAAAAATCTAAAAAAATCTGACAGTAATCTGCATGCTACAGCAGTATAAATAAATAAATATAAATAAAGAACATCATTGTTTGCAGAATTTTGCAGTTCATTTACAGCCCTGCATATTTCTAAAGACATCCACTCCCCGTGTTTCATTTTTTGCTACCTCAAATCTCCATATCAGATGTCCACTAGTGGCTTGAAACTCCTTTTTTCTCATCTCTTAGTATTTTGCTCCAGAGATGTATTGTTTTGTCTGTCTCCATGTTCTAGTAAACGCTGTATATAATACTAATAAGCAGTAGATGCATACACTTTGTATGTTATGCAACAGTAAATGCATAAACTTTACAATAACAAATATGACTTAAATGTGCATCAGCTGCTTAATGCAGCTGGTATTTGCACATTTTAACCCTTTCATTGCTACGGGGAACACAAACTGTGCTCCCTACAGCACTGAAAGTGTTAACTTTGCCCAAAAAAAAATGAAAATCATATAAAATAAATAATGTCTCCATGGGGCCGCGGACAGGCTTTCTCGGCTTAACAAGATAAATCAAATTCCCCCATCCTTTTGTGCCAGGTTCTGGCCAAAGTGCCCTTGGCCTACTGGGGTGCCCAGAAAGTGTTTCTGCACCAGGGCCCTTGTGAATAATTCTGTGGTGATAATTACCAGGACATCAAGATCACAAGGTTTGTGAGATTACAACCTTCCAAATTATACATGTTTAATGCTGTTTTTAGAGGCAGAGGCAGTTTCCTACAAACATGCATACTGGTTCAGTACGTAACATGTCATCAAGTGAAATTCTCTACCCTCCAACCTCTCTTTCATTGCTGACACATGGGAACACACGGGAGGGGAGTCTCTGGTGATCTTGCCCTGTGCCATCACTTCACCACACTATGTGATGTAAAATGAAGAGAGGTTGCAATGGATACAGAGCTGATGGGCCTATTCAGACACTATGTGGAGTTCAGCTGCCACTTCTATTTTATGCCACTGCCATGTTCCAGTTTAGTACCTAATTATTAATTCTTAAAATCAACTTTTTTCAGTTATGTTTATTATAATGAAAACTATATTTTGCTTCTTTTGGATAGGTTCGCCACCAGTCATGCAGGCTGGTTATAATGTAACTTAGTGTCAATAATGATCAAATGTCAGCCATGAAATGCTACCTGTGTAGACCACAACTCCCATCATGCAGAGAAATCTGTGGTTGATCTTGCCATTTATATTCAAAAAGCTCTAAAAACATTAAGTCTAACACAAAGGGACACACAGGAGATCTGTATACGCTAATTTATTTTTTTTCCCTTTCTCTTCCTTTGTCTTGTTATAAGTGTTGGTATCAAATTGTGATGTAATATGATGTTTATTGGATGTAGTCACGTAGTCATAAGAATGTAATACCTTTTGTGAAGGATGATTGGAATTTTCGGCCTTAAAATCTTTTTGAGACTCATTATGTATATTTGTATATGTTATATGTGTTTGGTTAAGTATGTTGGAAAAAAAAACCTAATAATGAAGTAAAAATTGGCTGTTTTAAAAAAAAAAACAACATTAAGTCAAAAGAAGTTTACCAAAAAGTTATATTTTGAACAGTTAATCAAGGAAGAGTCTGGTGTGTTTATTTACTCAGCTAATCCTGATGCAGGTTTCCTCTCAGAGTTCATCATTCCATAAACTCTTGTGTGAAAAGGAGAGGGTGACTGGAAATGCATGGACTGGGTTTAATTGGTTCTTCTGAAGCTGGGAATTGCCTTTCTCTATATGTCAGTCACTCTAGAAAACACAAGCTCTTGTCTCTATCAATAGCAGTACTATATACTCCTTTAATCCTGCAATCTTTTTGTCCTCCTCAAATAAAAAGACGTCTACCACATTTTCTCATCCGTCTTGTCACTAACCCTCTCCCCACCCTTCTGTGACCCTCTATGACCGTACCGGTCAGTTTGAAATCTGAATAATTTCAAAGCAGATTCTTAACCAACTTGCTGTCATGTAGCCAGATATCACAGGCCTTACCTTTGCCCATACCTCTTCATTTTGGAGACTTCTTTCCATGATTTAGTGATGTAGAAGAAGAAGTACACATGATTAACAAAATACAATGGCTCCACTTATCTTATAGAGGCAAACAGAACAAATAGGGAGAATTTTTTTTTTTTTTTTACCATACATGGGCCAATAGTTACTAAAACATAAAAACTGAGCACGGGATAAAAGTATCTGAATAATTATTATTATAACCACATCAAAAAAAAAAAAAAGACTGAATGATGGAAGAGGTTACCAGGCTGGAGATCCCCTTTGGGTGGCAATTTGGGATTTTAAGAGTACATATGCTCATGTGAGGGCTAAATAATGCATTAAAAATATTTCTGTGAAAAATGCAGAAGCCCTGTGGATATATAAGTTGCACAAGTGTCTTTCTGCATAGACATATATGTCATCATAAACATTTATCACATAACAACCCATATCTAGGGTTGCCATGCGGCAGGTCAGTGGTATGTCTATGGAGGCAATAGCATGGCAGGTATTTTGGTGGGAACCCTACCCATATATGTCAAGCAAGTAGGTACACATACATATCTGTGTTTATCTTCCATACGCATGTGTACACAGGGATTGTTACATACCACACTGACTAATTCCATTTCGATTAATTTTATCTTTAGTTTTTTCCACCCAGCTTTTTCTTCAAACAAATGTATTTGGACATTCCACGACCAATGCGAAATTACATTATCTTTGCAATTCTTAAACCAGTGCATCGTACAGGCAACAGAGACAATTATTACATGCTGATTGCACAGATTGGGGTTTTGTGGCAAGGTCTTAGATACACTGTATTACAACATAATGCTCTATGAGTGCAGCACTGTTCTCTGCTCAGCCATCCAGACGGTTCAAGCAATTCAACACTATATCGTTTATTTTCTTTTTTTTAACCCTTTGATGCCTGAATCCATTTATGTACGTTCTAGAATGCACTGCATTGCATAAAAAACTATAGTGACAGAAGGGCTACAAAGCTATTACCATTATTATTTTAATTTTACAGCATTTATCTAAGACTCTTAAAGAAAAAAATAACTGTGACAAAATAACGTGCCATAGGTTTAGCAATTATTATGAAACCCTACTGCCGTTACATATAATCATTTTACAATTGGAGGAAACACTAAGAGTATATATCATGAGCAGTGTGAAAGAAAAACTTGTACAGCTTCTGCTCAGTGAAACCAAAAGAGATGCATCGGACTCTAACTCAGCGTGAATTCATTTGCATTCTTTGCTTTAGCAAACTCTCCTTTGAAGGGTCTGTAGAGTTTGTCTGCATGCAGTGGTCTAAGTCCTCATTCCATTCATTTACTTTCTGTTCAACATTAGTATGTATATTTTTCTTCTGCAGCGCAATCAGTGAGAACATGCTGTTTAAAAATAAAATGTCAATACAGAGAATTAAAACACAGTATGTCAGAACATAAAAGAGGGCATCATGTCCCAGAAAGCCTCTTTTAAGCTTTTGAAGGCATTGTGTCTTAGAACGCCTTCTTTGAGCTTGTAAAAGCATCATGTCTTAAAAAGCCCCCTGTAAGCTCGATTGTAAGCTCTTTTGAGCAAAGGCCACAGCATCTCTTGTTTTGTTTCATTAAATGACCCTGTTGTAGATTTCCTTAGTATGGCAGATTGCTGAATATTAGCTAGAGAGAATGTCCCACTTATCTGCAGAATCATGCTTTTTTAAGGCATCACTAAATCTTAAGGGTCTACTTAATCAAGCTAAAAATGCAGGGAATTGAGATAGGAATTTCAAACATTAAGGCAATGTAGCCTATTTTAAAAAAAACTCCAATGCAGTTGAATCAGAGATTTTTTCCAACTCAGCTACTTTGGCCTTAAGTTAGAAATTACCATGCCAATTCCCTGTAATTCTCTCTTTATTGAGTAGATCCTTTCATCTTTAGTCATCGACTTAAGTATTCTATTAGCAGTCGCAAGAAGACATGTCCAAGTATACATCACAGTTGAGAGATGTGGACCACAACAAAGAAGTATTAAGCAGCAATTACATATAGTATTGGGCTGCTAGCCATTCTCCTGCCTGTCAGATACATCATTGCAGGAGTATGGATGTAGATTGGTAGGATAACTTTATTTAAAACTGATTACAAGAAGGAGTAGCAGTTAGCTGATCTTCTTACAATTGTTGCACTCTATTGACTGATGTAATATGAAGCTGTTATCCACCATATTGCTGAGATACTTTTAATATTTATTCCCATTCAGAAAATACCATTTTGTGACAAATGCAGTGCTGATTTTTCCAAGAGTACAAAGTAGATATTTGCCTAAAATTATCTGTCAAGCAAAGTTTAAAAGAGAGAGCAATGCATAATGTACAGATGACATGTTACCAGCTGTGCCAATGCTTACCATAGATAAGTCTATACCGTTAGGACATTTTTAAGTATAATAGTTACATTTGAAATTTTTGGTTAGCTTGGAAATATTGAATATTACACAAGAGAGTGTTTAATTGACAAACGTTCTAATGTCATTATGCAGAGGTTTTAATGATAATTAATTAAAGTGCATGACTTCTGTGAAACTGGGGAGATCACCAGGAGATTATGGAGACAAGGTCTAGTCATTGTTTGAAGGCCACATAATAATTTGGAAGTTCCATAATAATTCTAGAGTGAATTTTTTTTTTTTACTCTACATTTAGTATGAAAAAGAATCTATGACCTGAAAATTAGCTCAACTCTAGGTGCATCTACACATATATCTAACACAATGGTTGTAGCCTTGCACCCACTGTAAACATTTGGGTATCTAAAAAGGATAACTAGCACTAGCAGATCTAGCAAAACTACTAGGAGAAATTAATAAAGTATACAACCACACACAGGGGCGATGGACATGAAATGGATGGAAAAAAAGGAAATATATATTCACCAGACAGTTACATTAATCAATCAGGGGTGCTTATTACACAGACAAAGCAAGACCATGGAGCACTCTCCCCAGACATGGAATTGGGAGAATGATAATCTGTGGGTATTCATGATGAAAATGGAAGATCATTTTAAAGGTCTAAGTTCCACAATCCTTTCAACACCAAGTTTTGTTACATACGTTTCTGTACAATGGAACAGATCTCTAGCGTCATACTCCCATTGTTTGGTTCTTAAATGATAATTACTGAAAGATAATGGCACTAGGATATAACATTATATGTTAGTTACCAATGCTGAGAAACTACCAGTACTTTTGAATTTTTCATACTTTACTTTGATGTGGCGTTGGCTCCGGAGCCATATTTGAGTGGCGTTTGTTGTGAGTTCATGGTACCAAGTGCATTAGAATTGTAGTACTAAAAGTGCTGTTATTCTGGGAAGGATCCCAGTACAGACAAGGAGGGCTTGCAAGGGGGACACGATGGCAGTTGCCCCCCCCCCCCCCCCCCGGGCTTCTCTCTAATCTGTCTCAAGAGCTGGGGCTTCACCACTATTCACTTTTAAATGCCCCAGTTTTAACACTTTTGATCCTTCTATCCAATTGTCTTGTCTGCCTATTAATCTTTGTACCTTATCTGTCAACAAATCTGCCTTGCATGTATGTATATGTCTATAGCTATATATCATATCAGGTGGGCTGAAAAAGTGGCACCAAGCGCAAATAAATTGTATTTGTCCCACCCAACAGTTGCCAGGCCTCCCTTGAGTACAAGTTCTCTTAGGCAAAATAATAAAAAAAAAAAAAGATGAAAGCATGCAAAATAATTACAAAAACACAGAGCAATGAACACAAGAGCCAGAAAAAAAAGAATAAAACAAAACACAAAATGCTAGTCGCAGTTACCTCCATTTTATAGCTTAATCATGGTTAGGTGCACTGAGCTTTAAGACCCTTTGAATCAGTTTAATACATGGGTGAGACAGATTTTCTCCCAATCTGAAGTAGTCATGTCCATATACTAACTCTAAAGCCTGTCCTTTGATTTTCTTGTTGCTTTGTCGTTAGGATGCTGTAGCATTTTGTTTTGTTGTCATATCCACCTTTTCTTAGTATTAATCTACTGTGCGTTCCTACATTAAGAGAAACGTCTTTTAATAACTTTTGGAGAAATAAACTACAAAATATAACTGTAAATGCAGTTCTGCCTGCGTTCTTGCAATGCAAAATGAAGCTGTGTTAATAATTGGCTTTCCATTGTTCTGCTCTAAACTGAAAGGGTTAAATTGTGCAGAAAAAAAAAAGAAGTTGCTCTTTGATAGTAACCCAGCCCCTGCAGTGTACTTATAGTAGGTGATAAAAGGGTTAATTAAACCCCTGTTTTTTATATTGTTTGCAATGGATATTCTGCTGGTTCAAGTCATAGAACCATGTTCCTTCCCACATTAACACATGAATAGGGACAGAGCTGTGTTACTCTGAACTAGCCCTACTGTCCGCTCAAGCAAACAATTTGGCTAGCAAATTGACATAATTACATGGAACTGAGAGGTGGGAGAGTGTGCCTCCCTTCTCTCCTTCTCTCAGAGGTCCAATTTGTCTACCAAGGCTTGTTCCAACCCCTGGCGAGTTATTTAGCCCCTTTGTGAACTTCAATGCCCGGTACTGATTGGGGACCTTATGCCCTCTTTAAGGGCTGTAAGTGATTGGCTCTCTTAATCTGATTAGAATTGCAGAGCTTGTTCTTAAGGAGCTTTGACACACTCACACACACACACACACACTCACACACATCCACATGCACACACGCACTTTGCTCTCAGACACTGGAGTCCTGTTTTAACCAAGGAGCAAGTGATCTGAGTAGTTCTTCTTACTTTAAGTAGCTCTGTGGTAGGCCTTTCAATGGCGGGAGAATGATCTAAGCCCACCTGCCTGCTTATTAACCACAGGATTAAAGCCCTTACCTCCCCCTCTTCTCATCCTCTTACAGCTCAGTATGGAGGCCTGGGGGAGGATGCCATCTTTTACATGAGAATTTGTCAACCTCTTTTCTGCTTCTTGCCCGTAGATCACAAGGGATTATAAGTAAGGCCAAGCCCAGCGCCTACTTGAACACGGACAGCTTGAGCCTTTCCTCTCATGGGAACCTGCCGTCTACTGGATGTGGTCAATTGCTTTGTCCCCCTCCCATCCAATTTGTACTCCTTAATCCCTTAGAGCTTCTACCCTATGGCCTTGACGTCTATTTTTCCCACACTTCCTCCTGACCTCCAAATGACCAAAACCTCTAATACTGTACACAATTGCCCTCTCTTCTGCTCTTCGGTTTCCGTTTAATGAATTGTTACAATCAGTCCTCATGAATCCTAGTACTTAAGACTAATACGACCAATCAGATATGGAGGAGAGAGCAGAGAGGTTTAATGTTCTTGATTCTGAAGAGGGCTTTCATATATTTAAGCTCTTCCAGCATTAAATCCATCCATGTTTTCCATGGTGTTTTACAATTGCATTAAAGTCTCGTTATTGAAGCTCTTCCTTTATTATAGTTTATTTGGTTAACAGAGTTAGATATTCCATAGTCAATGCACCTGATCTGCTCAATCTCTTTCATAAAAAAAGATGTAGACATGAAGGGGGATATGGTAGCAAGAAGCTTCTACAAGATGCATAGCAGGGATGAGTGTTAATGAGCCATGCAGATTCTCAGCATATAGACCAAGTTCAATAAATGAAATTGTAATAATGAGATAGAAATTGCACATCTCAGCTATACACCAGCCCTTTTACTCAAAAGACAGGAAGCAGGCACCAGGTATAAAAAATTATACTTTCCAGCAATCATGTTTCAAATAATGCGATATTACAGAGGGATTTACATGTTGCCTTTTTTTCTTTTTGACAAAATATTTTGATACTTTGGACCAAGTCCTCTGTGTATTTGTGTTTGCACATACTATATTTTATACATATATACTGTATATATATCTACATATAAGTATGTAGAGATGTATATGTAGAGACATACATGTAGAGATATATATAACTACACGCACACAAGTAATGTACAGACTGATGGTCTATGCCATGGGTGTCCAAACATTTTTCAGAGAGCCAGATTTGATGAAGTGAACATGGGTGAGAGCCGACCATTTTGCCTGACATTCTTTGAATCATTAAAATGAAATGCAAATTAATTAACACACACACTTACACTATGCCCTCCTTATACACACACACACTTACACTATGCCACCCTCATACACACACACACACTTACACTATGCCCTCCTTATAGACACACACACACTTACACTATGCCATCCTCATACATACACACACACCGGGCTGAAGTAAAAGCATTTTTTAAGTTCATTAGTATTATAATGTAATTTAGGCTCTTACCTCAAGGACCTCCTATCCTATGTCACGTGACTTCCACGTCGCGTATCTACGAACACCAAATCCCACAATTCACTGGGGCCAGAACAGATAGATTTTGAAAAATTACCTGCAGGGCTGAATTAATCTGTGACACGGGCCGCAATTGGCCCATGGGCCAGACTTTAGACATGACTGGTCTGTGCACTAAAATTTTACTTTGGAGTTCGACTCTGCTGAGTTTGACATAGAAAAAAACCCCCAGGTTTGAATCTTTCCCATTGAAAGTAATTCGAGGGGAAATTATCAAAGCTATTTTTGATTCTACTTCAAAGCCGGCACCAGAGTTTGACTTAGTCGATGCCTACTTTCATTACTTTCAATGGGGAAAATTCAAACCTGGTTTTATTTTTTTCGGCTGCTGAATTTGACATCGTCTCAAAATGAAAGTCAAACTCCAAAGTCGAATTTTAGTGAATAGACCCATTAGTGGCCACCTTATTGGATAAAGTTGCAGGTGAACACAAATATCTGGGATTTTTATGCACTACATGTCTTAGTTTACAGAGGATGACGCAAGGGCATTTCTGTTTTTGAAAACCCTTTTGTCAACGCAGTGCTGTATTCACCGCGAGGCATCCTAGGCGGATGCCTAGGGCGGCAAATTTTGGGGGGCGGCAGCGCCCCCCAGCACTGAAAAGAAAAAAAATGTGAAAAAAAAAAATGTAAAAAAAAAAAAAAACGCGGCCCTTTAAAAAAAAAAATAGACCGCGCTTGCAGGCAGAGACGGAGGTGAGAGGGGATCGGAAGATCCCCCCTCACCATCGCTCTGCCTGCCAGGCTGCACGGGGAGCCGAACAGGCAGCACGGAGAAACCTCCGTGCTGCCTGTTCGGCTCCCCGTGCAGTGTGCCGACACGGAAGTGCCGACAGTCACGTGACGGGCGCGCTGACGTCATACGCGCGCCCTGTCACGTGGCCTGTCGGCACAATCACCGGGATGCCGAACAGGCAGCATGGAGGGACCATGCTGCCTGTCTGCCAGGGAAAGGTAAGTGCTGATGGGAGAGTGTGTGTGTGTGAGAGACTGAGTGTGATGGGAGTCAGAGTGTGTGTGATGGGAGACAGTGTGTGTGGCTGAGTGTGATGGGAGTCAGAGTGTGTGTGATGGGAGAAAGTGTGTGTGGCTGAGTGTGATGGGAGTCAGAGTGTGTGTGATGGGAGACAGTGTGTGTGGCTGAGTGTGATGGGAGACAGTGTGTGTGTGATGGGAGACAGTGTGTGTGGCTGAGTGTGATGGGAGACAGTGTGTGTGTGATGGGAGACAGTGTGTGTGACTGAGTGTGATGGGAGTCAGAGTGTGTGTGTGATGGGAGACAGTGTGTGTGACTGAGTGTGATGGGAGTCAGAGTGTGTGTGAAGGGAGACAGTGTGGGTGACTGAGTGTGATGGGAGTAGGAGTGTGTGACTGAGTGTGATGGGAGACAGTGTGTGTGTGATGGGAGACAGTGTGTGTGACTGAGTGTGATGGGAGTCAGAGTGTGTGTGTGATGGGAGACAGTGTGTGTGACTGAGTGTGATGGGAGTCAGAGTGTGTGTGAAGGGAGACAGTGTGGGTGACTGAGTGTGATGGGAGTAGGAGTGTGTGACTGAGTGTGATGGGAGTAAGAGTGTGTGTGATGGGAGACAGTGTGTGTGACTGAGTGTGATGGGAGTCAGAGTGTGTGTGTGATGGGAGACAGTGTGTGTGACTGTGTGTGATGGGAGACAGTGTGTGTGACGGAGTGTGATGGGAGTCGGAGTGTGTGACTGAGTGTGATGGGAGTGTGTGTGTGATGGGAGTATGAGCTTGATGTGAGTCTGAATGATGGGGCATGTCTTAGGTGTGTAACGTGGGTGTACAGCTTGGGTAGGGGGGTGCCCGGATTTTGTCTGCCTAGGGCAGCACAAAATCAAGATACACCACTGTGTCAACGAGGACAATGGCTAGTCTTGTTCACGGCGATGATTTCTGGGCCTTGGGAAGCATCTTGCACCTTTTCTAAAACATATTTGCAAATCTATTCTTTTCTGTAAGCTCTTGTGCCCCGTACAACCTCTGACTTCAATCTTTATTTCAGTGTTTTTAAACTAGAAATTTGAACAATTGCTTATATGTTTTGTTCTGTACAGTGATATTCCTGGATCTCTTCTGGCTTTTTTTTTCAGGTGTCTCCCTATCTTTATCTTTACTCCTACCACTCACCCTCATCTTGCATAAGATCAGGGTCTAATAAAAGTAGACAGAAAATTTGGCAGATGGATCGAATGGACCTCATCTGCTACGCATTGTTTGTTTCTATCTTGCAAAGCCATTATCCCCTCTCTGCCATTCATGTTGCATTTCTTTGCCAAGTTGAATAACTAGTAAGCAGACGTATGTTGGTGATACAGGTCTTCACATCTTCTTAACAAGGTATAATGATAAATAATAACATTGTATGCACTGCATATCTTTATTTCAGTTAGCTGTTTCAACAGCTTTTAAACAGACAACCAAAAATTTGAGTTCCCCCAAAAATAATAGTTTATTTGCCATATCTCGGATAAAATGTTCTTGTTTTAGAATCTGTAGATACAAACCCTGGCTCAGTTCTCCGGCACTCTTTTTATATTTGTATTTATGTATATGTCACTGTTTTATATGTATTTTTGTAGAAAACTCCATTAAATATTTATTGGGGGAAAAAATGACTTGTGCATGCAAAAAAGTAAAGGACTGTATTTCTCACACTTGTATAGTTGGCATTAAATATATTATAATATAAATAGTTATGGTTACATGATTAAAAACCACTATAGCAACAAGTGTACATTAAAGTGACTGTATCACCTAAAAATAGCTTTTACTGTTCATGTAGAGAATAAAACAATATTGAAAGTGTTCTATACATTGTGTTAGCAAAACTGAAAGAAAATGTCTAAATTAGGAGAAAAATGTATTTTCAATGTGTCTGTGGGGTCTCCTGTTTATGACATCACCTGTGGCCTAACATGCAAATTACACATTTCCCATTGTAAAGCAGGTACTTAACATATCATGCCCCAGGTGATGTCATCAACAGGAGACTCAACAGACACATGTAAAACACATATA
This sequence comes from Pelodytes ibericus, assembly GCA_036172795.1. Lineage (NCBI taxonomy): Eukaryota > Metazoa > Chordata > Amphibia > Anura > Pelodytidae > Pelodytes > Pelodytes ibericus. Next base: position 172,841,307 of record CM069858.1, read on the forward strand.
GTTTTTATAAAAATCATTTAATGCAAGAACACAAAGCATTTTATTGAGCCACAATTTGCTCCATAAATCTCTATCCTAGGCACATGTTTTAGAAAAAGAGACTCAGTGAGATACATTATTTGTATACTGACAATAAAGAATTTCTATATCAACCATCTACACTTAACTTTTTGCTACAGTTGACTTTTAAGCTCACCAACCTCTTCACAGGACACACTCGCTATTGGGAACATACTGTTGTCTTACATGCCACCGCCATGGGTATCTCCAGTTCCATTCCTGGAGACCGGCAGCGACTGGCTTCCAGCCGGCTTGGTTCGGGGGCGGGCTGCTAGGACTCCATGCAGGAAGGCTGGAATTCTCCATCTCCCACAGTGCCACCACTGTAAGATTTAAAGTACCACCAATCAGTAAGATTTAAAACAAATCTTAAAGGGGCCTATTTAATGTCTTTATTTTCCACCTCTGATTGGCTGGGTTTCCTGTTGGAGGGCTATTTAAACCTTAATTTGCTCTCACCATTTTCTGTGATAGTTCTAGGGTTCTAATTTCTAAGATGTTTGTCTTTTTTGAAACCTATTGTGACCGTTGCTTGTTTTGACCACTCTGATTACCTCTAGTCCTGATCCATGCCTGTCTGTCAGTTGCTGCCTACCAGTTCCTGTCTATTACTCGCTGCTACCTCTTGGGTTATTTCGGGTTACCACAAGTGAATACCGGTGATGCCGGTCTGTGGGCTAATTATCTGAGGCTCAACCAAAGGGTACATACAGGTCATTGTAAAAACCACTGGTACCATTCATTTTTACTCATTAGTCCTCCTCTGGTCCTGCAGTTAGATCCTACTATTTTTTCTTTATATTCATGGTATAAGCAATGTTACGGTGTCAGGCTTCAACCCATGTGTAGTCTTGTTTGGATTGTATCCAGTTATTTCTGTATCCTATTTTGCTTTGCTCTCTTGTTTATGTGTTATACTTGTTCTTGTCTTTTATTTGTGTCCCTGTATCCTTCTCCGTTTTCTCAGTTCAGCCCAGAGAGTCACCTGTCCAGTCCAGCCACAGAGTGGTACCTGCCCAGAGAAGCACTTGCCCAATTTGGCATTAGAGTTGCACGTGCCCAGTTTTCATGATTTGATTCAGTTATTAGTTTTCCTTATTAGTTTTAGTGTTAGAGAGAGTGAGATACCTTGATGCTGATTGACAAACTTACCATCTTATGGCCATCAGGTGTAACTAAACCCTTACCATTTTTCATCTCAGAGGTTTAGGCTAGTTCCTCTATTTTTGTCTGTTTTTTTCTCCTTAGCCCATCCTTTGTTTGTTTGTTTGTGTCTGTCTCTATAGTTCTGTAGCATTGTCTTATGTTTTTTTCCTGTCCATGTATGTTTCAGTTCTGCCTTTTCTCCTTAGTTCTCCTGTAGTTCTGCACTATGTATTTAGGTAATTTTGTTACTGTTATGTCTATATTTGCTTTTGCTCTGCTTGGTTTATCTTTTTCATCCTGCAGACATCCTGCAATCCTATCAAGGTTGTGGCTCATGCCTGCTCTGATGTCTGTGGGTATCTTCAGCTTCAGTCTGGTTACAATGGATACAGCCGCTGCTAGCACAGGGCCCTAGAATGTGGCCGTACAAACTTAAGGCCTCAAGACTTCGGGTCTCCACTGCATTATTACTCCTCTATTTGAATGCTCAGTGTCACCTGGACCCTGTTTCTGACATTAGGTTTCTAGAGTTGCTTTAAAGTGAGTTATAAGTTGTAAGCATAATACAAAGTTAAATCTCTGCAGATATAAGCATGCATTATGCAGGGCCAAGTCTATTCTTCTAGCAGGAATAGGCCTGGAATCATAGAGATCGTTAATGACCAAAAAAAGTTTGAATCTTTTTTCGGTCACATTTGTATTTTCTGGTGGTCCTTTGTGTTGTACATCCAATTTAGGTTTTCCCTTGTACTTATGTTTTAACTTGAGCAGCAATGTTACTTAATTCAATCTTCTCCAACTATTACAAAAAAGCTAATTGTCCCAGTTAACTGTTAATTCTGCTGCTCATAAATCTCCAAACTCTTAAATTAGTTTAATTTTAACCCCTTAATGATATGTCATTACAAATGCAGTTGCTAACATTGCAGATGCCTGGCATGTCAAGCCATTCTGATTATTGTATAGCCACTGGCATATTGCGATCAGACTGAAACAGACAAATCGCTGAGTGCCTTGTGACAGCTAATCAAATCGACCAGATGTGGGTCATGGGGCAGGAAAAGGCGAATTACAGTATGCACAGCTTGCCCCTGTCCCCCAACCACCTCCATACCTCAACTTTTATTAAATGTTTATTTTTTGAAGTTGCGCTAGGGTTAGGGCTGCATTGAAAATTCTGAAAGAAAAATGGTTAGCAAAAAGCAGAGAGCCACTTTTACGTACTGCCTTGTATTGTTTTGTACAAAAAAAGTTTTAATTAGAGTTTGTAAATGTGTAAAGGATTTTTCAAGTAAAAGTTAGAAAAGGTGTTTTTTTTTTTTTTCAATCATAATTGATACATTTGTTATAGTAAATTATTTTATATGATCAAAATAATGGTATCTAAAGAAAACGTTTCTTAATCTAAATGTATATATATATATATGTATATATATATATATATATATATATATATATATATATATTTTGAATGGGTGCAGTAAATAAGAAAAAAAATGATAGCTAAACACAAACACCACTGGCGTCTTAAAAATGCCATAACCCAGAATGACCAAAACTTTTCTGGTCACGAAGGAGTTAAATGCAGATATGTACAGGTAGCCTGCTAGGTTGTTTCATGCCAGTTCTGGTGTGGGGGCGGTCTGTCAGATGTCTGGCTGCAGCTGCAATATGCCTTGTCTGTTCCCATTATAAATGCGCAGAAAAAATTACAAGCTGTTTTCAACCTGTTATTTAACACAGTGAAAATCCCTGTCACAATCCTAAGTGTGCTCCAAATGTAAATTTTGCTTACAAGTTGTCAATTATTGGTTGTTGTTAAAAAAAAGTGGTCACTGCACATTATCCATATGTAACTGATGTTCATTTGTGCAAGTTTTTAGAATTATTTGTCAGGCTCTTTTCATAAAAGGTGCACGTTTTAAAAAACTTTTTTTTATTGTTTGTTTTTTTTATAGCCAAGATTAAAAAAGCAGGAGGAAAATAACACATTAACAGAAACATTGCAGTTATACGAACGAAGGTTGATCGCATATGGGTCAGAGCAAAGGCATTAAAGCGCAAATAAATTCAGTAATGTTTAATTGAAAGATTGCATGTGGACATCTTGGGACAGATGAAGGAAGATCGGACTCATCTGACCCAATGTTTATCCTTTGTTGGTGCTATACAGAGAGGGCTCAGTAAGACACTTTATTTGTATTTCTATTAAAAATACCTATACTTGATGCAATCTTTCAATTAAATATGCCTTATTTTTTTCCAGACAGTTGTCCTATAAGGGACAGGGATGATTAAAGAGTAGGCCGATGTGGAATCATAAAACCCAGGAGAGATGCTGTGTCTAGCATGTGGCAGATGTGGGTGGATATGCAAATGAGATTTGACAAAGAACAATCTTTTACATTTTTTAAGGATAAATCACAAGTATGCAGAGCTTTGTATGTTACAAGCTAAAAATTTTTTTGTGCTTTATAGGGTTAAATCCAAGTCTTCTGTTTGTAGCGCTTTCAACGGGCAATGAACTCTTTCCGTACATTCAAAAGGATGTCATCATGGCTGGAAAGCCCATGTGTTCTATATGATTATAATGGTCCCTTTCCCACAACCCAACATTCTGCATGGTATGGTCCTACCCAAGTTGGAGAACAAGGATATAGCGTAGAAAGTTATGGATTCTGTGAAGTAGGAAATTAGTTAGAAAATTTGCTCTAGTAGGCTCCCCGCGGCGAGCTGTTTTAGGATCCCGCTGCAGGCACTTACAGCAGGATCCCACCTGTCAGATGAGGCCACTTTGAGTGGCCTCAGTCTGACAGGGAAAATGTAGCCCGTGCTCAAAGCGAGCACCGACTACATTTCTCTAAATCGCGCTGTGCCCGAACTTCCGTGTCTCGCGATTTTTTGGCAGGGACCCACAGGGTCTATTAAGACCCTGATCGGGTCTCTGCCAGAGTGTTCCTGGCTACCGATAAGCTTGTGATCGGTGGCCAGGAACAAATCGTGACGTTTTGGTGCTTGCGTCGTTTGGGACGCAAGCACCATGCGTCACGAAGGGGTTCATTCTGAACACAGCTACATCCCCAGTTATAAGAGGGTGTGCACACTTATGCAACCACATTATTCCATCTAAAAGATTTCAGTTTGTTTTTCAATTGTAGTTGTACAGTTTATAGGTCACATTAAAGGTGGAAAAAGTTCTGAAATGATTTATCTTTGTCTCATTTTTTTACAGCACAGAAACCTGACATTTTAACAGGGGTGTGTAAACTTTTTATATCCACTGTATTATACAAATAGCAATAGATACCCTCCCCCATTAGATATTTTATTCTCATTTATTTTATTTGTAATACATAGTAAAGGTTTGTCAGATGTAAAGAGCTGATTTAGAGCCAGAAGCAAGTGCTGAACATCATTCTCTAAGCCGGCATTATAAGTACATAATCGGCATAGTTTAAAAAGTACATGTACAATAGAAAAATGTGTAGAATGTCTTAGTACACTCCTTGTTTTACACATTACTTGTTTAGAACGGACGTCAAATATACTTAGTGGTGTTTCATAAGCCATGTTCGGTCCAGAAAGACACAGTATGAGCCTTGAGAGTAGCATTGTATTTACAACAGATCCAAGTACAGCAAGTAAAATGTTTAAGGGTCTACTCAATAAAGAGAGAATTGCGATGGGAATTTCAAAGTTTAAGTCACTCTAGTCGATTTGGAAAAATTCTCCAATGCAGCTACATGGGAGATTTTTCCAATTCAGCTACTTTGCACTTCCATTTGAAATTCTGCCTCAATTTCCTAAAATTCTCTCTTTATTGAGTTGAAACCTTTTAGTATTATATGCAGGGCCAGTGCAAGACTTTTTGCCACACTACGGGAACATATATTTTGCTGCCCCCTGCTGATCCTGCCCTCAGGCATTTACACACACAGTAACAAAGTGTCACATACAAATGCAGGCACATGTACACACAGTAACACATGCAATGTCACATGTAGCCACACATTCACACACAGTCACACATGCAATGTAACCCTATTTTTGGCATCCCCCTCTCCAGGACATCTGTCTCACTCTCCCTCTATGCCATCCCTGTCTGTCTCGCTTTCCGTCTATGCCACCCATGTCTGTCTCACTCTCCCCCATGCCATCAATGTGTGCCTCACTCTCCCCCATGCCATTCATCTGTCTGTTTAGACCTTTTGTCTTTCTTCTCTACCCCGTTATCTTCCCCACTTTTGTATCTCTCCCCCGTGTTTGTCTTTTCTCTCCCCCATGTATCTATCTCTCTCTCCTCTCCTCCCATGTCTGTTGTATCTCTCAGTCCCCCCTCCCCAATGTCTGGTGTGTGTATCTCTCTCTCCCTCCCTCAATGCCTGGGGTCTCTTTTTCTCCTTCCCTCAATGCCTGAGGTCTCTCTTTGTCCCACCCATTTCCAATTCCTGGTGTGTTCCCCCCTCCCAATGCCTGGTGTGTCTTTTTCCCCCCCCTCCCTCTCCCAATGCCTGGTGTGTCCCGTCCCCCCGCCTCCCTTCCCCAATGGCTGGTGTGTCTCACCCCCCCCCTTCCTTCCCCAATGCCGGGTGTGTCTTTTTCAGCGCCCCCCCCCCTCCCTTCCCCAATGCCGGGTGTGTCTTTTTCCACCCACCCTCCCTTCCCCAATGCATGGAGTGTCTTTTTCCCCCCTCCCTCCCTTCCCCATTGCCTGTGTCTTTTTGCCCGCTCCCTCCCCAATGCCTGGTGTATACAGCTGGTGCCCTAGGCGAACACCTAGTTCGCCTATAGGTGGCGCCGGCCCTTATCTGTAGCATAGTACCACTGTGGTCTGAAAGGACAGAAACTTGTACAAAAACAAAGGTAGGTTCATTGTGTATGAAAAGCGAAGACATTTGTGTGTATTCAACAAGAAAGTTCTAAAAGTGGAGCAATGATCAGGAACATTGCAAAGCTTTATTGCTCCATTTATAGAACTTTGCTTCAAAGTTGCTCTTTATACAGGACGCCTATAGTTCTTGAGGGACAAAAAAAACAAACAAACAATCTATAAAAAAAATTGTTAGAGGGGAAGAGAAAACAGAACATCAGGAGCATTGGGTTGCTTTAGGATTGTTTCATGCTTTGTGGTTCATGATTCATTGCATATATTGTTTACTGACACATCCACGACCACCTCCTCCTCCGCTGCAGGAAGCTATGGAGATAAGAAAAGAATTTACTGCAATACACAAAACCTGTTGCTTTAATGTTTACTTGTCTTTTGATATTGATGCATGAGCAGTAGCGTAAAAATAGAGATTGCAGTCATTCATATGGCTCAAAGGAGTTCTGCATGTCTGGCAAACCAGATTCTATGCTATTTACCAGCAACTGCAGAATATGTTGGCACGTTATACATAAACTAATATTAATCAATCATTCAGTTTGCAGGATTGAGGAGATCTCGCTCGCCATGATTCCTTGCACAAGAGGTTAATAAATATAAGGTCCAATGCCTTCAGTCCCTACATATAAGAAATTCTTATGAATGGGGACTCTATTTCGGTTTATAGAATAGCAATAGCATTACATGTATTCCATAAGCCGAAAGTATATAAACCAAATGTCTTTCGGTTTATAGACTTTCGGTTTATGGAATACATGTAATGCTATTGCTATTCTATAAACCGAAATAGAGTCCCCATTCATACGAATAGGTCAATTGACCTATTCGTATCAATGGGGACACTCACCCACATTTTACTTCATTTTGCAGCCCTCTGGCCATTTCCAGGACTTTTTTAGAGGCATTTTAGTGGCCAAAAGTTCGGGTCCCCATTGACTTCAATGGGGTTCGGGGTCAACTTTTTTCCGAAGTTCGGCCGAACCCGAACATCCAGGTGTCCGCTGAACTCTAATTGTGACTCCTGGACACAGACTAGATGGGTAAAGGAAGTATGAAACGTGTCTTAGCGGCAGGAGAATTACAGCATTTGGAGCTCACTGCTGCTGAAATTCAGTCTTTAATCACTTTGTAACAGGGTTGCCAGCTTTTCTCCCACAAAAATACCAGCCAATGCAATACCCTCCATAGGCATACTGGCATTCAACTACAGAATAGTATTATTTCGGCAATAAATAAGTGGTGTGAGTAGGAAATAAACAGAGGAAATGGAAGGATAGTGACAGAGATTGCACATTTGCAGCTACTCAGTCTAATAATAGGCTTATTTCTCCTACTTAGGAATGGCTGGCAAGGGGGAGAGGGGCTGCCCTCTACCCTAGCTCAATGGGCTAGGGCTGCACCACCTTTTTCTCCTTATTGCCCTTCTACCTGGGCTTTCAAAATTTGGCTCTCCAGTTGTTGCAGAACTGCAAACACTACTGTAGGCCCTACTGTATAGCACTTTCTATCCAATTATTTTGTCGGTCTATCAATCCTTGTACCTTATCTGTTAATCCTTGTACTTTATCTGTCCTGCCTATTTGTCTCATACCTCCCAACAGGTGGGCTGATTAAATTACAAAAGGGGCCACTAAACTGTTTTACCCCCACGGTTACAAGTTGTCAGCCCTGCCCTAGGATGGCTGCTTGACAAACTATCACTGGTCTGTGTGAAAACTAGAACGGGAGAGATTATAATGCTTTTGCTATCATATCCAACAACTTTGAACTCTGCACACAGCATAGATATATATGTCTGTGTCCTCTTTTTTTATTATGTGTGGTACTGTCAATTAAAGACGCAAGAAGCAAGTAAGGAGAGCAGTATATGTATTGTTGTCTGCTGCCATCTTGTGGCAATAATGTAAATTTCAGTCTTCAATTTAGAAATTAAAATGACTGACTAGATAAAAAGAACTGAACAAGTAAATACATATTACAGCTGACACTTTAAAAATAAATATGCATATATTTATTCTAGTTTTTGCTAGAACTATAAAAATGACACAGCGTTTCTTATGGGGACTTGATCTTCCACAATTAAATATTAAAGTTCCGGCATATCTTGGGAGCCTATCAGACATATGCCATTGGATTGTTTGAAGACTGTTGCCCATGGGCAAGATATCAGTGATGTCACCAGTGGCCTCTTTCCAGTCACTGTTGTTACCTGACCCTCTTGCAGTGTTGGCATTGGCTTTTGTATACAAAAGAGAGCTAGAGCAGGATACTTTGGAAAGATATAAAACATCTGTGCAATGTACAGATTAAACACTTCCCGATGAACCAAAATCAATTTTGATGGCTAGAGTGTCCATTTACAAATAGATGATCATTTCTATTGTTTTATAGGTGTTGGAGCACTGTAAAACTGACAAGTTTTTACCGATATAAGGTTAGACATGTCTCCTATATTACAATATTGGAAATATTGACCTATCACTTAGAACGGCCTTAATATATATTCCTCCTTCTACTTAAGTTAGCAGCTTCCTGTTGGATTTAATTTAATTTATTCCTGAATGGGTGCTTTGTATAAAGATTCGCTGTGGGGCCAATTTCTAATAGTGGGGAACTCACCACAGAGACTAATGGAATGTCCTTGTTGACATTTCTGTTTTACACCAATAACATTCAGTTTACTTGTTTTTTTTTATCCTATGTTCTACAGGTTTTAATAATGTGCCATCTTTTATTCTAAAAAATGGTTTACTCAGTAAAGAGAGAATTTCAGTGAATTGAGATGGGAATTTCAAACATTTACCTATGTTGACAAAATTCTCGACTGCAACTGAATGGAAGAATTTTTGCAATTCTGGTATTTTGGCCTTAAGTTTGAAGATTTTGTCTACCTGCTTGTGTTATGTGTGATATTTGTATGTTTTTAATTTAATGTTTTGTATTTTTTATATTCTATTGTACTCTATTCTAACAACTCAAAGTTTGTGGACACAGGACATACTTGAAAACTAGAGAAATCTCAATGGTAAAATACTTTATAAATAAAAAATGTTTTAAAATAATTCTCTCTTTATTGAGTAGACCCTTCAGTCTAATGGGATAATAAAGACCAGTTATGGAACAAAATTCTACTAGCTAGTGAGCAATATTTTCTTAATGAAAACTCCGCTTTCACAACTTTCTAGATAACACTATAGTAGTGATGCCGAACCTGCGGCACTTGGGAGCCTCAGAGGTTCACTAAGTATCTAGTGCATTATCACTATCATCATATATGGAGGTAAGTGGAGCACATAAAGGGCACTGAGAAGGGGCAACCAAAGGACAGGAAACAATAACAGAGAGAAGGGGAATCTAAAATGACCAGTGTCTGCAATGAGAATGGCAGGGAAGTATAAATGGCACTTTGAGATCTTTAACTTGACATCCTGCAGAACAATGGGAACGTTTGCCATCACTGCCCATAGTCTGTCAGTATTGTATCCTTACCTCCCAGTAAACACCATCTTCAAAACAGTTCTCATCAGAAGGTTCACCCCAAAATGGTAATTTTAGAATTAATCCTAAAAGAACAATATAAAAGTAAATAACATTAATTCAGAAGCTATTTAAACGATGAACAGGCAGCTGTTATTATTAAGATCTACAGATTTCGAAATATAGAAACATAGAATGTGTCGGCAGATAAGAACCATTCGGTCCATCTAGTCTGCCCAATTTTCTAAATACTTTTATTAGTCCCCCGTTCCTGGTCTTATAGCTAGGATAGCCTTGTCCCTATCCCACGAATGCTTAAAATCCTTGACTGTGTTTACCTCTACCACTTCTGCTGGCAGGCTATTCCATACATCCACTACCCTCTAAGTAAAGTAATACTTCCTGATATTACGTTTAATTCGTTGCCGCTATAATTTTAGACTATGTCCTCTAGTTGTGGTAGTTTTTCTTCTTTTAAATATACTCTCTTCCTTTACTGTGTTGATTCCCTTTATGTATTTAATTGTTTCTATCATATCCCCCCTGTTACGTCTTTCCTCCAAGCTATACATGTTAAAATGCATATATGAAAACATTGGTTGCTCTCATACCTGCCAATTGTCCCTATTTAGGAGGGACAATCACTATTTTAAACACAAATCCCTCTTTCCCTTCCTTTGTCCCTATTTTCAAGAAGCTCAGTTGTTGGTGTGTATCAGAATATACCAGAACTCTAGAGCAATAAAACGCACAATAAAGTGAGTTAAAACAGAAGCAAAGGTGATCTGTTAGTAAAATACTTTTTTTTTTTTTTAATTCTAAATGACTGATTTCTCAAAACAAGATACCGAGAGGGTCATGTACTAAAACATTTTGCACTTTTTTTCACGATTAGAGCCTCTTCCATTTTTCCGGTTGCGCTAATATATTGAAATTATATTTGCGCATGCTAAAGAGTTTTGCAAATATTTTGAGAAAAATAATTCTTTTTTGTGTGTGAAAATTACACCAGCGTTTAGCAAGTGCTATCAAAAGAGGTAGAAAAAATATTCACAAACGTGCCCGTTTTATTTGCAATTATGCCCATTTTTATTCACAATTTAGTTTTGCACATAAAATATATTAATTAGCCCTTCTTTAGTACATGCCCCTTCAAGTACATGTAGCAAAGCTGATACGAGGAATCGCAATCCTTACCCATAATAGTGCCTCCTACAAAGGCAAAGGCTAGTGATACAAAAATGCCAGCTGCTTGATAACCGCCTTGTATGCTGGGAGTTCTGTCTGCGAATTCTCCTTTAAATTTAAACATGGCAATCAACCTAAAGAATGGTATAATAAGATTAGGACCTCTAAAAAGAATGTGAGGAAATGTGTTCATCAACCACAGGAAAGTTATAGAATATGAAACAAACACCTTTCTTTTTGTAGTTGCTACTGTACATTGTCCACATATTTGAACTTTTATGTTTGGTGAACATTATGCAATATACTAATGAGGTTAAATGTCAGATGCTCATTTATTTGATTCTTTAGAATAATCTAGGAGTCTTAATGTGAGATTAACCTCAGCTATCTGCACTCAAGTTTCTAATCAAACTTATGTAATAAACTGATTGGAAAACAGGATTTTAAAAGGTATTCATTTGAAGAAAGAAACACTAGGAGAAGAGGGTACAGAAAGGTAAGGCAGTCCTATGGAGGAGAATGGGTACCACAGAAGAAGATGATGTGGGTCCCCCATCCATCCTTACAAACTAGGAACTGGAAGGGTGGTATGTTCTTGGCTTTAGAGTTATTTTTTTTTAATTCGAAATAATAAATAAATAAAATAATTATAGCAATTAACAAACACAAAAATATGTGCTCCCCTGCAGATAATGGATAGTGAATAATAGAGTTGTGTGTATGTAAGAGAAAAGGTAGTTTGGTTTTCTTCTCTAAACATACCTAGGGGTTAGTGGTTTGCCAATGCTCCATTCTCCAAATGGTGAGATGTTTTACTGTTACACCTAATGGCATAATCCATTCTTGTTACACTGCTCTGCTCCTGATGTTAAATCATTTGAATCCAGGCTAGGTCATACCCAATATGCTACTACTACTTGCCATCCTGAGATGTCTCAAGTCGAGTAATCTGAGCCCTGATCCCTCAAGATTGGACATGACAGGGGGCCCTGCCTGAGGCAAGGAGGTATGCAGTGCATACTATGCACATGGTCAGCAACCTGACATCCCTTTAAAAGGGGAGCAACAGAAGCCTGTAGAGTGGAACGTGGGGTAAAGGACCACAGAGAGACATGAATGATCTCACCCTTCCTCTGTATAAACACTTGCTGTAGCAGCAGCTGCTGTGACTGCTCCCACAATTCCACCAATGATTCCTGGCATTCCGTGCAGGTTGTGTATTCCACACGTGTCCTGGAGTCTGAGCTTTGACGATAAAAAAGGCTGAAAATAGAATTTTAAAAACAAAAAAATTATATTTGATGTTACTCACTAAGTGCAAACACAAATCATATTTGTCTGTTCATATTATATTGTTCAGTCTGTTTGTTCTGCTGTTGGCACAGTGCTCTTCATAAACTGTGTGTATACCTTTGAGGAGTCACCTCGGACCATGGGCAACTAAGATAGGTACCCAAAGCGGCTTGACAATAAAGGTTAAGCCCGGCCCTTGGGTAGCTCTCGGCTCACTCGGGGGGAGAACCAGGGAGCAGGGTTAAGTGTCGGCACTCATCCCATTGGTCCCCAAGGTAAAGGGCTTATGCTATCACACAAAGCCCATAACTTCACCCCTCATATGTGATTGGTCACTCTCATGCCAGTGAAGCAGTGATTGGTGCATGTTCTTCTTGGCACCAAATTCAAGTGGCTAGATAACTGCTTTACTGATAATGTGTTCAAGTTTTCTATTGTTTAATCAAATATTATGTTGTTTTTCTGCTGTTCAACTGATCTGTGTCCTGAATGATTCTTTCACAAACTTATAGCGGAGGTTCCAGAGGTGTGCATCTGTTCCAGCTGTTACAAACAAAGCATCTTCCCATAACAAGCAGAGGGTCTACTACGTCCGGTAGACAGCTTGTTTCAACTTTGTATAAATAAAAAAAAAATGGCCATGATATTGACCACACAGATTTAACACTGAACTTAAGGCAGTTTGTTACCTAGCCATCTGTAAAATACTGGAGTAACTCTATGGGGTCTATTCATCTAAATTATAATCCACAAACTTTAGAAATCAGGTGTTAATAGCCAATTTGGAAAGAAGACAAGTTGGAGAATTTAGTGAACAGCCCTATTTGAGAGACACTATTCTTAATCATTGAAATTAATGTCCCACGAAGAACCACAAAGCCTTTGATCCTCATCTACGGCTCAGAGAAAGGAGTTGTTGTCAGCCACCCCCCCCCCCCCCCCCCAAAAAAAAGAAAAACCCTATGAAGGACCTAACATGCTGGGCTGGGTTTTCAAATGGTGACGTACTCTCAGCACAATGAGGGGAGAGAGTAATAAGAAAGCATATATTATGATGGTGTTCAGAATAAGATATTGTTGAGACACTAATAATACTAGTTGAAAGGTACAAAGGTACAACTTAATGCACAGTCTGAAAGTTGATTTAATGCGGCTTAGTGGTCTTTTGCCTGATTTAAACTTTTATTTTTGGGTTTACTTTCTGATCTGTGTGATTTGGAACAGAAGACCCTTACATCTTTTATTATTTTACATGAGTTAGATTTTTGTTTTGATAGTACTGTAAAATGATTTAAAGTAAAAATGACTGCATATTGCACATATTAGAGACATGTACAACATACAGATAAAAAGTTAAGTGGAATTGCTTCTATTTTTATTTTCTTCTCGTTCAAGTATTGGCAGTGCCATAATATTAATCCCTTTTAGCTATTTGGAGAAAAACTAAAGGTTTTTTGTCCCTGGTCAAGGACACGGAGGAAGACCCAATCAGGGTATTTAATGAGATGATCATGGTCTTTACAGACCACATGGGTCCCTGCCAAAAGAGAGCAAGGCCTTGCGAAGTCACTTGTGACATCATGGCTGCGCGCCTGAAGCTGGAAATTCAGGTCTGGTGCAATTATGTTAAGTGTAACCTTGAGTGTCGGTTACATTTAGGATGTCAGACCTAGGCAACTTAAAGTGACAGATGCAAGGTATTCGCAGCACATCTCATCACTGGGGGCCATGATAAGCTGCAGAGAAGAGGACTTTGAGCATTTGAATGGTGGAAGTATCAGGAACATGACCCGTTCTCAAGAATCCTGAAATGCTCCCCATACATTACTCATCTGGAAACAGGGCCGGACTGGCCTACCGGGATACCGGGAAAATTCCCGGTAGGCCGCCTACCGTGGGGCCGCTTTAATTCGGCCGGCCTCACCACTTTAATTTCGGCCGGCCGCGGCCCTTTAAGAAATTCGGCCAGCCACACCAGAGCCTGCTGAGCCTGAGAGGAAGCTGCTGGACTGCAGGTTAAGGTATGTGAGTGAGTGTCAGAGTGTAAGTGTGTGCCTGAGTGTCAAAGTGTAAGTGTGTGCCTGAGTGGCATAGTGCAAGTGCCTGAGTGGCACAGTGCAAGTGCCTGAGTGGCATAGTGCAAGTGTCTGAGTGGCAGTGTGCAAGTGCCTGAGTGGCAGTGTGCAAGTGTCTGAGTGGCAGAGTGCAAGTGTCTGAGTGGCAGAGTGCAAGTGTCTGATTGGCAGAGTGCAAATGTCTGAGTGGCAGAGTGCAAGTGTCTGAGTGGCAGAGTGCAAGTGTCTGAGTGGCACAGTGCAAGTGTCTGAGTGGCAGTGTGCAAGTGTCTGAGTGGCAGTGTGCAAGTGTCTGAGTGGCAGAGTGCAAGTGTCTGAGTGGCAGTGTCTGAGTGGCAGAGTGCAAGTGTCTGAGTGGCAGTGTGCAAGTGTCTGAGTGGCAGTGTGCAAGTGTCAGAGTGGCAGTGTGCAAGTGTCAGAGTGGCAGTGTCTGAGTGGCAGCGTGCAAGTGTCTGAGTGGCAGTGTCTGAGTGGCAGTGTGCAAGTGTCTGATTGGCAGAGTGCAAGTGTCTGAGTGGCAGTGTCTGAGTGGCAGAGTGCAAGTGTCTGAGTGGCAGTGTGCAAGTGTCAGAGTGGCAGTGTGCAAGTGTCAGAGTGGCAGTGTCTGAGTGGCAGCGTGCAAGTGTCTGAGTGGCAGTGTCTGAGTGGCAGTGTGCAAGTGTCTGATTGGCAGAGTGCAAGTGTCTGAGTGGCAGTGTCTGAGTGGCAGTGTGCAAGTGTCAGAGTGGCAGTGTGCAAGTGTCAGAGTGGCAGTGTCTGAGTGGCAGCGTGCAAGTGTCTGAGTGGCAGTGTGCAAGTGTCAGAGTGGCAGTGTGCAAGTGTCAGAGTGGCAGTGTGCAAGTGTCAGAGTGGCAGTGTGCAAGTGTCAGAGTGGCAGTGTCTGAGTGGCAGCGTGCAAGTGTCTGAGTGGCAGCGTGCAAGTGTCTGAGTGGCAGTGTGCAAGTGTCAGAGTGGCAGTGTGCAAGTGTCAGAGTGGCAGTGTCTGAGTGGCAGCGTGCAAGTGTCTGAGTGGCAGCGTGCAAGTGTCTGAGTGGCAGCGTGCAAGTGTCTGAGTGGCAGCGTGCAAGTGTCTGAGTGGCAGCGTGCAAGTGTCTGAGTGGCAGCGTGCAAGTGTCTGAGTGGCAGCGTGCAAGTGTCTGAGTGGCACAGTGCAAGTGTCTGAGTGGCACAGTGCAAGTGTCTGAGTGGCAGCGTGCAAGTGTCTGAGTGGCAGCGTGCAAGTGTCTGAGTGGCAGAGTGCAAGTGTCTGAGTGGCAGTGTGCAAGTGTCTGAGTGGCAGAGTGCAAGTGTCTGAGTGGCAGCGTGCAAGTGTCTGATTGGCAGAGTGCAAGTGTCTGATTGGCAGAGTGCAAGTGTCTGAGTGGCAGCGTGCAAGTGTCTGAGTGGCACAGTGCAAGTGTCTGAGTGGCAGTGTGCAAGTGTCAGAGTGGCAGTGTGCAAGTGTCAGAGTGGCAGTGTGCAAGTGTCAGAGTGGCAGTGTGCAAGTGTCAGAGTGGCAGTGTCTGAGTGGCAGCGTGCAAGTGTCTGAGTGGCAGCGTGCAAGTGTCTGAGTGGCAGCGTGCAAGTGTCTGAGTGGCAGCGTGCAAGTGTCTGAGTGGCAGCGTGCAAGTGTCTGAGTGGCAGAGTGCAAGTGTCTGAGTGGCAGCGTGCAAGTGTCTGAGTGGCAGAGTGCAAGTGTCTGAGTGGCAGTGTGCAAGTGTCTGAGTGGCAGCGTGCAAGTGTCTGAGTGGCAGCGTGCAAGTGTCAGAGTGGCAGCGTGCAAGTGTCTGAGTGGCAGCGTGCAAGTGTCTGAGTGGCAGCGTGCAAGTGTCTGAGTGGCAGCGTGCAAGTGTCTGAGTGGCAGCGTGCAAGTGTCTGAGTGGCAGCGTGCAAGTGTCTGAGTGGCACAGTGCAAGTGTCTGAGTGGCACAGTGCAAGTGTCTGAGTGGCAGCGTGCAAGTGTCTGAGTGGCAGCGTGCAAGTGTCTGAGTGGCAGAGTGCAAGTGTCTGAGTGGCAGTGTGCAAGTGTCTGAGTGGCAGAGTGCAAGTGTCTGAGTGGCAGCGTGCAAGTGTCTGATTGGCAGAGTGCAAGTGTCTGATTGGCAGAGTGCAAGTGTCTGAGTGGCAGCGTGCAAGTGTCTGAGTGGCACAGTGCAAGTGTCTGAGTGGCAGTGTGCAAGTGTCAGAGTGGCAGTGTGCAAGTGTCAGAGTGGCAGTGTCTGAGTGGCAGCGTGCAAGTGTCTGAGTGGCAGCGTGCAAGTGTCTGAGTGGCAGCGTGCAAGTGTCTGAGTGGCAGCGTGCAAGTGTCTGAGTGGCAGCGTGCAAGTGTCTGAGTGGCAGAGTGCAAGTGTCTGAGTGGCAGTGTGCAAGTGTCTGAGTGGCAGCGTGCAAGTGTCTGAGTGGCAGAGTGCAAGTGTCTGAGTGGCAGTGTGCAAGTGTCTGAGTGGCAGAGTGCAAGTGTCTGATTGGCAGAGTGCAAGTGTCTGAGTGGCAGAGTGCAAGTGTCTGAGTGGCACAGTGCAAGTGTCTGAGTGGCACAGTGCAAGTGTCTGAGTGGCAGCGTGCAAGTGTCTGAGTGGCAGAGTGCAAGTGTCTGAGTGGCAGTGTGCAAGTGTCTGAGTGGCAGTGTGCAAGTGTCTGAGTGGCAGCGTGCAAGTGTCTGAGTGGCAGTGTCTGAGTGGCAGTGTGCAAGTGTCTGATTGGCAGAGTGCAAGTGTCTGAGTGGCAGTGTCTGAGTGGCAGAGTGCAAGTGTCTGAGTGGCAGTGTGCAAGTGTCAGAGTGGCAGTGTGCAAGTGTCAGAGTGGCAGTGTCTGAGTGGCAGCGTGCAAGTGTCTGAGTGGCAGTGTCTGAGTGGCAGTGTGCAAGTGTCTGATTGGCAGAGTGCAAGTGTCTGAGTGGCAGTGTCTGAGTGGCAGTGTGCAAGTGTCAGAGTGGCAGTGTGCAAGTGTCAGAGTGGCAGTGTCTGAGTGGCAGCGTGCAAGTGTCTGAGTGGCAGCGTGCAAGTGTCTGAGTGGCAGTGTGCAAGTGTCAGAGTGGCAGTGTGCAAGTGTCAGAGTGGCAGTGTCTGAGTGGCAGCGTGCAAGTGTCTGAGTGGCAGCGTGCAAGTGTCTGAGTGGCAGCGTGCAAGTGTCTGAGTGGCAGAGTGCAAGTGTCTGAGTGGCAGTGTGCAAGTGTCTGAGTGGCAGAGTGCAAGTGTCTGAGTGGCAGCGTGCAAGTGTCTGATTGGCAGAGTGCAAGTGTCTGATTGGCAGAGTGCAAGTGTCTGAGTGGCAGAGTGCAAGTGTCTGAGTGGCAGCGTGCAAGTGTCTGAGTGGCAGCGTGCAAGTGTCTGAGTGGCAGCGTGCAAGTGTCTGAGTGGCAGCGTGCAAGTGTCTGAGTGGCAGCGTGCAAGTGTCTGAGTGGCACAGTGCAAGTGTCTGAGTGGCACAGTGCAAGTGTCTGAGTGGCAGCGTGCAAGTGTCTGAGTGGCAGCGTGCAAGTGTCTGAGTGGCAGAGTGCAAGTGTCTGAGTGGCAGTGTGCAAGTGTCTGAGTGGCAGAGTGCAAGTGTCTGAGTGGCAGTGTGCAAGTGTCTGAGTGGCAGAGTGCAAGTGTCTGAGTGGCAGCGTGCAAGTGTCTGATTGGCAGAGTGCAAGTGTCTGATTGGCAGAGTGCAAGTGTCTGAGTGGCAGCGTGCAAGTGTCTGAGTGGCAGAGTGCAAGTGTCTGAGTGGCAGAGTGCAAGTGTCTGAGTGGCAGAGTGCAAGTGTCTGAGTGGCAGAGTGCAAGTGTCTGAGTGGCAGTGTGCAAGTGTCTGAGTGGCAGCGTGCAAGTGTCTGAGTGGCAGCGTGCAAGTGTCTGAGTGGCAGCGTGCAAGTGTCTGAGTGGCACAGTGCAAGTGTCTGAGTGGCACAGTGCAAGTGTCTGAGTGGCAGCGTGCAAGTGTCTGAGTGGCAGCGTGCAAGTGTCTGAGTGGCAGCGTGCAAGTGTCTGAGTGGCAGTGTGCAAGTGTCAGAGTGGCAGTGTGCAAGTGTCAGAGTGGCAGTGTCTGAGTGGCAGCGTGCAAGTGTCTGAGTGGCAGTGTCTGAGTGGCAGTGTGCAAGTGTCTGATTGGCAGAGTGCAAGTGTCTGAGTGGCAGTGTCTGAGTGGCAGTGTGCAAGTGTCTGAGTGGCAGTGTGCAAGTGTCAGAGTGGCAGTGTGCAAGTGTCAGAGTGGCAGTGTGCAAGTGTCAGAGTGGCAGTGTCTGAGTGGCAGCGTGCAAGTGTCTGAGTGGCAGCGTGCAAGTGTCTGAGTGGCAGTGTGCAAGTGTCAGAGTGGCAGTGTGCAAGTGTCAGAGTGGCAGTGTCTGAGTGGCAGCGTGCAAGTGTCTGAGTGGCAGTGTGCAAGTGTCTGAGTGGCAGCGTGCAAGTGTCAGAGTGGCAGTGTCTGAGTGGCAGCGTGCAAGTGTCTGAGTGGCAGCGTGCAAGTGTCTGAGTGGCAGCGTGCAAGTGTCTGAGTGGCAGCGTGCAAGTGTCTGAGTGGCAGAGTGCAAGTGTCTGAGTGGCAGCGTGCAAGTGTCTGAGTGGCAGCGTGCAAGTGTCTGAGTGGCAGCGTGCAAGTGTCTGAGTGGCAGCGTGCAAGTGTCTGAGTGGCACAGTGCAAGTGTCTGAGTGGCACAGTGCAAGTGTCTGAGTGGCACAGTGCAAGTGTCTGAGTGGCAGCGTGCAAGTGTCTGAGTGGCAGCGTGCAAGTGTCTGAGTGGCAGCGTGCAAGTGTCTGAGTGGCAGAGTGCAAGTGTCTGAGTGGCAGTGTGCAAGTGTCTGAGTGGCAGAGTGCAAGTGTCTGAGTGGCAGCGTGCAAGTGTCTGATTGGCAGAGTGCAAGTGTCTGATTGGCAGAGTGCAAGTGTCTGAGTGGCAGCGTGCAAGTGTCTGAGTGGCACAGTGCAAGTGTCTGAGTGGCAGAGTGCAAGTGTCTGAGTGGCAGAGTGCAAGTGTCTGAGTGGCAGTGTGCAAGTGTCTGAGTGGCAGAGTGCAAGTGTCTGAGTGGCAGCGTGCAAGTGTCTGAGTGGCAGCGTGCAAGTGTCTGAGTGGCAGCGTGCAAGTGTCTGAGTGGCACAGTGCAAGTGTCTGAGTGGCACAGTGCAAGTGTCTGAGTGGCAGAGTGCAAGTGTCTGAGTGGCAGTGTGCAAGTGTCTGAGTGGCAGAGTGCAAGTGTCTGAGTGGCAGCGTGCAAGTGTCTGATTGGCAGAGTGCAAGTGTCTGATTGGCAGAGTGCAAGTGTCTGAGTGGCAGCGTGCAAGTGTCTGAGTGGCACAGTGCAAGTGTCTGAGTGGCAGAGTGCAAGTGTCTGAGTGGCAGAGTGCAAGTGTCTGAGTGGCAGTGTGCAAGTGTCTGAGTGGCAGAGTGCAAGTGTCTGAGTGGCAGTGTGCAAGTGTCTGAGTGGCAGAGTGCAAGTGTCTGAGTGGCAGAGTGCAAGTGTCTGAGTGGCAGCGTGCAAGTGTCTGATTGGCAGAGTGCAAGTGTCTGATTGGCAGAGTGCAAGTGTCTGAGTGGCAGCGTGCAAGTGTCTGAGTGGCACAGTGCAAGTGTCTGAGTGGCACAGTGCAAGTGTCTGAGTGGCAGAGTGCAAGTGTCTGAGTGGCAGAGTGCAAGTGTCTGAGTGGCAGTGTGCAAGTGTCTGAGTGGCAGTGTGCAAGTGTCTGATTGGCAGAGTGCAAGTGTCTGAGTGGCAGTGTCTGAGTGGCACAGTGCAAGTGTCTGAGTGGCACAGTGCAAGTGTCTGAGTGGCAGAGTGCAAGTGTGTGATTGGCAGAGTGCAAGTGTCTGAGTGGCAGTGTGCAAGTGTCTGAGTGGCAGTGTGCAAGTGTCTGAGTGGCAGTGTGCAAGTGTCTGAGTGGCAGAGTGCAAGTGTCTGATTGGCAGAGTGCAAGTGTCTGAGTGGCACAGTGCAAGTGTCTGAGTGGCACAGTGCAAGTGTCTGAGTGGCACAGTGCAAGTGTCTGAGTGGCACAGTGCAAGTGTGTGATTGGCAGAGTGCAAGTGTCTGAGTGGCAGAGTGCAAGTGTCTGAGTGGCAGTGTGCAAGTGTCTGAGTGGCAGAGTGCAAGTGTCTGATTGGCAGAGTGCAAGTGTCTGAGTGGCAGCGTGCAAGTGTCTGAGTGGCACAGTGCAAGTGTCTGAGTGGCAGAGTGCAAGTGTCTGAGTGGCAGAGTGCAAGTGTCTGAGTGGCAGAGTGCAAGTGTCTGATTGGCAGAGTGCAAGTGTCTGAGTGGCAGTGTCTGAGTGGCAGAGTGCAAGTGTCTGAGTGGCAGAGTGCAAGTGTCTGAGTGGCAGAGTGTAAGCATATAGAGGTATTTGTGTACTATTTGATTAAAAAAGCATATGACCACAATGGCTCAGGGTCACTTCTGGGTGAGCATAATAACGAGTACAAATAATACCTTCAAGAGAAGGAAATGGAAGCGTGACACTTTGGCTACTATTCGTCAGTTGCAAATTGAGTTTAATATTTTCTTCTTTACATTGTGCCTAACTCCATAATGTCTTTAATTGCTTGGGATGGGTGAGGGGCTTGTATAACGGTCTCACAGGAAAACCAAAGTTATGTATAAAGATGATGCACTTTTTTACTCACTTTTTCACCCCAATGCAACGTGCAATTAAAAACACCAATAGGCTAAAGGCACATTTATATGCAGGTGATGCTGTTACCTAGCTGCACTATGGCTCTAACTGCTCTAACTGCTCCAGTGTGTGCTAGCGAGGCACAGTGACAGCCCATCTCACTCATCTCAGACATGCATCTCACTTTCAACCTTATTGAACAAAACGGAAGTCTTAATTACTGAATATATGTATTTTTTATTTAATGTGTAAAATATCATAACAGTTGCCCTTTAAATTTGTCTGTGGTGCCTCCTAATTATGAATGTGTGAGTGGCAGAGTGCAGTGGCAAATTAATTGGCAAATTGACTGTATCATATTAATGGTAAAACGATACTGGCATATTAATGGCAAAATACTGGTAAATTGTCTGTGGCATATTAATGGCACAATAATGCTGGCATATAAATGGCAAAATGATACTGGCATATTAATAGGCAAATTAGCTGTGGCATATTAACTGGCAAAATGATACTGGCATATTAATAGACAAACTAACACTGGCATAGTAATGTCAAAATTATACTGGCATATTAATGGGCAAATTGGCTGTGGCATATTAATGGTAAAATAATAATGGAATATTAATGGCAAAATAATACTGGCAAATTGGCTGTGGCATATAAATGGCAAAATAATACCGGCATATTAATGGGCAAAATAATACTGGCATATTAATAGACAAATTAACACTGACATATTAATATACATAATACCTGTGGCATATTAATGGGTAAATTTGCTGTGAAGTCTGGGTGCTGGGGTAAATTCTTGGACAAGTCATGGGTGCTGGGGTAAGTCCTGTGAGTGCAGTCTGGGTGCTGGGGTAAGTCAATATATCCACCCAGTATGTACACAAGATTATAGCTCACACAATGCCCTGATTATATATAGCCCTGCACAGGGCAATTCATCTAACCTTGTGTACATACATGTGGCTATGTGTTTCCCTGTGCATGGGGTACATATCAGGGCAGTATGTTCGCTATAACCTTGTTTACATACTGGGGGCATATATTGATATTTATAGATAACATTATCTATGATAATACTCTCTTCAAATGTGCTTTAAAATGCATGGTTTGCCCTTCTATGATCAAGAAAATAAATACGCAATTCTATGGGACTGGTATAGTGACGTAATGCTATGGGGCTGGTATACTAATATTTCCAGGGCTGGTTTTTATTCCCAGTCCGGCCCTGTCTGGAAAGGGTTAAAAGTGGTGCTAAATAGAATGTAAGGACATTGTGAGGGTATTTATATAACATCACAAAGCATATTTTTTTAGTAATTAACCACAACAATAAGGTTTCAATTAACAAAATGGACAAAATTGGACAATAATATTTAATGTTGCCACCACTTGCCATCTTTGTGAGCACCTCTTTGAATATTAGCATTGACATTAGCATGCTGGTAGGAGAGATTTTGCATCAGTGCCAACATTAATTGAACAAAATTGACCAATTTTTGTCCAAGCGTTTTAGCTGAATCTTTATCATTATAGATGATTTTTGTTAAAAATGAACTGATCATAAACAACTATATATGATTGAGGGATACAACAAATATATATATATTTTTTACTGTAAATTTTCAGTGTTATACCATGTGCCCTCTACTCAGTGTCTTGAGTTGGGGAGTAATTTTAGGCGTCCGCCAAGTCGAAGCCTCGTTCAGAGGCGAAACGCGTAGTGTGGTTTGGACACTTTTTTGCAGTAGCCCTTTCAGCTTGGATTTTATGCTTGCTTGAAGACACTAATCTTGTGACTGTGTGGTGCCCACTATTGTCATATACTTAGGAGTATGCTTTTACATGTAAGCAGATATTTTATTTATTAAATGTATTTCTATTCTTTCTATTAATCTGGTCCACTTGCCATCATTAGTTACTAGACATGTGCAAAACTAAAATTTTCGTTTCGTTTTCGTCCATTCGGACGAAAATGTTATTTATTTCATCTAAAACGAATTTCGTTCATTACTGCATTCGTTTCGGACGAAATTCGTTCATTATTTTCATTTCGTTTAGTTATATTCGTTCATTTTATAGAATACGTGTAATACTATTGGCTTTCTATAAACCGAATGAGAGCCCCATTCATAAGAAATTCTTATGAATGGGGCTCTCGTTCAGTTCATAGAAAGGCAATAGTACTACATGTTTTCCATAAGCCGAAAGTCTATAAACCGAACGTTCGGTTTATAGACTTTCGGCTTATGGAATACATGTAATCCTATTGCTATTCTATAAACCGAACGTTCGGTTTATAGAATAGCAATAGGATTACATGTATTCCATTAGCCGACAGCCTATAAACCGAACATTCGGTTTAAAGGCTGTCGGCATTTCACTACATTGAGACAAAGTCTCCATTCATAAATTTATTCTCCGTGTACTTACATTAGCCGACAGCCTATAAACCGAACATTCGGTTTATAGGTTGTCGGCATTTCACTACACGGAGACAGAGTCTCCATTCATAAACTACACTGTCTCCGTGTAGTGAAATGCCGACAGCCTATAAACCGAACACGGAGACGGAGTCTCCATTCATAAACTACACTGTCTCCGTGTAGTGAAATGCCGACAGCCTATAAACCGAACACGGAGACGGAGTCTCCATTCATAAACTACACTGTCTCCGTGTAGTGAAATGCCGACAGACTATAAACCGAACGTTCGGTTTATAGGCTGTCGGCATTTCACTACACGGAGACAAAGTCTCCATTCATAAATTTATGAATGGAGACTTTGTCTCCGTGTAGTGAAATGCCGACAGCCTATAAACCGAACGTTCGGTTTATAGGCGGTCGGCTTATGTAATACATGTAATCCTATTCCTATTCTATTAACCGAACTTTCGGTTTATAGAATGCCAATAGACTTACATGCATTCCAAAAGTCGTTCAGTTTATGGAATGTAAGTGTACTATGCTATTGTATTCTATAAACCGACTCTATTTCGGCTTACAAAATGCAATAGTACTACGAATGGACGAATGAACGAATGATTTTCGTTTATTAATCATTCGTTCATTCGGCTTTCGTTAGTTTAGCATTTTCGTTATTTGTTTTTCGGAAACGAATGCCCATGTCTATTAGTTACATGGTTTGAGAGTACTGCATCTGAAATAACAAGAGAATCTGGGATACTTTGATCTGCTCATAACTGATGTGCTGCGAACCCCTTGAGAGTCTGCGAGTGTAATACCTCAAAGGGGCAATTTCTCACTCGTCTGCCCCTTCGAATACAACCAGATTGCATATTGTCACCACTATACCCTTCACTATAAGGTGTAAAAATGTCAGTTCAACCTTAAAGCGCACCTGTTCATATTTTCTATTTATCCTAGATATAAGATTTGGTTAGGGTCTAATGAAAGTATTCAGAAATTTGGGCAGACTAGATGGGGCGAATGGTTCTTATCTGATGACACATTCTATGTTTTCTTAAAAGAAAAAAAAAAATACCAGCCATGCTATTGCTTCCATAGACTTAGCATTGGCCTCAAGGGTGGCAAACCTAAGTACAGATATCGCCAAACTGAGGCTGTGGAAGTAAAGCAATTGAATTGGTCTTTCTTTATTCTTTGTTACTTACGGAAAGGTATGTAAATCCCAAACTAGACACAATGCCGCATATAAATCCAACTATGAGTGATCCATATGTAGTCAGCATCATTTCTGCTGCTGTTCCGACTGCTACGCCTCCAGCCAGGGTTGCATTCTGAATAAGAACCTGCAGAAAATTCTTAGGTTAATCAACTGCATTTCACATGTTATGCTGTATTTCATGGTATATGAAGATACAAGGATGCCAGACAACACGCTGATATGCAAGTGTGACGAACGACATTTGGCCTGTAAAAATGTGCTATTAATATGTAGTTACCGGGAGCAGACACCTACCATTTCCAGTTTGCCCTTTTTATTTACTACACTGGAGATGGCTACAGTTGTTAGGACACAGGACGCCAGCGAACAGTAGGTGTTAATTGCAGCTCTGTGCTGAGCATCCCCATGGTTTGAGACAGCAGAATTGAAACTAGGCCAGTACATCCAAAGAAACAGTGTTCCTGTGAACAAAAAGAGAAGGTCTGTTTAGCAAAAGCCATTTTCATTATGTGCCAGGTGTTTATCAAGTGTTGTTTGCTATAGATCCAATAAAGAGATCAGTTTGTATCTGTCTGGAATCTATGGTTACTCAGCAAATAACATGCAAGAAAGTGGTATTTATACTATATAAATCATCCATTTTAAAAGTGCTGATAAACTTATTTTGAAGATTTACAGCAAGAAACACCCAATGTGCAGCCCATCCGTCCCTGTATAATGGCTACTGACCACTTTTCTGATGAAATGGTCTTTTCATACAATCTATTTTAATACATCCATTTGTTCTCCACATATTGATTCCTCTGTGCAGTTCCTTTTTAAAATGTGATGTTGGAATTTTTTTGGGATACTATTAAACTAGGATGGTTATTGTCCACTCTCATTTTCTATAAAGCTATTAACATCTTTAAAAAAAAAAAAAAGTTTTTATTGCACTAATATTAATGTCTAGGACCATGAAATTAACCTTCTGGACTGAACAACAGAGAAAGGTTCAGCTCTCCAGTGTCACGCTCAAGTGTCCCCTGCCCCCACTCAGCCCTCCCGTGTCACCGCTGTCCCCACTAAGCTCCCCAGTGTCATCTCTGTACCCACTCAGCTCCCCAGTGTCATCCCTGTCCCCAATCAGCTTCCCAGTGTCATCCCTGTCCCAATCAGCATCCCAGTGTAATCCCTGTCCCAATCGGCTCCCCAGTGTTCACACCGAGGAGCCGTTTGTGGATACAGATGGCACTTGAAAGCTGTCTAAGGACAGAGATGGTACTTTTTTCTACATTTGGGGGTTGGAGTGCCAAATACTCTATGTACGATCCTGTATTTATGGCTATACTGAGTGGCTATTTAATAGGCCTAATTCACTCCTGCTATTTGATGATGCATTCCAAAGTTCTAGTTTAAACTGGTTATAGGATTACATCAGAAAAGCCCCACAAATCAAATCAACTTACCAATCATGGCAAATATATCTGAAATATACGATGAACCCTCATTATTGTTTCTTTCATTTAATTTTGGACGGTTTAGTATCCATGACACAGTTAAACCAAAATATGCCCCAAATGTATGAATAGTCATGGAGCCACCTGCATCAATAACCTGTGAGCCAAAACAGAGATAAAGATATGTATTTGTGATTACATAAAACCAGAGAAATACATTTCAACTGCTCTGTTAGAAAACAATAGAATCTGATCCTGTACCAGTACATGTATGTACATTTATCTGCTACCACTTGAGCAGAGAGCCTGCTTGTGGGTAATGGACAATGTTATCCAGTGTAGTAGGTGGAGTAGCTATGACAGTATATATGATACCAGTAATGGCTTGGAACGTCAGAGTAAGAATTAGGGTGAATGTATACCTGCACAAACCAACTTAGCCAACTTTTTTCCTCAAAGTGGAAAGCAGCAAGTTTGTGCTTTCATTTTACAGTGCCCACTGTCCTCATTTCAGTTCTCCATTTCCCTATTCATTTTTTCCCTCCTTCTCTTCATCCACGGCCAATGCTCAATTTTTTCTCACTTCTTCAATAGTTCCCCCACCACAGCTTCATATCGGCTCACCATCTAAAGGTCAAGCCCTCTGTCCATTTGATCTCGCTGTCCTACCCTCAATTTCAATTCAGAGTCACCTCCAGATCAAATCAACTCCAGTCCCAACTTGTTTCCATGTCAGCCCCCTGCACTATCCAAAGCAGCCCACTGTAACCATATGTCCTCCCTATATTTGTGTCCTTTGCTGCCAATACCTTCCATATGAATAGGAGTTTCTACTCAGTCCTTTATCCCCCAAATCAGTATCTTGTTCTCTCTGCCATTGTGATACCCTGGTCACCTTTGCTTCAAAAAAATGTAAAAAATACCAGCTATGTTGTTGCCTACATGGACTAAACATTGACCTCAAGCCAATTTGTTACCTGGCTGCTGGTTAAATACAGACTGGGAGGCAATATTACCTTGCCCATAATCTCCCCAATCTCAGATGAGTTTCTTCCTTACCAGTCTGCTTGCTGCTTTTGAAATGATAAAACAGATATAAAATTGTAGATATCTGCATGTGGATAAGGATGCTTGCACAGTATCATAAATCCACATGCTCTCTTAATGGGATGTGCACATTTCTATGTGAGATCAGCTACCTCTCTTACATCAGCAACTGCCACACACCTAAGAGGACCACATTATTGTCTTATTTAAATGCAAGCTCTAGGGCTGGAATCAGTTTTCACTACATGCAGCACTGAACTATGCATAGAATCTTCCCTGAATAAAACAGTAATGCGATCATCTTAGAAAGACAAGTCTCTTTGAAAACCCAATACCTTCAAAGCCTGTTTGGAATAAGCATTTACAATCTATGGTTAGTTTGTGGATTTACATACCAATGGCAGTGGAATAATACCTGCATCCATTAATATATCTGGACACAAGCAGAACACGTTCAGAAAGCTATCCAGTGGAATCTACTCAGTATGAACTGAAGGATCCATCAAACCAATTTATAAAAAAAAAAATAGAACCCTAATGTGGAACAAAAGCGCTGAGACCTATTAAATCCCACTTTACTTATTAAATTGCATAGGTCTGCTTGATAAAAGTTGAAAAAGTTTGGACAGTAAGACTGGACTGTTGCACCTGCAGCAAATTAATACTTCTTTCCTTCTATCACATTGTACTTTTTTTTGCTTTGTACGAATATTTATGTGGATAATATTTTTTCTACTTAGTTATCAAAGATTTAGGTTTGGGATCGAAACTCTTTTGCAGACTCTTCTCTGTGTATTATTCTCACCCATTTTTGAAACAAGAGGTGTATTTACTATTTATTTAGGTAATTGCTTAATTGCAAGTGCTGGGGAAATTAAGGCGTTGTACTGCAAATGCCAAATTCCGTATTTCTTACAGGATTCAGGCGTTATGCTAATGTCTAGTAAACAAGTCATATCTTGAATAGCACTTTCCTTTGTTACAATCATCGTTTGCAATTACATTTAATTTAGGCTTACAGTAAATGTCTAACCTTTACAACTGCTATAAAAAAAAAAAATGGGTTGTTTCCCTCCACCCTTGCATCACTTAGATAATTACTGCAAGTAGTAGCCTTGCCTGATCTGTATTTAATTACTTGTTAAAATATGCCAGCTCAGTGGACGTCCTGGGAAGAATCTGAGAACCACGTTTCCCCATTGCTTGTTTACAAAATCTTAATGATATGCATCATTGGCAAACGTGCATAAGACTTGTCTCTTTAAAACGGTTGCTGGCACAGGAAATCAGAGTTGTCTTTAACGCAGAACAATAATGACAGTTTCTCAACTGTATTAACCTCGGAGTGTTGTGCACGTTTGACCCTGATACAATAGGAAAATATAGGGCAAGACTCTGTTTTGAAAAGACAGATTTGCTAGAGCTTTCCGTCACTGCACATAACGACTCAAAGACAGCCACTTCACAATCATGGTTGTCCTCGTCTTGCTAGGTACACAAATGTGATGTTTTAGAATAAGATTCCATACTAGGCAGGTGTCTGCCCTGCTTCTGACCAAGACACACAGCTTTTATCACGAGACAAAAATAAACACAAATGTGGTATATATCAGACGCAGCTGCTTATGATTACACATATCTATGTGCGAAACGCGTTAAACGTTATTGCCTAGTGTTCTTGTAATTTTATTGTCTATTTATTTTGTATTCTACTTGGACTCACTGGTGTCGACTGGTGCTATTATTGGTTTCTATAGTGAAAAACTTAGGCTGTGCAAAATGATGACTTGATTGATAGATGTTTGGGCACAAAGTGGTTTTTGAGAGTAGTCAGTTTAGACCTCCCCCACGCTGAGAATTAATCAATTTCGACCTCCTAACTCGAACGCCAATTTTGAGCGCCTCTGCATACCTCGCTCGCCAGTCATTTCGAATGACCTAACCACATATAGACCTCATATAAATGGTTACGGTATGCCATTTTGCGAGGTCAAAATGAGGTCAACCTGTCCAGGTTTGGATGTAGAAATTAGCTTTAATTTTGACCCCAGAAACAGAATTTTAATCTAAATGTTCTAGGATATCCCGCTGGAATGAGGATATAATGAATATTTCACGGCACACAAATTGTGAGCACATCCAACTATATATATGCATTTATTTACACACACAAAAAAAAAACAACTGAAAACAAATTCTTACATGGAGCTTCTCTAGGAGAATAAATTCATTCACTGCAAAGAGTGTGACTTGAACCAAGGTCATCAGCATCAACTGTACAGGGCTCACTTTGCCCAGGACGCCACCATAGGCTATACAAACCGAAGCCACACAAAAGTCAGCATTGATGAGGCTGGAAGAGAGAAAACAAACTGTGACCAACATGAAAGAGGGCAGGTTTGCATATTCAAACATTTCTATATATACAAGTTAAGCTCAGGGCAGATAGTAACATGGTCAAGCCATGTGCTGCCAAAAGACAATTTTTTCTATTATCCGCTTTACATTTTAGTACAGATGGAGTTTCAGTATCATAGAGAACTTCAGGAACTATAAACAAAGCAATTAGGTTTCAAATGCACATGACCAACATATTAATCTACATAATTAACCGAGAACATCCTTCATACTTGCCAAAACCCTGGGACTTGCTCCCCGGATGCGGTGGGGGTGGAGCCAAAATGGAACAGGATCATGTGTCATTGAATGAAACTGCAAAAGCACTGTGCATAGGTGGTAATCATGCCGGGATAGTCATAAATTTGAGCAAACCCCCCCAAAATGGAAACTATGATCCTCGTATGTTCTGTGAAAATATTACAGTCCTGACTATTGGAAAGAGTAACTGTGTGTTCGAATTAAATATGTGCATTTTACAATATTAATGTTAAGCTATTGGGTTGTAGCTTTTCAGAAAAATATTTTAAGGCAGCATTTAAAGGGAAAATCGGATGAAACAAATACCATGACAAGTGCTGATATCAGACAAGTACCAGACAAGTGCTGATATTTCTGGGGGAAAAACACAGACCATTATGTTGGAAAGACAATTATGTTGGAAAGACCATTATGTTGGAAAAATAGGTCATAATCGGTGTAGGAAATGGTTTGTTTGTTAAGAGATTGTAGTTATGTCATGTAATCTTACCATTGCTTCATCGCAAACATCGAAACAACAATTATTACAACCATCTTATACTCTTAGATGTGTCAACATCTGGTACACTGCATTTAAAAAACAACTAGCAAACAAGGGAGTAGTTCTTCTTTATTAAAAAAATAATTACATAAATCATCTCACTGTCCTCCAGACAAAACAAATTGTTTGTGTAATAAATGCATATATAATTTATGGGAGAAAACTTTTTCACAGCCGGGGATAGTGGGTGTTCCTCATTAGCTGCAACACCTAGCAAAGTTTAAACTTCATCCAAAACTGACAGCTGATCTCAACGCATTTTCTGGATGTTTTATCAGAATAAAGTTGGTAATGGACTAATTTTACAGTATCACACCATTTACTTTCCCTTTCTTTTCTCATATGTCCACCTGGGTTTCTGATGAGACAATGTCTGTTGAGGATACATATGCATGGTGATTAATCACTCTTGGATGATTGACCACAGACTAAAGGGAATGCCAGGGACATTGATTTTAGTGACATACAGAAGTTTTTAGCCCATCTCACCATTACATCCTTTAGTTACTTATAACCGCAAATGTATTCTTCTCTTTTGGATATTGGAGGGCGTTTCCCAATTATAAATGAGAATTGAAGTTAAATGGGCACAATTTTTTATTTTTTTTTAACTTTTCCTTTGCTAATAGTAGCAAAAGTTAAAAACCTGGTGATACTTGTTCGGATTAAACCTGACGTAGTCGTTATGGGTGTTTGATGGCACCAAGAGACTCTCACTGCACTAGCAATGAGTGCTAGTCATTGACCAGATCAGCCACCTTGCAGTGAAGTATAGCAGCTGCGAGTCAGAGGATAAAATGGCGTGTATCTTAAAAAGCAATCTTCAGTTTACTCTCATACTAGGGCCCCTGGACTTTTCACTCATATAAATCTAGATATGGGAAAATGGGCTTTCATATATGTAAGAGAATTGGGAGGTGTAATACCACCTTTCAAGTCAGCAAATAGGCTTACATCAATGAAAGGGAACAGTTCAGTTTTCCATTATTTAAAATGATTAAGACCCTAAACCTTTAACTTGTATGACCCTAGTGTGTAATGCCTAAAACAGTGATAAATTATCTAAAAGTACGTAGAACATGTCAAACTCTCCCTCCCTGATGAGTCATTAAGGGAGCATCTGAGAAACATATAAATCAATCAGCTCTAACACCTTTACGCAGGTAGACTAACGGGTCTGACAGCATTGGGTTTGACAGTTTGTGAGGTCATAAATACTGTATACAAGGAATCAAGTATTAAATTAGAAAATGTATTCAGTAGGAAAAATATATAAAATGTTGGGGTCTATGCAATAAAAAGAGAATTAGGCCAATGTATCCAAGTTTGAAAAATTCTTCAATGCAGCTGAATGGGGGAATCTTTCCAGCTCAGCTACTTTGGCCTTAAGTTTGAAATTCCCGTCTCATTTCCCTGCAATTCTCTCTTTGTGGAGTAGACACGTTAGTGTTGTTTTCTTCTGAATACTAGTGCCTTTTGGAACAAGAAAAACATGTCGCCAGAAACTAAATAAATAGACATATTGGGGAGAGAAGTCTAAAGATTAGTAAGAACGTTTTTATTGACTTGTATTGGTTCTCTAATAGAAAAGAGATGCAATTTTACTTGCTTTCTAACCCAAAAAACTGATGTAGGTATATTTCTATAATTATTTTGTAACTACAATGATATATCGCAGAACTGTACAATGGTGGTAGACACAAATAGACTTTTAGTTAAAAAAGGTTAGGTTTGATTTACCGTTATTTGGAAAATAGGTTTCATTGATACATGCTGCTTTGACTATTGTATAAATCCAACAACTCTAGGAAAGTGCTATCCTTCAGCCAACACAATATAACGACGTTTGTACCTTGAAACATGCACTGCACTATCTGTGCACCATGGACTGTTTTACGGTACAGAGTGAGGCAGGTGTGGTAGATATTGAGCCCATTTTGTCCACACACATGTATGGAGTGTACAAAAATAAAATATGAGGTAAAAGTCAACACCATGCAGATTGCTCTATATTTTAACACATTTTTGCATTTTTACATTTTGTTTTCTGTCAAATTGATAGAACAACTTTTTTTTTGGGGGGGGGGGGGGGGGGATCCACACATCTTGATTTTATATCTCCACTAATAGCAAAAGAAACAAATATTTTTATCCCTCATACTAATATAACTTTTATATGACACCATAGTTATTGCTCAATATTCCCTTCCAAAGTGAGGACATGCATATTTATATATTCCACAGATCTTAAATTTAATATCCCCAGTTATTTTGATATATCTAAAAAAAATTATAATAACCCATAGTAGTATCGTACAAAAAAACTAAACTTAGTGCATGTTTTTTTTTTATATAAAACTAAACCTTTATGTTAATACCTTCATAAAAGTATATGGTTTATTTCCCTTAACATCTGCTTATTTTGAATACAAAAACCTATTTCTCCAGTGTAGAATATAAAGACAATGTGAAATGGCTCTTACAATTCAGGAAAATAAATGTCCATGCAGAAGCTGGACAGAACAAATCTGCCCTTTATAATTTTTAGTGCACTGCTGGTTCAAGATCTCCAGTATTCACATATTTCCAAATTTAAAAAAAAAAATGTTGTTCTCAAAAATATTGATTTTAACCTCTAGCTGTAGGTAACACACCTGGCTCTCTTAGCCTTCACTGCCCAACTCATGGAAGAAGTATATTCATGAAAATAAAAATAATCCGGATATACATCGGTCAGGTCTCTCTCTCTCTCACTCACACACACACACACACACACACACACACACACACACTTGTGTGTTTATTCAAGTTGTTCCATATAGATTTTCATTATTTATATGATTACACATCCACTGCCAGGCTTATAATACGTTATAAAAAAAATAAAAAAGATTTTTTAAAGATACTCAATGTTATTTGTGTGTGCTATACCACAGCATACAAACAATGCTCTTCTTATCCTCTGTGGCATTTATACATTGAAGCCAAAACCGTATGCCATTGAGGGTAATATCCCCTATTACGAACATCTATATCATATCATCTTAATCAGTGGGCAGCACATATTGCAATATTTCCCCATAATCTCATAGAAAAACACCTTTGAGCTCCTCTTTTTTTAGGCTTCATTGCACTCCTGTATTCAGCCCACAGTTCTGTACTCTGTTTTCTTGTCCACTCAAACTTGTTATTTTTGCTTGGGACATTATGGATTTCTCAGGATTCCTTGGAGGTTAGTTGCCTCAGCGTGGCCAAAAAAATGTATATATATTTTTTATCCTGTGCATCCAAGCCTAAATCTCTCTCTAGCCTCCAGCGGCGTCCCTTGCCATAACCCAGCAGGAACAGGCGAAAAGCGACCTACGTCATCACATCTTCCTGCATCTATGGAAGAGGCGCTTAGATAAACCTCAGTGAGGCTCCCAAAGTAATCTTAAAGGGAAACTAAACGTTGTTTAACCCTTGCTTCATTTGCTGGTAGAATGAAGTAAACCCGACATGTATCTTAATAGATACACGCGGGTTTACTTTCTGCTGTGTCTCCCGGTTGTCATGTCCTGACCAACGTCAAGAGAGACCCTCACAATCACCTGTCAGAGCGGGACGAGCCCTGCTCTGATTGGCTGTGCGCGTGTTGACGTTTGTCAGGACGCGACAACCTATTAACCCCTTAACGACAGATGACGTGCCAGGCACGTCACGGCAAATCGAGGACTTGCCGACAGCTGACGTGCCTGGCACGTCATGCACTAAATGGAGTAAAGAAAGCGACCAGCGGTCGCTTTCTTTACTCTAACGGTGTTGCTACAATGCCTCTAGGTAGAGGCATTGTGCAACACCCCCCAAATGTGCAGGGGCGCGCTACGATCACTCCACGGAGTGATCGTAGCAGCCATTTAAAAATGGCTGCGCCCGCTGCACACATGTGCTTAGAAAGCGAACGATCGTTCGCTTTCTAAGCATCTCCGGTGTTGTTAAAGTGCCTCGCCAGCGAGGCACTTAACAACACCGTGCTGCTCCCCAGAGCCGATGGTGGTCGCTCTCCTGAGCGACCCCATCGGCTCAGTAGAAGGGAACGCTGCCTATACAGGCAGCGCTTCCCTTCTAATGGCAAGAGCATCGGAAGTGAAAGTATTTCACTTCCGATGCTCTAGGGGGAGCCAATCGATGCCGGCACAGCAGATCTATGTGATCTGTGTGCAGGCATGTATGATAAGTGCTCTGATGAGCACTTATCATACTGTCAAAGGCAATATTAGTAAATATTGCCTTTGACAAGTATTGATCTGCCTCCCTCACCTTACTAGTTATAGTAAGGGAGAGAGACAGATCAGATAAAGTAAAAAAATAAAATAAAATAATAAAAAATAAAATAATAAAATTTTAAACACCAAGGGCTTTTATAAAAGCCATTTAACCCCTTCCCTGCCATTGATCGCTGTGTACGCAGTGATCATACACAGCAGCACATTTTTTGCTGTCTGTGCATTTTTTAGGGGTTATTTTTTTTTACTGTAATTCATTACAGTATAAAAAAAGGCTCTTTTAAGAGAGATTAACCCCTTTCTTGCCGTAGATCACTGCCTAATCAGCGATCTGACGCAAATGCAGCAATCTTGCTGCAGAAGCATTTTTAATTTTTTTAAAACTTTTTTATTACACCCATCACGTGTTAATTATACCCGCTAGGGGACTACGTTTAACGTAAAAATTTTTTTTTAGCTGTCTGAGCGCATGTATAGCGATCAGTAACAGCTGATAAGTGACAATGGCGGGTTGGCGTTTGCTCAGATGAGCATCACCATTCGTCTGGTTAGATCAATATGTGTAAATATTTGATCTGACCCGTGTAGATCTGCCTCCCTCTCACTTGAGTTTTAGTGAGGGAGACAGAGCTGTATAATGTAAGTTTTTAATTATAATATATTTAATAGAATTGAGACCCAAAGGCTTTTATAAAAGCCGTTTCCAGTATTTAACCCCTTCCCTGCAATTGATCGCTGTGTACGCAGTGATCTTACACAGCAGCACATTTTTTGCTGTCTGTGCATTTTTTTAGGGGTTATTTTTTTTTACTTTGATTTATTACAGTATATCAAAGGCTCTTTTAAGAGCTATTAACCCCTTCCTTGCCGTATATCACTTCCTAAGCAGCACATATGGTCACTGCCTAAGCAGTGCATATGGTCACTGCCTAAGCAGCGCATATGGAGCAATCTAGTCGCCGAAGGATTTTTTTGTGCTATCAGCATTTTTTTGTCAGACTCACTAGGGGTTAATTATACCCACTAGGGGATTACGTGTATTCCTTTTGAAGCTGTCTGAACGCGTGTATAGCGATCAGTAACAGCCGATCAGTGGCAAAGGTGGTTTGGTGATTTCTCAGATGAGCATCACCATTCGTCTGGTTCGTAAATATTGTTCTGACCCATATGGATCTGCCTCCCTCTCCTCACTTGAGTTTTAGTGAGGGAAAGAGACAGATCTGTATAACATAATTTTTAAATTGTAATAAATTAAATAAAATGTTAATAAATTGTGAGTCCCAAGGGCTTTTATAAAAGCCATACCTTTTGTATAGTGTAGTGTATTAACTCCTTCCCTGCCACTGATCACTGCACAGCAGAAATTTTTTTCTTGTCTGTGCATTTTTAGGGGTTAATTTTTTTTGTACAGTACTACAAAGGCTCTTATAAGAGCTATTAACCCCTTCCTTGCTCTACATGTTCAAATTCCAAGTTTGAAAATCAAAAAGCGCACCTCTCAAATGTAGCCTTTCAACCCCTAACAAAGCTGACAAAGCTATGCATGGGTGGTATCCCTGTGCTCGGGAGATGTTGCTGAACATATATTGTGGTATTGTTTGTCAGTGACACATACCGAAATATGTGAATTTGTGTCTAAAGTGCAATGTATGTGGGAAAAAATACACAATAAAATGACTACCACAAACTTTGACAAAGGCTGGTGGCAGAATTGGTGCATGGAAAGTGTTAAAATAACACCATTTAAAATAGCCTAGGGTGTCTACTTTTACAAAATATATACTTTTTGGGGTAAAATACACTGTCCTACTTAAAAAAAAGTCCCAAATGAAAGTTGGGCTCAGGCTGACTACACGTCAATATTCCAAGTTGAAAATGCGCACCTTCACAATGTGGCCCTTTAGCCCCCAAACAACCCAACAAACCTATGCATGGGTGGTATCCCTGTACTCAGGATATGTTGTTGAACACATATTGGGTTATTGTTTGGCAGTGACACATACCAAAATCTGTGAATTTATGTCTAAAATACAATATTTGTGAAAAAAAACCACACAAAAATTACTACCACAAACTTTGACAAAGGCTGGTGGTAGAATTAGTGCATGGAAAGTGTTAAAATACCACCATTTGAAATAGCGTAGGGTGTCTACTTTTAAAAAATATATGGGTTGATGGGGTAAAATACACTGGCTGGTTTCAAATATGTCCCAAATGGGACATGGGTGCAGGCGGTCTGCATGTCAAAATTTTAATTTGGAAAACCAAAAACTGCACCTACCAAATTTGGCCTTTTACTCCCCAAACAACCCAACAAACCTATGCATGGGTGGTATCCCTGTACTCAAGAGATGTTGCTGAACACTTATTGGGGTGTTATTTGGCAGTGACACATACCAAAATCTGTGAATTCATGTCTGAAGTACAAGGTTTGTGAAAAAAAACCACAAAAAAATTACTACCACAAAGTTTGACAAAGGCTAGTGGTAGAATTAGTGCATGGAAAGTGTAAAAATACCACCATTTGAGATAGCCTAAGGTGTCTTCTTTTAAAAAATATATGGGTTGATGGGGTAAAATACACTGGCTGGTTTCAAATATGTCCCAAATTGGACATGAGTGCAGGCGGTCTGCATGTCAAAATTTTAATTTGGAAAACCAAAAACTGCACCTACCAAATTTGGCCTTTTACCCCCCAAACAACCCAACAAACCTATGCATGGGTGGTATCCCTGTACTCAAGAGATGTTGCTGAACACTTATTGGGGTGTTATTTGGCAGTGACACATACCAAAATCTGTGAATTCATGTCTGAAGTACAAGGTTTGTGAAAAAAAACCACAAAAAAATTACTACCACAAAGTTTGACAAAGGCTAGTGGTAGAATTAGTGCATGGAAAGTGTAAAAATACCACCATTTGAGATAGCCTAAGGTGTCTTCTTTTAAAAAATATATGGGTTGATGGGGTAAAATACACTAGCTGGCTTCAAATATGTCCCAAATGGGACATGGGTGCAGGCTGTCTGCATGTAAAAATTTCAAGTTGGAAAACAAAAAACTGCACCTCACAAATTTGGCATTTTAGCCCCCAAACAACCCAACAAACCTATGCATGGGTGGTATCCCTGTACTCAGGAGAAATAGTAGAATCTATTTAGCATGTTTTTTCGTTCGCTATTGTCGATGAGGAGAAGTTGTTTCAAATAAAAACAAAGAAATTTGTGTATTTTTTTTTTTTTTACCATATTTTATTATTTTTTTTTAATAATATGATAAGATATGATCAAAAAGATGGCATCCATAGAAAGCCCTTCTTGTCCCGATAAAAACAATATATAATATGTGTGGGTACAGCAAATGACAAAGAAGAAAATTACTGCTAAACACAAACAGCACAGAAATGTTAAAATAGGCATTGTCCAGAAAGGACAAAAATGTTTCAAAGGCTCTGTCCTTAAGGGGTTAAGATACATGTCGTGTTTACTTCATTATACCAGCAAATATATATAAGCATGGCAGCTGTCGGTCATAGGATAAACTGGCATGTACTATCAAAAGTACACGCCAGTTCATTCTCATACTAGGGGCAACTGACTTTTCACTTGTGCTTCTATATTAGAAGCACAAGTTAAAAAAAAAAGTTTAGTGTCCCTTTAAGCAATAGGTCTTAGCAATATTCATCAAAAAAAAAGTCCATCTGCAGCATGGTCAGTTTTGAAAATCAACAAGTAGAAGCATTCTGACAAGGTGAAATCATTATCATTACAATGTCAAGCTTCAAGGTCATGAGCATTCCAAAATGTTTTTAACAGTCAACCATTATTGTCCTTTAAGTATTGGTGTTTTGAGCTCAAATACTAAACAGTAGATGTTCCAGTGATCACTGCGTGTAAGCAAAAAAGGACCTGGAATCGCAGACACTGCACACGGTGAACCAAAAAGAATATTAAATGAAACAGAGCTCCATTGCAACATGTCTGATGACAATGTGAGCAGCAAGTGACCATATTTTGATTATAAATATTTAATGTGACAATAATACTTAAAATGTTCCTTGACCCACTCTAACCATAACCTTATTTCTCTCTCGCTCTTTCATCTTTAGATTGATTTTTTTTTATGGATATTTAATTTCCACTTGGAACTAAAAGATTACAAGTCTGGGTTACAGGGTCAATTCTAATGCATAGCCCTCTGAAATACAGAGATTTAACTAGGATATAAGCATACCAAGGTGTACCATAAAATGTATATACTGACAAGTTGATGCAACAGACATTGTTGATAGTACAATCAGTTGTAAACCATTAACGGTTCACAAATTATGTATAGTGGAAATCAATGTCAAAATGTCAAATATAATAGTCTGAAAATGTTTCTGCTTCTGTAAAACATTCTAGCTAGCACTTGAAATCCTTGTTAAAGTCATTGATTAAACCAGACTACAGTTTAAGATGTTTGTCATGTTTTTGGATTGCACCGTGTACAACTCAAACCATTGTTGTTAAATGTTTTAGGAATTAAAAGAAGATAAAATTAATCCACAGAGCAGTAAAGCCAATGGGGGTTATGTATAAAGATAGCGCACACGCCAATAGTACCAAATAGTGGCGCTGTCAGTGTGTGCGCATATGTAAAAAGCAGACTCATTACAAATATTGTGAATCTGCGAAAGCTGCAGCACAAAGACACTTCCAGGTTGTGACGTCTGACTTCTGATTCTTAGATATCAACCCAGAAGATACCTTTTCCCATAAAAGTAATATGGGAAAAATGTAGAGAAACCATCAAACAACAAATTAGCAGCCGACTGGTCTGGAAATCTATGTAGCCACAGAACCATCTTTGTGAGGCTCTCTGGAGTTGCACTCTGTCTGTGTTGGGTGTGCAATATGGGTCCTGAGGCTTTCTCTGTGGATGCAATGTGGGTGCTGGGCCATGTCCTGGGTGTGTAATGTGGGTGCTGGGACATGTCCTGGGTGTGTAATGTGGGTGCTCTGGCAAGACCTGTGGATGCAATCCAGGTGCTCTGGCAAGACCTGTGGATGCAATCCAAATGCTCTGGCAAGACCTGTGGATATAATCCAGGTGCTCTAACAAGACCTGGGGTTACTGTACTGCAGGGCTTAACAGGAGTACACAAACTACTGTGGACAAACCCGAAACACCTTAGATCGATGATCGAATGATTGCCTGCACCCAGATGAATCAGCTGGAGCAGCCCTCTGAATTCTTCCACCTGCTTGAAGATAGTCACCAGATCGCTTGCTCCTGGAAGTCAGAATCTGGACCCTCCATGAAACCCACCGGGACAGGGGAGCCCAGCGAGGTAAAAGAAGGCGACTCATGGCCCAGAGAGATAATGGGGGATGTTGGAGGGGGGGGGAATCATGAACTGGTAGGGGGAGAAAAATAAGGGGACAGCTAGGCTGGGGCTGTGATGCACTGGGGGGCTCAGTCTGGTTGGAGCCCTAGAAACCCTTCCAGAGGAAACCCTAGCATCGATGGGTTCCAGGGGTGCAGCAGCCCTCCTTGCCTTTGCTTCTGTATTTGGAAGTGTGGAAGGGAGGGGACCAAGGCCTCTAATAAAGCAGCAATGTTATTTTGCAGCCAGGATTCACCCCTGGATCAAACCGCTTTCTTCAGCTGAGCAAAAAGATAATCCATGATGCAAAAAGTAAATATTCTCACTTGTAAGCTTTAATGGAGCTTGTAAACAAAATCTCACCCAACCTGTTTGCAAAAAAGTAGATACTCCCCTCTTACACCATTATTGTTACATTACTTGCTGAGTAGTAGTGACCTTTATCTGACCTCCAGTCTGTCCTGACCCTGCTCTTATAGTACATGCTTTCTATAAGCCAAGTACAGGCAGGGGAGGGCTGGCAGCCTTAGGCCTGGGGGGCAAATCCAGTCAAGTGGCCCATTGCATCATCGAATCGCCTCCCCATCCACGGCCATCTTTTCC
Source organism: Pelodytes ibericus (assembly GCA_036172795.1). Taxonomy (NCBI): domain Eukaryota; kingdom Metazoa; phylum Chordata; class Amphibia; order Anura; family Pelodytidae; genus Pelodytes; species Pelodytes ibericus. Next base: position 172,881,573 of record CM069858.1, read on the forward strand.
TTGTTTTATAACGAATATTGCCAGGATTTTCCCCCACAATATGCCAGGATTTGCCATTTAATATGCTAGAATTTTCCCTTACAAAATGCCAGGATTATGCCCCTCAGTATGCCAGGATGATGCCCCCTCAATATGCCAGGATTTTCCCCTAAATATGCCAGGATTATGCCCCTCAATATGCCAGGATTATGCCCCTCAATATGCCAGGATTATGCCCCTCAATATGCCAGGATTTAGACACCCAATATGCCAGGATTTTCCCCTCAATATGCCAAGATGATGCCCCCTCAATATGCCAGGATTTTCCCCTCAATATGCCAGGATTATGCCCCTCAATATGCCAGGATTTAGACACCCAATATCCCAAAATGTGGGCACCCCCCCCCCTACCCACGTTGCACACCTACGACATGACCCATAACCCACGTTGCACACCAGGACATGCCCCATCACCACATTTACATGCCTCCATCACCCCATTACATACACATTTCCAATATTATTTGCCATTAATATTCCCCAGCCAATTTGTCCCATAATATGCCAGTGTTATTCTGCAATTTAATATGACTCAGTAAATTTGCCCAATAATATTCCAAGGTTATCTGCAATTTAATATGCCCTTGCTAATTTGCCCAATATTCCAGTGTTAATTGCCATTTAATATTCCCCAGCCATTTTGCCCAATAATATGCCAGTCTTATTTGCCATGTAATATTCCCCAGCCAAATTGCCCAATAATATGCCAGTGTTATTCTGCCATTTAATATTCCCCAGCCAATTTGCCCAATAATATGCCAGTCTTATTTGCCATGTAATATGCCCCAGCCAATTTGCCCAATAATATGCCAGTGTTATTTGCCATGTAATGTGCCCCAGCCAATTTGCCCAATAATATGCCAGTCTTATTTGCCATGTAATATTCCCCAGCCAATTTGCCCAATAATATGCCAGTGATATTTGCCATTTAATATGCCCCAGCCAATTTGCCCAATAATATGCCAGTCTTATTTGCCATGTAATATGCCCCAGCCAATTTGCCCAATAATATGCCAGTGTTATTCTGCCATTTAATATTCCCCAGCCAATTTGCCCAATAATATGCCAGTCTTATTTGCCATGTAATATGCCCCAGCCAATTTGCCCAATAATATGCCAGTCTTATTTGCCATGTAATATTCCCCATCCAATTTGCCCAATAATATGCCAGTCTTATTTGCCATGTAATATTCCCCATCCAATTTGCCCAATAATATGCCAGTGTTATTTGCCATGTAATATTCCCCATCCAATTTGCCCAATAATATGCCAGTCTTATTTGCCATGTAATATTCCCCATCCAATTTGGCCAATAATATGCCAGTCTTATTTGCCATGTAATATTCCCCAGCCAAATTGCCCAATAATATGCCAGTGTTTTTTTGCCCCCCCCCCCCCCCCCCTTACCTTTTTCCCTGGTGGCTAGTGGCAGGACTTCCCTGGTGGCTAGTGGCAGGAGGACTTCCCTGGTGGCTAGTGGTAGGAGGACTTCCCTGGTGGCTAGTGGCAGGACTTCCCTGGTGGCTAGTGGCAGGAGAACTTCCCTGGTGGCTAGCGGCAGGCAGCATGGTCCCTCCATGCTGCCTGTTCGGCCTCCCGGCGGTTGTGCCGACAGGTCACGTGATCGGCGCGTGTCTGACGTCAGAGCGCCGATCACGTGACTGTCGGCACTTCCGTGTCACACTGCACGGGGAGCCGAACAGGCAGCACGGAGGTTTCTCTGTGCTGCCTGTTCGGCTCCCCGTGCAGCCTTGCAGGCAGAGCAGAGGTGAGAGGGGATCTTCCGATCCCTTCTCACCTCAGTCTCTGCCTGCAAGCGCGTTTTTTTTTTGTTGTTTTTTTTTTTTTAAACACTGGCCCAGCGGCCGTGTTTTACATAACTTAGGGCGGCCTGGGGGGCAATTGCCACCCTGCCCCCCGGCCCAGCCCGCCCCTGAGTACAGGTCATGTTACCATTCCAAGACAAGCCAGATATTGGAGCACAATCACACTGAAAACATCCATGATTAAATGTATACAGCAATACCCTGGGTGGATGCACTTGATTTGCAATAAGGTTCAGATAACATTCAAAAACACTGGTCCACTTTCATTAAGGAACCCAATGTGTGCTACGACAAATACCGTATTTGCTCAATTTATTTGATACCGTATTTGCTCGATTATAAGATGACCCTGATTATAAGACGACCCCCCAAACTTTGTATATTCCTTTAGGAAAAAAACTAAAAGCCTGAATATAAGACTACCCTATAGGAAAAAATTTTTAACTTGTATATATGTAAATTGCTTTTTAATATTTAATAAAAAATGTATATTATACAAATGCATTTGTTGTTTTTATTTCCTTTTATGTGCCAATGCGGCCCCTCTCTCCTCCTCCCATTGTCTGTCTATTTCCCCTCTCCCTCCCTCCCCTTGTCTGTCTAATTTCCCCCTCCCTCCCCTTGTCTGTCTAATTCCCCCCTCCCTCCCCTTGTCTAATTCCCCCCTCCCTCCCCTTGTCTGTCTGTTCCCCCTCCCCTTGACTGTCTAATTCCCCCTCCCTCCCCTTGTCTGTCTAATTCCCCCCTCCCTCCCCTTGTCTGTCTAATTCCCCCCTCCCTCCCCGTGTAATTCCAGCATGGAGGATATCTGCACGTATCGTGCAGACATCCCCCAGCTGCCCGATTGTCCCTGGTGCCTAGTGGGGCAGCAGAGGATGTCTGCGCGATGAGCGCAGACTCCCCTGCTGCCGCCCGGCACGCTCGCCGGGACTTCTGTGACGAAAGCGGAAGTACCCGGCTTCTTCACAGAAGCCCCGGCGGTCGTGCCGGGCGGAAGCAGTTTAACAGTAAATTAACTAATCTTATAGAGATCGAACAAATAAATTCAGTTCAATGAGAGCATCTTTGATCAGTCCGTCCTGGTTAAAGGGGTCATAAAACCATCTGACATTCCAGATTCATGAAGGTGTCAAAGGTGTAACTGACCCCCTGGTGCCCCGACTGGGTACCTCCGTCAGAACTCGGCTTCCTTGTTTCAGCCACCCCAAGCCACCAGGCAGAACCAGTGTTGTAGATGGAGCTTCCAAAATCACCAGACAGGACCAGTAACTTTGAAACAGCAATGCCTATTTATTGAACAGTAACAGAGTCGATATTCAGACATAATCCAGTTAACAGAAAACTCAACCCATATTTTAACATATAATCAAAGAATAACTAAACAGCAATGAACCAGCCTTTTAACCATAGGCTGTCTGTACTACAGAGGGTAAACTCAACCATTGCTCTTTACTCCCCAGTGACATATTGTGATCAGAGTATTCTACTCACATAATTATGCACTGGACATAAAAGCAACAAAACAATCTGAATAATGAACCATATGAAACATAGCACATAAGCCAGGGCCCATAATCTATAGGGAAGAGGCAATCCATTTGTTCTCTCCAAGAACTCCAGTGATGGAGGGTTCCGTCACATAAGGTTTAAACTAGCAGATCAGTTTGACCTCAAAAATGTATTTTGGCCTCTGGGTCCGGGTGCAGAACAAACCCATCAATACCATAAACTTCCCATGTTGGATGCTCTGTCAATATTGCCAGATGTGCTCTCCAACTGGTGTATCTGTTAATTTTCTATTTGCTGGCATGTTTGTGGGAATTAAATCATCTGTGTAATGGTTTTCCTCTTTCTCCCACATGCAATGCTGTTACACACATGATGAATTACAACCAGCGTCTTTCATCTGTGTATAAAATAGTTTGCAGTTCTGACCAGATCTTGCATAGGACTTCCATCTGTTGATTGTAGGTTACCACTAAAAGGTACAGGATCTAGTTTTTGTAGTTGTTGGTATCTTAGGAGATTTTCTCTAGTCATGCCTTTCATTATCTTAGTGTCTGATTTTTGTACTTTAACCATTGCGGATTTACCCCGATCTGTGGTATCCAAGCAGATGCGATCATATATGATGAATTGGCTGTAGATGATGTAGTATTTTTGCATCTCCGGGATGGAAATAGTTGTGTATCAGGAAGACTGGTCCGTCTGTTGGTTTTTGGTAGAACAAAGTCTGAATGGAGTTGTTCTTAATGTAAATGGTAGTGTCTATGAAGTGGATGTTTGTGTGGTAGTAACTCCTTCAGGAAATCTCAATAGTCCACCTTTGCTAGCAGAATCGGAAATATACTAGAGGTTTGGTGTGGCACATAGTGATGTAGTCACTTTCAGTTTAGACCTTAACAAGTTGGCACATTGTGGTGCTATTCATGTGGCCATTGTGGTGCCATTTCTTGGAGAGAGTCCTGTCCAAATGTAAAGTAGTTGTGGTTGATTATGAATTGTGTTATGGGTTAGGTTTTTCTGCTCCAGGTATTTGTGGCATGCTGCTACACCATCAGAATGGAGAATATTGGTGGAGAGATTCTATATCCATGGTAGTAATGATGCCCATGTAGTTGCAGCTAAACACAATGGGCCTTGACAGGGCTAGGAGGTGGGCCAGGAAAGGGTTAAGTTAGTATGACGTCATTTAGGGGGAGGGGTTATTTAAATAGGCCCGCTGTTTTAGGAGCTCCGATTTTAATTAACAGCCAAGGTGACAGTTGTATCACCTGCCCTCCCTATGGTTTTTTTAAAGTTTTTTTTCACAGCAAGGGTTAGGGGGTAATGGGGGGGGGGGGGGGGGGTGGAGGATCATTAGGTTCTAGGAAGGATGTGATCAGGAACCTAGGCTGGTGGTCTTGTCATGGTTAGTGGGTTAGAGCTGGCCTGTGGCTCATAACCCAGGGTTATAGGGGCATCTCGATATGCCTCTATAATTGTTAATTCAGGTATTGCACTTAATGTTATGTGAATATGTTAATTGTTTATATTAATTTTTATTTGTGAGTCATTGCCTTAAAGTACATTGTATAAACGGGGGACGATTTTGTTACTGGTGGGCAGTGTGTTACAATTTATTATTAAACAAGCTGTGGCCTTTTATTTCCACTTATAACTGTGTCAGTGTTTATTTGTGTGATAACAGAAGGCCTTTTATAGGGCCCAGAATCCGACAATGCCTTAGTCAGGATGGTGCCATCTCAAATTATGTTTGGGAGTTCAGTGGTATCTAAAAAGTAGCTAGGCATTTTTGGGGGGCAGCATATAAAAGGAGTGCTTTTAAGGGTCTGTTGCCAACAGTCTTTCTACCTGGACCCGAAGGTTAAGTGGAAGTTCTTTTAAGGTTTTTCTGAGCTTTCTTGTGTAGGTTGGAGAAGAAACTCACCAGATTTGGCCCCTTGCAATATATAGTTACTGAAATGGTCATCTCACATTTTAGTGACTCTCTCTCTCTAGGTATAAGCAGCAACATCTGGCATGCAAGCAACATCACTGAAAATCACTTAAGGTGGTAAACTATTACATGCAGTTCCCACCAAGTATCAGAATGGGCTGTTACTTAAAAGCTACTAAACCATGTTTAAAAATGCAGCTGTAAAGGTCATATCCAAGACCAATACATTTGGTCTGAGGCTGGGGAGGTGATAGCGAACGTTGAATGCTGATTCGCAAACGGGGAGCTGACTGTAAAATAACGTTGTTTGCTTGTAGACTTTGAAAGTGAACATCATTTTTGCATTGGGAGGTGGCTCAGTTTAGAAACTTACCTAAGATTACCGTATTTGCTCAAATATAAGACAAGGTTTTTTTCAGAGCAAATGCTCCTAAAAAATACCCCTCGTCTTTTATTCAAGGTCGTTTTATAATCTGACCTCAAATCGAGGTCAGACTATAAGACTGGGATCCAGGTCCCCCGCAGAGCTGCAGTGGACCTGTATCCCCCTCTCTAACAGCCGGGGGACGTCTGCGCGATGAGCGCACACTCCCCCTGCTGCCGCCCGGCACGACCGCCGGGACTTCTATGATGAAGCCAGGCCTTTCCGGCTTCATCATAAAAGTCCTGGCGGAAGTGCCTGGCAGCAGCGGAGGATGTCTGCGCGTATCGTGCAAACATCCTCCTCATCTGCCTCCACTACCCACCAGGAAATCGGGCAGCTGGGGGATGCCTGCACGATACGTGCAGACATCCTCCATGCTGCCCGACACTTCCGTCTATTATGACGGACCAGCTGTCCCCCCACTAGCCACCAGGGATCAAAAAACAGGTGAGGGAGGGGGGAGACACAGACAGACAAGTGGAGGGAGGGGGGAGACACACACAGACAAGGGGAGGGAGGGAGGGAGGGAGGGGGGAGATACAGACAGACAAGGGGAGGGAGGGGGGAGACACACAGACAAGTGGAGGGAGGGGGGAGAAACAGACAGACAAGGGCAGGGAGGGGACATGGGGGGTAGAGAGAGAAAAGGGGAGGGGGGGGGAGATGAGGGAGGTGGGGAGAGAGAGAGAAGTTTGGGGGGGGGGGGGAGACAGCTGGGGGAGGGGGCTGGCACATAAAAGGAAATAAAAACAAGAAATGCATTTGTATAATATCATTTTTTTATTAAATATTAAAAAGCAATTTACATGTATACAAGTTAAACTTTTTTTCCTATAGGGTAGTCTTATATTCAGGCTTTTAGTTTTTTTCCTAAAGGAATATACAAAGTTTGGGGATCGTCTAATAATCAGGGTCGTCTTATAATCGAGCAAATACGGTATGTTAATTAGTCTTTCTGTCTTGATTATGCCATTATAGGTGTAAGCATCATAACAGTGTCAAAAGTACAGAACTACCGTATTTGAACTAGAGCATTTGCTCTGAAAAAAACCTTGTCTTGTATTCGAGCAAATACGGTATTATTGAATGATGTTTTGAAAAAGCAGATGTCTACCTTTATCCATATCCGATATCCATGTACATCAGTTGCAGAACAAGACAATGGCCATTGGTAACGGTAATACTAGACAAAGTATCTGTCATGGACCCGCTTAAAGATACAGACCTAATTGCATTTCTCCCTGGTGGACCTTTCCTCTTTATTGCATCCAGTTATCCATTACAAATTTAATGATGGAATGGGCAGAGTTATGATTATGCTGGATAGCTAGCAAGTTCTCCAGAGCCTCCTACTGTTGGAGCAAGAGATCTGTTGCATTGGTGGAAACTGGCCAAAGGAGGAGTAAGGTAAGATCATTGAATCAACTAACCATAGTTTTTACGGTGAATATATAGGATAAAACAAATACTGAAAATGATCTATAAAATGTGTTAGCAAAATTGCAATCAAATGCCTAAACTAGCAGTAAAATGGGTTTAAAATGTATCTGTGGAGTCTCCTGTTTATGACATCACTTTTCGCTTGGTATGCAAATGAGCTCAGATGGGAAATGTGTAATTTGCATACTAAGCCACGTGTGATGTCAAAATATGGAGAGGCCACAGAACTTTTTTCTCCTAATTTAGGCTTTTGCTAGCACCATGTATAGATCATTTTCAATCATTTTGCATTCCCTACAGTCACAGTAAAATCAATGTTGAGATGATACAGTCCTTTTAATTTATTAGCTACAGAAAAAAACATTATTGCAATGAAAAGGCATACACTGAAGTGAAGTGACCTGGCTACCACACTATACTTCTTATCCTGTGCTGGCACAAATAATAATGTTCTAAAAAAAAAAAATAATATTTAGTAAGCAGTTTTCTATCAGGTATGTCCTTCTATACTTTTTTCTTACTCACCTTGCAACACCAATGTAGATTTTCCCTTCCACAAACGTGTGGAGCCAACCTTGCATTAAAATAGCCCACTGAATTCCAAATGCTGCAAGCAAAAAGTTAAATGCCACACTGCCAAAACCATACTTCTTCAGGAAGGTCATTAGAAATCCAAAGCCTACAAAGATCATCACATGGACATCTTGAAAACCTGAGAACAGAAACAAATAAGGGCGTTTATTAAAAATATAGTACGATGGTCAGATATCAGCTAATGAATGGTCTGGCCAAACATAATGCACCGCTAATTAGAAAATTGAGTTTTATTTACGTTTTTGCGGGATTTTTTTTTACTTTCAATTAAAAGTTATGACATCAGTATTGATCCTGATTGAAACACATTTTGAAGATCCATAAGGGTGCTCTATTACCAAGCTTATTTCCTGCCATGATAAAGTGAAGTTATCTTAACATGTATGTGTATGCAAATAATATGTATACATTTCTAGTTAATTTAGTGTATTCATACAAACCATATATTTTTTTTAAGGAAACCAAATTGATTTTTTTTTTCAATTATATTTTTATTATATTTTGCATAATATAAGTTACAAATATAAAGCATATGGTAGCGGAACAGTATCTTCAAATATAGGAAACAAATTATAGGAACATAAGAAAAATAATAAAACTTTTTTTAATTTTTTTATGTAGAGTTATAATAGCAGTCAGATATCCTCTCAAATCAGTCTATGTTACCGGGAACCTATTACATACAGCACCACAGGGTGAAAAACAGATGCCAGTGGACTACGACAACAGATATTGTGGGCATACAACCTATTATCGTGAATAAACTGTGCATCTCTTTCAACTTTTTTCTCAATTCACTGACTGTTAAATGTATCTATCTTCTGTGAAACATCATAAAGGTCACATTGACATTGTATTAGAAAGGCTTTCTTTTCATGCCATATGTATCCTTATAAAGCAACATTTTATGACTTTTTAATTGGCCACACCCCTTGTTTACATTCACAACGTGCCGGGAACGTGTGTGTCCTGAGTCTGCTCTACATTGCAGATTACATATTGCCCAATAACCAGAGTAACCTGTTGGGAACTTTAATCAAGGCTCCCAGGCTGATGCAAAGAGTTTTGCTACCTTATGTAAATACTAATTGTGTAACCTTCCTGCATACTCTTTTGTTCCCCCCATCTGTCCATACCTTTGTAGCTAATCTCATTCTCTTCAAACCATTTCTTTCTTCTCTCTCCTGCCATTAGCTCTCTCTTCTCTTCTCTGAGCTCTATTCTTGAATAAGTGAAATCATGAATAAAACCCTCTTTATTTCTTATGTATTAGCCAGTTGTTTCTTTTTAAACACCAACCTTTCTGGACACAACTTTTGCTTTCACCCCTTCAGTATATAGTAGTAGGAGGAACCCATTAATTCATTAAGGAAGGGATACATTAGTGGCAATCTTTATTAATTAATGGATTTCCCTCAGTGCCCTTATAAACATATAAAGGTTACATGTGTCCCCTGTCCAGACAGAAATGGCTGACTTCCAAAAGAGCTGGCAAAGTGGGGACAGAGCTTGTCACAACTACTCAGGAGCAAACTGCGAGTGTCCACCCCTGGCTAATCCTTTCACCTTTCTTAATAGCCCATACTGCTGTTGTCAGTCTGAAGTGGAGTCCAGATGCAGAAGACAATAGGCACGTTTGTACAAATAAAGACACCAACCGGAGTTACTGAAGGTAGGAACAACAAGATGACGTAGAGCGCTGGGCTGAGGACCTCCTAAGCGGATCGTCAAACAAGTCGTCCATTGCTCTGACAAAATAATGTCATGAATACAAAATTGGACTGTTAATACGGAGGAGGTGGTGGGCCCATGTTTGTGGTTCCCAGGCGAGGAGTGAAATGACCATATGGATTCAGACATATTCAATGGCATAGGCGTGAGGTTTAATAGAAAACATGTCTTGACATGCCGTCACAAAACGCTAGTTGTGAGTTGGTGAGTGAGGGCTGAAATACGGTAGCCTCTGTCAATCCTACGGACTCCATGGTAATGGGGTCTGGTATATGTAACATCGGGGTTTCTTACCAGTCTGAAGTGGAGTCCAGATGCAGAAGACTATAGGCACGTATGTACAAAAAAAGACACCAACCTGAGTTATTGAAGGTGGGAACAACAACTTGGTTGGTGAGTTGGTGCACAAAGGCGGTAAAATCCAAGGATGAGGTACAGGAGGGTAAAGCAGTGATCAAGGTCAGGCATTAAACCAAGGTTTATTCCTCCTCTCAATGACCTGCTCTCCTTGAAGCATGCAGACTGAACCCACACACAAAAAAAGAGCAGAAGTTGAAAGTATTTTTCTCTGGCAATTATAGCCAAAATTGTTCCAACATTGCTTCTGTAAATAATGAATATACAGTACGTTATGTCAATTCTAAAACTATCAATTTAAAACTATTAATAGCTATCAATTTATAATCAAAATATAACTGGTGTAGTGGAAAGGTTATGCGAGGAAGGGGTGCGACAAATGATGGGGCGTATTAGTTTAGTCAGGCCTTGGGTATCAGGCCTAAATACAGCATTGATCTTAGTGAAACACAAAAAGAGTAGTGAATTCTCTCCAATGAAGATTATAGATTTTATTAGGGAATATTAAAAGTATTGATATTTATATATTCCCACTATGAAAGAAGCAATGAATGGAAATCCACACATTAAGTGATTGATTTAATGTATTTATTGTCATCAGTGCAGTCTTTATTTGGATTCTACAACTGTTCATGAGGCTATACTAATAAAACTATATAACAATAAAAAAGACACTAAGCTTAGTGTTAAATAGTGACAGTTATGTAATCTATATACATTTCCCTATGTTATTTGTGTACATACCTCCTTTCGCACCTATAAGGAACTTTCTAGCCATCTCCCATTTAAAAACACAAAACTACTTTTCCTTGAAGAACTTGTGGCCTTAAAGGATAAGCACACACAAATCACTTGGTAAGTATGTTCCACAGCTAGTGCCTATGATCCTTAAAATGAACTCATGTGAGACATGGCCTGGAAAGGTTAATTGAAGGTCATCTTGGATCTTGAATGCAATTTTGTTCTTGCGTCTGATAATGATCAGGCATATTTGGGTTAAGTTAGTTAGATATTAAATCATTAAACCCATTCACTTGAGTTTTAACCCTGCTCAAAGGGTCACTGTGACATTCAGCAAGTTTTAATTTTAAGAAATAAGAAAACAAGGGCATGGATTTTATGAATAAATCATAACTTAAAATCTAGGTCAATCTGTATTAGCATATATTTCTGTAGGTAAAGCATAAATGCCACTAAATATTATACATACAGAATCGGACGAGTATAAAAACCTCCCACACCCTTTCTTACCCAGTCTAGAGATTTTGAGCAAGCCAAAATGTGACGGTGGATGTCTACTGGCCCGTCCAACTTTTTAATGTGGAGTGCAGCATGAAGGGTTCTAGGACAGTGATGGCCAACTGGCTTTTTGCATGTTTTGTGTGGTGCTAATACTGGTGGAAAAGTCTATAGGTTCTATGGTTCGACGTAAAGAAATTCATAGTGGCTGTCCCAACTGAGGATCTGTATGGTATGAAGCTCTCCACATTAAAAAGTTTGACCAATCTGTTCAAGGTGACACATAATGCAGATTAGGATTTAACTGTTTAGGGATAACCAGGCTAAAATCACTTTTATACGTTACGGTTGTTTGCATTCAATTCAAAATGCATTTAAATGGAGTGGAATAATAGAAGGCAGCCTCAAAAATGACAGACCTGGATATGTAGTCCTCCAGCATCTTCTGTAGCCATCACTGGTCAACTATCAGGTATAGTATAAAGACACATGGAGCAGGGAAACTCAGCTATATAAACAATTATCATGCAAAGTAAAGGACATGGAATCAACTTGTCTCACATCTTATAGGCGTAGATATTTATCTAAACAGTCATTCATCTATTTGTTGTCAGCAACAGTCTCTTAGCACATGCCACATATGTTACATTACATTAACGATGCAAACAATAAATTGATGCATTTAAAAGGGACTTTGTCATGTAAAATGCTCAGTGTTGTTCATTGTTTTTCCCAATCAATACATTGCATATACTTGTTACAAGATTAGAGATACTGCATTCTAAATAAATGATATATACATACACACACACACACATACTTATTACATGTTTAATAGCAAATGTGTAGGTTAAAATGTACTGAATCAATTCATGTGTGACTGTCTCTTTAAACAGATTCTAACAGGTCTACTCAATAAATAATGAAATTGCAGAGAACTGAGATTGGGCAAAAGTAGCAGAGTTGGAAAACTCTTGCAATGCAGCTGATTGGGAGAATTTGTCCAACTCATCTAGAAACCCTATTAGTGCTGTTGGAAAAAGGAATGTACTTACTTGGATACCTGTAGTAAAACTCATTTTCAAGGTCACTGGTGATGGTATAAACAGATCTGTACCAGGCCCAATATGGACTGGCTTCAAAATTATAACGGACAAAGAATCCAAACAGAATTATCATGGCAATCTGCCAGACAAAGCATATCAGTGGCAGTTTCCATCGCATATTGGTGTTTTTTTGCATCCCCATATTTGCCTACAATCTTCTAACACCTGGTAGAAGCATGCACCTAGGTCCTGCTTTCAGTGCTCCTACTTATACATAAAAACTGTTTCTTGGCTATATAGCTGGATGTTAGGGGTGTGACTAAATTATTTTGCCCATATTATAAGATTTATCTCTATTGAGGAAGGAGGAGGTATCAAAGTATGTGCCATAGGTTGACATGATTATTTTGTTGCATTTAGCAGGTTCTGCAAGCTTATTAAGGGAGTTGGCTCACAATATTTGCTCTGTGCCCTTTCAGGGTTAGTCATTGTTGCCTGTGATGAGAATTTTACAAAAGTAGTTGCTAATATACAAGTATATTCTAGTTCTCCACAGCGTCTTCTGTGAAAATAAATTTAGAGCAGCAAAAAAAGCAGTCATAAACCTTTTGTTCAATAGAAACTCCGTAGTTGCTGGCAAATTAGAATTTACATGTGGACCAGTGGTAACTACAGTATTTGCCACAATGGGCATGCTCCTTTATAAATCCCATGGTTAAAGGGACATTTTTTGGTTCATTGAGAATATTGCCTGGTTATGTACACTGGCATAATGTATGCTAACTATGCCATGGTGAAACACAAGAAGCTCTTGGATGGAATCTCAATAGGTAGAAATCCTGGTCAGGATTCTTTTTGGGGATTAATCTGCTGAAACAGTAAACATCTGTGATTTATGTAACCGTTAAATCCCAAGCCACTAGTATAAAATCTCAAAACGGACTATGGATTTACAGTCTTCCCTCCTGCACATAGGAGGGAAATACAGCCACACGTTTTGTCATATCCGGTGTCAATGATTTTTAATTTTTTTTGTCAGCACGATGCACTGCGAAGAGGATACCCAAGGGCAGGGGACAGCTGCTTTGGGGCCCCCCCAGGAGTAACTGGGCCCGGGAAGCTGCCCCATTTGCCCCCCGTTAAAGACGATTTTGTCTCCACCGCAGGTCAAGTAAGGCTGCCGTGCTTATCTTACACAGTGTGGCAGCAAGCGACCCCCCTTAAAGCCCCCCCCCCCCGCGGACGACCATGCTTGTCTTCTTTACAAAATAGGACTGAGATAAACTTTATCCATAATTATCAGCATGAGATGAAAAAAGTTATACATTTTTAATTGTGTCCAGAGGACACAAATTGTCAAATGGATTGTAAGATATGATTGGTTGCAGTTTTTTAGGTTTGTATTTTAAAATCTGATGGTACAGTGCTGTATAATGAAGCATTAAATGATCACAATGCATCTGGGAATATATAAAGCATTTTGTTTTCACCTGAAATTGTATCTCCGCCATGGGGTGGCACAATTTTAGGCTCACTTCTGCATCTCTATTAATAAATGAGTTGTGCCTTTGTTAGGAGCACTGCACTGGAAATTCAGGACCGGTGCAGACAGTACACAACTTTTGTTGGGAGTCAACATTTTACATTGGTGCATGCAGAGATTGCACCACTATAAGGTTCTACTTCTGGGTATGCTACGTTTATCCCATTGGCACTCCTTTTAGTTTTGTTGTGAAGTCTTCTTTGGCTTTTATGTATTCTACTTCTAGCTGCATTAAGATGTAAATGAATTGTTTGAAAGGTCAAATAAAAAGTGAAATGGTTATGTAGAGGTCTAATTGGTTTAACTGTAGATAATTACCTTGCAATATAAAAAAAGCTTTTATGCTACGTTACTATGTTAATTCAACAGACAACCATGTAAACCCTCGAATATTAGGCATGGAGCCATACAAAAGCACAATTATCCCAACAAAAAGTGTAATTAAGCATTTAATTATATACACAATGATGGAGCAAGGTGCCTGTTTTCCCATATCTGAATGTGTAAAGCTACCGATGGCCAGTTGAGGAAACAGTTAATTTCAGTTGTTAGTGAATTACTGAGACGTTCAGTCAGCAAAAACCTGAATGCACCAGTTTTTGTTGCCATTCACATTTTGGACATTACTTGTTCGTTTTGTTGTCACACTGTCAGTGTACAGTGACATGGATCCTTCTCATTTGGCATGCTCTATAGCAATATATATGTACTGTATATGATTATATAAAAAATGCTTGTGGAATTACTTGCATGCAATATGAAGTGTGAGCATGAGTCTTTTTACATATAGGTGAAATCGACCAGATGGGATTGCAGGCAGTAGCCATGTTGTTTTTCTACAAGAGTAATGGTATTATTATTATTATTTTCATCTAGAAAACAGCAAAATAGTATGTTTTTCACTGCTTCTGAACTGATGTGTAAATGAGTACTTCAATGATATAATTTTTCAGGTTAAATACCGTATTTGCTCGAATATAAGACGACCCTAATTATAAGACGACCCCCCCATAACTTTGGATATTTATTTAGGAAAAAAAACTAAAAGCCTGAATATAAGACTACCCTATAGGAAAAAAGTTTAACTTGTATATATTCACATGTAAATTACTTTTTCATATATAATAGAAAATTGATATAAAAAAAATGCATTTCTTATTTTTATTTCCTTTCATGTGCCAATGCTGCCCCTACCCCCCAGACTTGCCCAGTGTTTCCTCTCCCACCCCCAGACTTGCCCAATGCTGGCTCTCTCCCCCCAATGCGGTCTCTGTCTCTCTCCCCCTACCCCCAATGTTGTATGTCTCTCTCCCCTCCGTCCCGTTGTCTCTGTCTCCTCTCTCCCCCTCCCTCCCTCTCTCCCGCCCAACATTGTCTCTCTCCCCCTCCCTTCCTCCCCCCAACTTTGTCTCTGTCTCTCTCCCCCTCCCCCCGACATTGTCCCTCTCTCTCCCCCTCTCCCCGACGTTGTCCGTCTCTCTCCCCCTCCCCGCCGACGTTGTCCGTCTCTCTCCCCCTCCCTGCCCCCCCTTCCCCCCAACGTTGTCTCTCTCTCCCTGGTGGCTAGTGGGGGCAGCTGGGGGACAGTCTGAAGGTCATGTGACCTCCTGGCTTCTGTCATAATAGACGGAAGTGTCGGACAGCATGGAGGATATCTGCACTATAATGCAGATTTCCCTCAGCTGCCCCAATCTCCCGGTTGGGTAGAGGGGGCAGCCGGAGGATGTCTGCATGATACGTGCAGACATTCTCTGCTGCTGCCTGGCACTTGCGCCAGGACATCTGCGGCTGTTAGCTAGGGGGATCCAGTTCCTCTGTGGCTCTGCGGGGGAGCTGGATCCCAGTCTTATAGTCAGACCTCGATTTGAGGTCAGACTATAAGATGACCTCGAATATAAGACGAGGGGTCTTTTTCAGAGCAT
Source organism: Pelodytes ibericus (assembly GCA_036172795.1). Taxonomy (NCBI): domain Eukaryota; kingdom Metazoa; phylum Chordata; class Amphibia; order Anura; family Pelodytidae; genus Pelodytes; species Pelodytes ibericus. Next base: position 172,897,173 of record CM069858.1, read on the forward strand.
TTGCTCTGAAAAAAACCTTGTCTTATATTTGAGCAAATACGGTAGATGAAATGCTACAAAAACCATCCCCATTGTGGATGTGCACCTCAATTACAAGGGAGGAAAAATGTGCTTAACATTTTTAGCTCTATTTTATTTCATGTCCCATCCAGTGCGCCAATAAGCTGCCCCGAAGCTCTGCCTTTGGTGCCTCTGAATTACATATGGATTCAGGGCACATGGGGACCCAAATTTCAAGATACTCACGTTCCTACAAATATGTCGGCAATTTGGACCGAATGCAGCCGAAATGCACTGAAATCTAGCGGTAGCCTTGCTGTTCCCCATAGACTTGTTTTTATTGCGAAAATGTCCTGGTCCGAATGCTCCTGATTATTTGGTTTCGAAAAAAGCCTGAACTGCGAATTTGGAACCTGACTTCAGGGATACTGTGTGGCCATATTTCAGTGATTTTCGAAAATTCAACTGTGCCTAACCTAGATCCAAATCGGGACATATCGTTTTTTTAAGTTCCAGCACATTATAACCGGACTAAAGCTCAGAATTTGTATTAATTCTACTCAAATCCAACACAAATTAATTAATCATTTTCTCATTGGACAGCATAGGTGATTTTTTTTCCCTCTACCCAATGCCTGGTAAATGGTAACATAAGGAGGTCCCTGTTGAGAAATATCTTTTCAGTCCATATTTTCTTTAAAATTCCCCTCAACATGCTCCCTTCTGTAAGGTGCCTTGACCCGGCCTATGGGGGGGGTGGGGGAATGCCTACATTGCCCATTGACTTAGATGGTTTAAATGGATCTGCATGGGTTGACTAAGGATGGTTGGTGGTCCATGAGTATATTGTTACAATGTCAAGTAGCTTAACAGGGATTCAATGTGTACCATATAGCCTGCATGCTCATTGCAAGTACAAATTCATCCCATTTGGAGCTCAATATGTAAGAAAAGAAACCTCAGAAGAAAGTGAGACATTTAGGGCAATGACTGACATGGTAATGGATATTTGCTAAACTAAAATGAATTAATTACATATTTTGATAGTATGGAATGTATCTTTATCTCCAACTATATCCAATGAACAAGTCAGGTCACCATTTGTTAAAAATATACTGTGGACATCAGTCCGGAAGCAGCCATCTTGTACATAAACACATTTTTTAATCATATCTGAAAATACAGTTGGAGCGACAGACATAAGATCATAAAACCTATAAAAACAGCAACTAATGGTACAGTTAAGGGATGGGATGCTATGCATATGTGATCATACAAATTGAACATGTCTTGAATTTAATGTAAAGTGTTTAATTCAACCAACAAAAACAGGAAGAAAAAAAAAAAGGATTACTACAGTTATAGAGAGGGTGGGATGTTGTTATGAATAACAGAGGCTTTCATAATCAAATGATAACGGTCATAACTGTAAAACCGAAATAAAAAGATTTTACAAAATTATATATATATATATATATATATATATATATATAGAAATCCAAAAAAACACGCACTCACGGGGCTTAAACAAAAACAAGTCGATGCTTTACTTACTCATACAGGTGTGGAATTCACATGAGGATACAATCGACGTTTCGGTCCACAACGTGGACCTTTATCAAGACAGTGAAACATGGAATAAACACAAACTTATATAGGAGAGAGGAGAGATTACTTACCCCCAGCGTGTACCAACCCCGTGCTGATGAAAAAACCGCTGGCCGTAACGCGCGGCGCAGCCATGTGGGCGTGTAGAGCAGGATAGTGAGAAAGACGCGGTGCCATGGCAACGCGTGTTGTAAACAGACCAGTTCTCATTTAAGCCTGTTAAGCCGACCTCGGGGAGAACGAAGTTCAATTAAACCGAAACTGACTGAGTGGCGAGCGTCCTCGAACCTATAGCCAAGTGGATCGACTGGCACCTGAAAGATTTAGCCATATCATTACCCACATGCATTAAAGATACTCCCGATTTACTATCGAAACTCAAGAACCTCACTCTGCCTGAGGGTCCAATCTGGCTGGTTACTTTGGATGTAACCAGTCTGTATACCATCATACCCCACAAGGAGGGAGTACAAGCAGTACGAGAGCTGGTGGAACACTCAGATTCTTACCAGGGACCTGAAATAAACTTTCTCACTGAACTTCTAGACCTTACCCTGTCTTCTAATTTTTTCAAATTTGAAGACCACTATTACATTCAGCGATCCGGTACGTCGATGGGAGCAGCCATGGCACCTACCTATGCCAACATATACATGTTCACGTATGAGAATCTTAACATCCTACCTATCTATAAGGAACAGATTCTGTACTACGTAAGGTTTGTTGATGATATCTTCCTGATATGGAAGGCCGACTTCACAGCATTGACCCAGTTTGTCAACAACTTAAACAGCCTAGACTCTCCTGTACGACTGACCATGCACGCTGACCCCAAATGCATCCAGTTCCTTGATGTGGAAGTATCAGTCCAAGGTTCTTCCCTGGGGTACTCGCTGTACCGGAAACCCACGGACAGAAACACCCTCCTCCATGCCACCAGCTTCCACCCAGAACCCATGAAAAGGTCATTACCATACTCGCAATTCTTACGTGTACTACGAAATAACTCTGATAAAATCACAAGTGAAATGCAACTCCAGGACATGGCCGAGAGGTTCAAGCAACGTGGGTATTCCAAATTTCTAATTAATTCAGCCATGACCAAGGCCATTAACAAAATGAACAACGAGACCCAGGTACCCTCTCCACAGGTTCCCTCTCCACAGAGTAGTCCTACCAGAATAGTGTTCCCCACCAAGTTCCACACGGCCTCCCCACAAGTAGCACAGAGCATACGGAGCAACTGGCACATGTTGCAAAACGACAACATTCTATCTAACACATTTCAACAACAGCCCCTCATTTGTTACAAACGAGGGGTGAATCTAAGGGATCGCCTTGTACTATCTGATCCTCGACACTGCTATGAAAAAGAAAAGCGTGTTGAAACTCACCAAAGACCAGGTTGTTTTAGATGTCTTAACTGTGTTACTTGCTCACATATGGCAGCAGGCACTCATTTTGTACACCCACACACCGGTAAGAGATACCTTATCAGGCATCGTATCACTTGTACTACAGAACATGTGATTTACATGATTACATGCCCATGCGGTTTATCATACATTGGCAAAACCATCCTCACTCTGCGGGACAGAATCAGAGGACACCGTTCCTCCATCACGGTAGCCTATCGAGAGCTTAAATCGGACAAACCAGTGGCCAAGCATTTTCTTCAATCTGGTCACAGACTCTCACAACTGAGATTCATCGCATTTGACCACATCCCGGCACCTCACCGCGGTGGAGACCGTTCGAGAACATTGCTACAAAGAGAAGCATACTGGATCCGTACCCTTGATACTATCTCCCCTAGAGGACTGAATGAACAAGTGGCACTTTGGCCATTTCTGCCCAGGCGTTAACAGTACTCTATTGCCTCTGTCGTTTGTACCGTCTGTTGTGTCTATCAGCTTTGTCACTTCTAATGTTTTGTCTTCTTGCCTTTGGGACTCTTTTTTACTACATTCTCTATTTTATTCGTTTATTTATGGTGGTTGTTAGTCTTTGTCTCACATGTGGTGACTCTGCAGGGATACTCTGTTTCTTTTACTCCGAATTTCGGCTTATAGATCTGGTGTTTCGGTGTGTTTGTATACACACCAGACTCATTCATGTGCTTCAGCCGCTTCCACCGATCTGTTTTCGGGTTTCAGCACTCGGATTACATTCTCCGAACTGCATATGTTTCTTTCCCATTGACAACCGTACACCGAGGTCGGTTTACCCGACGCTCGCCACTCAGTCAGTTTCGGTTTAATTGAACTTCGTTCTCCCCGAGGTCGGCTTAACAGGCTTAAATGAGAACTGGTCTGTTTACAACACGCGTTGCCATGGCACCGCGTCTTTCTCACTATCCTGCTCTACACGCCCACATGGCTGCGCCGCGCGTTACGGCCAGCGGTTTTTTCATCAGCACGGGGTTGGTACACGCTGGGGGTAAGTAATCTCTCCTCTCTCCTATATAAGTTTGTGTTTATTCCATGTTTCACTGTCTTGATAAAGGTCCACGTTGTGGACCGAAACGTCGATTGTATCCTCATGTGAATTCCACACCTGTATGAGTAAGTAAAGCATCGACTTGTTTTTGTTTAAGCCCCGTGAGTGCGTGTTTTTTTGGATTTCTGTATTCTTTAGCTACACAGCACCCGGGCCAGTGTCCATTACGATTGCCACTAGCTGAGTGCATCATACCTTGGATTTTTTATATATATATATATATATATATATATATAAATATAAATATATACACACACACACACACATATACATACACTGTGGAAAATACCTAAGTGAAGAATCAATTCCATTATTCACCAATTACAGAAATGAATGCTCAAAGATGATTCTCTACCTCAAAGCTGCTATTACCTGAGGTAACCATCACCAACATATTGCCTACACAATACCAGCCAGAGCGTTGTCTCGTTGTCCCAAGTTGGCCCTCAACTCTCCCCCCTCCTTCCCACCCAAGCTGCCTCTCTCATCTCCCCCCTCCCTCCCTCCCTCCCTCCAAAACTGCCTCTCTCCTCTCCTCTTCCCCCTCCCTCCAAAGCTGCCTCTCTCCGCCTCCCCCCAAAGCTGCCTCTCTCCCCCTCCCCCCAAAGCTGCCTCTCTCCCCCTCCCCCCAAAGCTGCCTCTCTCCTCTCCCCCCTCCCTCAAGTTGGCCCTCAACTCTCCCCCCTTCTTCCCCCCCAAGATGCCTCTCTCCTCTTCTCTCTCCCTCCAAAGCTGCCCCTCTCCTCTCCCCCCTCCCTCCCCCCAAAGCTGCCTCTCTCCTCTCCCCTCCCTCCCCCAAAGCTGCCTCTCTGCTCTCCCCCCAAAGCTGCCTCTCCCCCCCCTCCCCCCAAAGCTGCCTCTCTCCGCCTCCCCCCAAAGCTGCCTCTCTCCCCCTCCCCCCAAAGCTGCCTCTCTCCCCCTCCCCCCAAAGCTGCCTCTCTCCTCTCCCCCCTCCCTCAAGTTGGCCCTCAACTCTCCCCCCTTCTTCCCCCCCAAGATGCCTCTCTCCTCTTCTCTCTCCCTCCAAAGCTGCCCCTCTCCTCTCCCCCCTCCCTCCCCCCAAAGCTGCCTCTCTCCTCTCCCCTCCCTCCCCCAAAGCTGCCTCTCTCCTCTCCCCCCTCCCTCAAGTTGTCCCTCAACTCTCCCCCCTTCTTCCCCCCCAAGATGCCTCTCTCCTCTTCTCCCTCCCTCCAAAGCTGCCCCTCTCCTCTCCCCCCTCCCTCCCCCCAAAGCTGCCTCTCTCCTCTCCCCCTCCCTCCCCCAAAGCTGCCTCTCTCCTCTCCCCCTCCCTCCCCCAAAGCTGCCTCTCTCCTTTCCCCCTCCCTCTCCCAAAGCTGCCTCTCTCCTCTCCCCCTCCCTAGTGCTTTCTTTTGCGACCATATTTTGAGACTTAACTCTGTGTAATGTGTAATATGTATTAAACAGTGTAGAAATGGCAAAAAAGGTGTTTTTATTTTATTTTATTTATGTTTCTCTTCTCTCTTTCTTCGACACAAGATAAAAAATGTGTCCATGAGAGAGAGAGAGAGAGAGAAAGAGAGAGAGAGAGAGAGAGAGAGGGAAGATTTTGACAATCAGTGTTCATACAGTATAGTCATTCACTGGATTTGATCAATGTGACTGATTTTCACAGTGATCACATTAAAAAAAATGCAAAACATAATGGTTGATCCTGGTCTGTCCAACTGGTACGGCAACCAGGATCAACTTACCCCATCTCTCCCCCCAAATTTGGGGGAGGATGGCAATGGATTGTGATTAGCCTTTTCGGTAACGGAGTCAGAGAAGCCTTTACATCTAACTGTATTTTTTCTCTATTATGGAAAGTCCAATTGGAGATCCTCCTTTAGACAGATCCTAAGTATGTATAGGGATGTGTTTTTTGTTCCTTTTATCGGTAGTGAAATATTTAGGCCATTATTAATATATGTTATTATTTGTGTCTTGAATCAGACCACTTATCTTATCACTCAGTAAGATATAAGACCGATGTATTGTAAATTTTAAAGTGGGATAATGTTATTTTGCTACCATGATATTAAATACTAAATCTAAAAAAATATATGTTGTTTTAGCTATCTCAGGCAGTGGGTACACCAGCTGCCATGTGATAAGAACATAAAGTAAGCCCTATTCAAGAAAAAACTCATAAGGGTCAAAACAATAAAGAGAGCATTGCAGGGGATTGAGATGGGAATTTAAATCTGTATGCCAATGTAGTCTAGTTGGGAAAATTATCCAGTGTAGTTTTAGCCTTAAGTTTGAAATTTCTGTCTCAATTGCCTGCAATTAAGTCCCCCGGGAACAAGCGCAGCTAGGTGGGAGGGGGCCATGTATGTGTGAGGGGTTGTGAAGATGTGTGAGTGACAGGTGTATGTATGGTGGGGGCGTGATGGCCAGCAGAGGGGGTATAAAAGGACTTCCCCCTCTGTCATCCGGCAGCCATTTTAGGTCCGGACACAGCAAAAGATAATTTTCTCTTGCTCGTGTCTATACTGAACGGCTGCAGGATGAACATTGAGGATGTCCTCGCAGCTCTGAGGGCAGAGGCCCTCCTGGACGGTGGGGCCCACCTCCAGGCACAGATGGCTCGGTTGCGGGTGGCGCCGGCGGGAGCCCCCACCGCGGATGGCGTTCGCGGGTCGGGCAGGCGTGTCTCGCGCCCCCCCGCCCGTCTCAGCCCTGACGTAGGCCCGCTCTCCTACCGGAGTAGGAGTCCAGGGGAGAGGACACGGAGGCGGCGCTCGTCTCCCGCGAGGCCGGTAAGTGGATCAGCGGCTGCTGTACCCCCTCCCCCGTCACGCAGAGTGCGCTCGCAGGCCGCGAGGCCTGTATGTCCGTCCCCACAGCCTCCTCGGCAGGCTAACAGAGGGGCGAGGCCTGCACGGAAGGTGAGGCCCGCCCGATCAAGCACCAGGTTGCTCCCCTTCTCCTCCCCGCTCCCAAGTACCTCCACCCCGGGTAGGGCCCTGCGCTCCAGTGGTGCTCACATCTCCGGGGGCGCTGCTAGGCCGGCAGCCCCCCTAGGCCCTGCCACGCGGTTAGTGGTCCCATCACGCTCCCCCAGCGGTGAGAGCAGGCCCCGGGCACGCAGAGCAGCAAGTGGCAGGCGGGTAGTAACACGGAGGGCACCTGGCTCACCTCCTCCTCCCGTTTGGCCTGATTCCCCATCCGATGGCGCCATGTCGCTCCAGTCGGATGACGAGGAGGTTCCCAGCACCTCTTATTTTAACCCCCGCTCCACTACTGCAACGCAGGCTGCCGAGTTGCCGGCCACAAGGACAGCGGATCAGGCTAGGGGAGGGAGGGTTGTTCACCAACCTGTTTCCTCTTCACAGCAAACCTCAGCACGTGCCATCCCGGCCGTGCTCCAACCTCTGATGTCTCCCATAGTTCAGGCAATCTCTCTGACTTGATCGTCACCATCTGGCGTGGGTCTGTCGCCCGCCGATGCCTCGGCTGCGGGGTTATCTCATCATCCCGGTGAGTTCGGGGACGAAGGGGTGGCGGGTTCGAGTACTTTAATGCCAGGTCTTAGTATGTCGCCTGCGTGGGACGGGTTATTACGGGGGTTGCAGGCTTTATTAGTGCAGTTTGCGGCGCCGGGGGGTTCGGCGTCACATACAGTTGCTAAGACAATTGAGGCGCAATTAAGGGGGGTCTGGGAGGCGGCGGGCTTGCCAACGGCCGACCCCTCTCCTCCAGTAGTGGCGGTACCGGTTCCTCCTTTACCGGTGCCATCATCATCTGTTAATGCTTTAGCCGGGGTTTCAGGGACTGATTTGGGGGTGACGGAGGACCTCTCCCAGGTGGGGTCTTTGGTGGCCCCGGTAGCTCACGGCGCTTCTTATATGTGCTGGTCAGGCCCTCTCGGCCTGCACCTGAAGCAGGAGGTCAAAGAAAAGATCTGGAAAAGGGAATACCTTGAGATATTCTCCCTTATCCCTCTGGAGGACGTTCCTCCTCCAGAGAAAGATCTTAAAGAGTCCGAGAAGGAGAAGGAAAAGTATCGTTACCGGAAGATCCCAAAAACTTTCGGTAATTGGATACGTGCCTTTTCTATCATGGCTAGCGTGATAGGGGAAAAGTACCCGGAGCGGTGCTCATCCCTATTCTGCTACCAGGACCAGGTCTGGACTGCCTGTCGAGTGTATGGAGGGTTAAACTGGTGGCGCTACGATGAGCAGTTCCGCCAGCGTTTAGCCGTCCGCCCAACGCTGACGTGGGATCAGATGGATATCGGGCTCTGGTTGGCGATTATGACTCGCCCCGCATCAGCTCAAGGGGGCATGTCCTCCTTTCTCGGGGGGGCCGGCGGGATGGGATCCCCCACCCTGTCGGCCGCACCACGACGCTCCGGGTCATGCTGGCAATACAATGACAACCAGTGTAAATGGGGGTCAAACTGCCGCTTCAAGCATGAGTGCTCGGGATGTGGGGGTAACCACCCCGCTTCCCGGTGTTTCAAAAAAGGAAAAGGGGGAGATAAGTCAGACATGGGCTCAAAGGGGGAGGACGCCGGTGGACGTCGCCGCGATGCGCCCATGGCTAAATAGATATAGGAACAGGAGGGCGGCGGATATACTTTTGGAAGGTTTCGGTGAAGGGTTTTGGATCCCTTTTCTGGACCGGCCAGCAGTTGTATCCCATAGGAATTTACGTTCGGTTGCAGATCACCCGGGGGTGGTGCGAGAGAAGTTAGAAAAAGAAGTAGCACTGGGGAGAATGGCGGGGCCTTTTCAGGATCCACCCCTCCTCAACTTACGGGTTTCCCCGTTGGGGGTGGTTCCCAAAAAAGAACCGGGCAAGTTTCGCCTCATTCATCATTTATCATTCCCACACGGGGGGTCGGTTAATGATGACATTGATGCGGAACTGTGCCGCGTGTCTTACGTTTCTTTTGACGCGGCTGTGCGGATGGTTAGGGCCGCGGGCCCGGGGGCACTAATGGCGAAAACGGACGTGGAGGCGGCATTCCGTTTGCTTCCGGTACACCCGGAATGCCATCATCTCCTGGGGTGTTTTTTCGAAGGAAAATACTATGTGGATCTGAACCTCCCAATGGGTTGTTCGATCTCATGTTTTTACTTCGAGTGCTTTAGCACCTTCCTGGAATGGGTAGTGCGGGAAGAGTCTGGGTGTGACTCAGTACTGCACTACCTAGATGATTTCTTGTGCGTAGGCCCGGCGCGGTCACACGTCTGCGCTCACTTGCTGCAGTCGGTGCAACAGGTATCTAGGCAATTTGGGGTACCGTTAGCTCCTGACAAAACGGAGGGCCCTGGGACGTGCCTTAGCTTTCTCGGCATTGAAATTGATTCAGTGGCGGGAGAGTGTAGGCTTCCCAGGGATAAGTTGGACGGGCTCCGATTGGCGGTGAATAAGGCACGGGGGATGCGGAAGATTCAGCTCCGCCCCCTTCAATCTTTATTGGGGAAATTGAATTTTGCGTGCCGCATCATTCCGATGGGCCGAGTTTTTAACAGGCGTTTGGCAGGTGCCACGGCAGGCATAATGCGTGCGAACCACTTCGTACGGCTTACCAGGCAATTGAGAGAGGATTTGGGGGTGTGGGACCATTTCCTTGACCAATTCAACGGCAGGTCATTGTGGCAAGCCCCAGAAGTGTCCAATCAGGATCTCCATCTCTTCACCGATGCTTCGGGATCGGTGGGCTTTGGTGCTATCCTGGGGTCGCAATGGAGCTCGGGGGTCTGGCCATCTGAGTGGCGTGTATCAGGGTTGACCAGGAACCTGGCATTCTTAGAATTGTTCCCTATTCTGGTGTCCTTGGAACTATGGGGAGCCACGCTGCGGGACCGCAGGGTGGTTTTTCATTGTGACAATTTGGGGGTAGTCCAGGCTATTAACAACCTAACGGCATCTTCCCCCCCGGTTATTCGGCTCTTGCGGCGTCTGGTGTTGCGGTGCCTGTGCCTCAATATTACTTGCAGGGCAGTACACATCCCAGGGGTGCAAAATGTGACGGCAGATGCCCTCTCTCGTTCACAGTGGCCGGAATTCAGGGCAGCGGCCCCAGGGGCAGAAGAGAGGGGTTTGCCCTGCCCCCCGGATCTGTGGGACCTTGGTCTGGCCGAATAGCTGAATGGGTTCGGGGGTCCGTGTGCCAGGCCACTTGGGATCGGTATGGTAAGGCTTGGACGGAGTGGAAAAACTTTGAACATGCCCGGGGGGGTTTTAGAGACTCAGAGGAGCGGCTTCAGGGCTTATTGTGGCTGTTGTGGCATTGGTAGGCTTCCGGTCTCTCCCCGGGGGCGGTGTCCGGTAAGTTGGCAGGTTTAGCATTTGGCTTCAAGCTCCGCAGGGTCCCCGACGTTACGAAGGATTTTGTGGTCCGCCAGGCCCTAAAGGGCTGGCGTAGAACTAGGGTCTGCAGGGATTCCAGGAAGCCGGTATCTGGAGCTTTGCTGTTGGGTATGTTTCACACACTGCCCTCCATTTGTGAATCTGCAGCTGAGGTATCACTGTTTCGTCTGGCTTTTGCATTGGCATTTTTTGGGGCACTACGGATTGGCGAACTGGTCAGCCCATCCAAGGTTCGGCAAGGGGGGATACAGTTGCGGGACGTTTTGCGGGAACCAGGGCTTCTACGTTTTAAAATACAACGGTCCAAAACTGATATGCTAGGTAAGGGTGCTTGGGTTACGTTGCACGAGGTGGTTGGTTCGGTGGTTTGCCCGGTGACATGCATGGATAACTACTTAAGGGTGCGTCCTGCTGCCTCAGGATCCCTCCTTATCCATCAAGATGGGTCCCCGCTGTCTCGCTTTCAATTTATCAGAATTTTCAAGAAGGCGGTTGAGGCGATGGGCATTCCAAGTGTGGATTTTGGGGGTCATTCCTTTCGGATAGGGGCAGCTACGGAAGCCGCCAGGGTGGGATTGTCAGATAGGGCAGTGCAGCGTATTGGGCGTTGGGAGTCTCGTTGCTTTCGTTCCTATGTGCGGCCTGCAGGCCTAATTTCTCACACCTGTCTGTATCCTTCTAGGTCATTCCCCGGTTAAGGTGTGGCTGATCGGCCACTCTTACATATACTGGGCGCAGCGGCGTGCAGCAGTGCGCCGGGGTGGTGAGCATTTGGGGTTCTCTCCTCTTCAAGCTGAGGTGAGATGGTTCGGCTATAGAGGTATGAGGTGGGTGAGATTTCTTCCGGAGGTCATTCAGCTGTCACGGCTGTTGGGCCCTCCGGATTTGCTGATAATTCATTTAGGAGGCAACGATTTGGGCACAGTGCCAGTGTTAAATTTGGGGGACACAATTAAACAGGACTTAGCCAGGTTGAAGGTGCTTTTTCCTGAGGTTTGCTTGATCTGGTCTGAGGTGTTCCCAGGAATTTCTGGAGGTATGCACAAAATCAGAGGGCACTGGAGAGGTCCAGAATCAAGCTGAACAAGAGGGTATCGAAGTTCGTTTTGGGCATCGGGGGGATTACGGTACGCCACAGGGTTTTTGAAAGAGAGGCTGCCGTCTTTTTCAGGAGTGATGGGGTTCACCTGACAGAGGTGGGGTTAGATTTGTTTAATTTGGCGTTACAGGAGGCGTTGGAGCAGGCCATGGCGTTGGGTGGGGGTCACTGCTGATTTAAGGGGTTAACCAGCAGTGCCTATGGCGGGGTTTGTCCTTGCCAATCCAGTTTAAAAGTGGAAGGAATAAGACAGACGGATCGATTGGGGGGCCCCTCCCCTAACCTCTAGCATTGAGAAGGATGATAATGGTCGTGCCCACCAAGCTAACAGCCGGCTGGTGGTTGGCATCAGGTTTGAAACATGTGGTAAAAGAATATATGGCCGAGGGGGGAGGGGTTTAACCCTAGGAGGGGCTCAAGTTAGAGCTAGTATAGTTATGGATGTATGTTATTTGATTGGCAAGGACTAGTTAACTGTATTTGCACTACATTATTGTTTTATGGTTAAGGTTCGTATATATATATGCATAGATGTTCGTATATATATATATATTAATTTATATACATTGACGATTAAGTCATATATTTTAAATAAATAATAAAGTAAAATAAAGGAGAATGTGGTCATACAGTTTATTTGAATTGTAAATAAATGCTGTGGCCTATTTAACTCCATCTACGTCTGGTGTGTCTTTATTGGGTTCGGGGTTTTATGGTATAAGGATGAACTAAGTCCCATCTACTACATACATCTCTTTATTGAGTATCGTGTTGGCAGATAGGTAGACGACTCCAGTCCATACAATGTGTAGTGAAGGTGTGTACAGTGTGTAGGTGTAACGAAGACTATTTTAGTTGACCTTTTTGTAAGAATTGGAGCTTACAGTATTAATTTCGACTTCTACCTCTGTCGACGTTGGTGGCTAGTTGGAATGTGTATCTTCCAGTATGTGTATCCAAGATATAACTTAAGGAAACTTTGCTCCAATGCCTTACGTATCAGTTTCTGCTGTATTGGTATTACCTTAGATTACTTGTGACGCCAACAAAAGGCTTGGGAGACATCAAAAAGGAATTTATTTAATAATTAGAGCTTTAATTTCTCATAGAAAATGTGAGTGCTTTTTGATTTCCTAAGCCACTGTTTCATGGCTGAATCTGATGGAGTGTGTAATAATTGTACTTTATTGTATTGCAATATATATATATATATGTGTTCAGTTCTAGCACTGAGTACACTTTGCACATTGTTTTTGTACTTTGAATTTAGTGAGGTTAAGAGTAGTTCAGATATCACTGCTGATGGTGTATCAGTTAGGCAGTGGGTTATCTTTTATACATCAATGTTTATGTCATTATTAGTATTGGGTCATAAAAAGGCCCGATTATTTAGACCAAAACATTTGAGTGAATAAATTCCCCAACATGGCCATTATAACAAAACACATTTTTGATCCACAGTTTGCAATACTGTTGTTACCTCACTACTACTATTTAGTTAACAAACCACATATATGTAAGGTGTACGTATTGAGTGGCTGGCACTGATGTAAATTCTGTTTAGTTTGGTGTGAAGTGCCCTGTATTTACATTTGTTTGAAAAAAAAGAACGTGGTTAAATAATAACCTAACCTTTTGTAAAAACCTCAAAATAGAAACTAATTTGTAGTTGAAATGAATGTTAAGAAAGTTCAGTTGCATGATTGTTATCTGCGTGTTCCCGTTAGAGTTGAGTTACTACTGAAATACTTCTCTCTGGCTGCAGGGCTCAGAACACCCAGCTCGCAAACAACTTTACCATTAAAGAGGGTCTTGTTTATCTGCTATAGCCATATTCAGGGCCGGTCTGGGAATAAAAACCAGCCCTGGAAATAATAGTATACCAGCCCCATAGCATTGTGTCATTATAATCAGCCCCATAGCATTGTGTCATTATACCAGCCCCATAGCATTGTGTCATTATATCAGCCCCATAGCATTGTGTCATTATATCAGCCCCATAGCATTGTGTCATTATACCATCCCCACAGCATTACGCCATTAAACCGGCCCCACAGCTTTGTGTCATTATACCAGCCCCATAGTATTGCGTCATTATATCAGCCCCACAGCATTACGCCATTATACCAGCCCCACAGCATTGAGTCATTAGAGGCACAGAGGTGTTGCTAGGTCTCCAAAAGAACTGGGGCTGGAGCCTGTGGCAGATTTGATAGAAGTGGAGTAAATATGCTCACATGCTTAGTCGGCATACAGACTGATATATATGATGCTAACGAACAATAGGTATTTAAGGGGAATATATCAGGGCTTAATAAATCCCAGACGACAGGTCGCTATGGGGACCAGAAAATTAGATCTGGCGCATGGTTACTGTTGCCCCCGCATGGTGCCCTCGCTGCTGGGATCACCACACTATAGTGTCCGAGTGCTGGTTGTGCTCAGCAGGGCTAGAAACGATGATGGTCTGTGCCTGTCTGCGACACACCCCACTGTCAGACACACATAACAAGCATGGTGTCTCACACAGACACACATATCAAGAACGGTCTCACACAGACACAAATAACAAGCACGCTATGTCACACAGACACACATCAAGCACGTTATGCCACACAGACACACACCAAGCACGCTATGTCACACAATCAAGCACTCACCAGGGCAGGTCCAAAACATTGTGATGCCGGGGTCAAGAATGCACATACATAAAATCGCACACACACACAGTGATGCACGCACACACATAAAACACAGTGTCAGATAATCACACACAGATACAGTCAAACACACACAAGCCAGCAGTGTGTTTTTAAGAATTTAATATTTAAGAAATACTACAAGTGTTTAAATAAAAAAAACAATTATGTACCAACCAGTATAGAGAGGGTTAAATACACTCCCAGTTAACGTATAGTTGCTAGTGCTGCAACATAGAATCCCTGCTTAAAAAAGAAGGCCTTTAAGAAAATTAATAAAAAATTAAAAAAAAACTCCAGACAGAACCTAAATATAGACAATTTCTAATGATTCAAATGTGCATAAAATTATTCAATACATATAAATAAAAAAAGATAATAAAACTATACACAAACATACGACAAATACGATTACATAAACACATGTTCTCTGGCATAAATATATTGGTAAATGCATAGATTACCAACAGGGTATCAAAATTCATAAATATCTAAGATATTTAAAATAAAGACCACCAAAATAGCTGATAAAAATCCAGATAGGGAAAATACCTTACCCGTTAACCATATGGGCTTGCTCTGACCAACCCCAATTGTTGCAATTGGTCCTGCGAGGTCCAGAGTCTGATCTCAAGAGGGGCCCTGCAGATGATCGTCTGTCTTTTCTTCACCCAGGGTCCGTCTGTCTGTCTCCCCCCCCCCCCCATGTCTTTCTGTCTCTATCCTTTCACTTCCCATTTTATCCTGTCTCTCTCCCCCATCTTCCCATGTCAGTCTGTCTCTCTTCCTTCACAAGTCCGTCTCTCTCCTCTTCCTTCCCTATCCCTTCCCATGTCTGTCTCTTTTCCTTCCAATGTCTCTCTCCTCTACCCCCTATGACTGTCTCTTTGTCCCTCTACCCATGTATGCCTCTCCTCCCCCCACGTCTGTCTCTCTCACACTGGGGCCCTGCAGATGACCGTCTTTCTTTTCTTTCTCTCCCATGTCCTTCTGTCTCTATCCTCTTCCTTCCCATATCAGCCTGTCTCTCTCCTCCACCTTCCCATGTCAGTCTCTCTCCTCTTCCTTCCCTATCCCTTCCCATGTTTGTCTCTTTTCCTCCCATGTCTCTCTCCTTTGCCATGCATGTCTCTCTCCTCTACCCTCTATGACTGTCTCTTTGTCCCTCTACCCATGTATGCCTCTCCTCCCCCACGTCTGTCTCTCTCTTCTTCCCCATATTTGTCCCTCTTCATCCTCTCTCACAATGTGTCCTCCCCTCCTCTCCCCCCACCCTGTTGTATCATCTCTCTCCCCCCAACTTCTTGTCTCTTTTTTCCCCCAACCCATTGTCTCCTAGCCCCTCCCCTCTTTACATGATACGGAGCGGATCACTAAGTGGGGAGATGCAGGCAGCATTGGCTCTGTGTGTTAATCACACTCAGAGCTCAATCACTGCTGCCTCGTGCTCCCCGCGCGTAGTGACGCAGAGCACCGATGCTCTGAACCATCACTAAATGGGGGGAGCACGAGGCAGCAGTGATTGAGCTCTGAGAGTGATTAACACACAGAGCCAATGCTGCCTGCATCTTGCACTCTGCCGCTCGCTCACATACACTTGCACTCTCCGCCACTCACTCACATACACTTGCACTCTCCGCCACTCACTCACATACACTTGCACTCTCCGCCACTCACTCACATACACTTGCACTCTCCGCCACTCACTCACATACACTTGCACTCTCCGCCACTCACTCACATACACTTGCACTCTCCGCCACTCACTCACATACACTTGCACTCTCCGCCACTCACTCACATACACTTGCACTCTCCGCCACTCACTCACATACACTTGCACTCTCCGCCACTCACTCACATACACTTGCACTCTCCGCCACTCACTCACATACACTTGCACTCTCCGCCACTCACTCACATACACTTGCACTCTCCGCCACTCGCTCACATACACTTGCACTCTCCGCCACTCGCTCACATACACTTGCACTCTCCGCCACTCGCTCACATACACTTGCACTCTCCGCCACTCGCTCACATACACTTGCACTCTCCGCCACTCGCTCACATACACTTGCACTCTCCGCCACTCACTCACATACACTTGCACTCTCCGCCACTCACTCACATACACTTGCACTCTCCGCCACTCACTCACATACACTTGCACTCTCCGCCACTCACTCACATACACTTGCACTCTCCGCCACTCACTCACATACACTTGCACTCTCCGCCACTCACTCACATACACTTGCACTCTCCGCCACTCACTCACATACACTTGCACTCTCCGCCACTCACTCACATACACTTGCACTCTCCGCCACTCACTCACATACACTTGCACTCTCCGCCACTCACTCACATACACTTGCACTCTCCGCCACTCACTCACATA
The DNA here is from genome assembly GCA_036172795.1 of Pelodytes ibericus. Taxonomy (NCBI): domain Eukaryota; kingdom Metazoa; phylum Chordata; class Amphibia; order Anura; family Pelodytidae; genus Pelodytes; species Pelodytes ibericus. The sequence goes on from CM069858.1 coordinate 172,913,809, forward strand.
CACTTGCACTCTCCGCCACTCACTCACATACACTTGAATTCTCCGCCACTCACTCACATACACTTGCACTCTCCGCCACTCACTCACATACACTTGCACTCTGCCACTCACTCACATACACTTGCACTCTGCCACTCACTCACATACACTTGCACTCTGCCACTCACTCTGCCACTCACTCACATACACTTGCACTCACTGCCACTCACTCACATACACTTGTACTCTGCCACTCACTCACATACACTTGCACTCTGCCACTCACTCACATACACTTGCACTCGCTGCCACTCACTCACATACACTTGTACTCTGCCACTCACTCACATACACTTGCACTCGCTGCCACTCACTCACATACACTTGTACTCTGCCACTCACTCACATACACTTGCACTCTGCCACTCACTCTGCCACTCACTCACATACACTTGCACTCACTCACATACACTTACACTCTGCTGCCCGTTTGCACACACACTTACACTCTGCTGCCCTTTTGCACACACACTTACACTCTGCTGCCCTTTTGCACACACACTTACACTCTGCTGCCCTTTTGCACACACACTTACACTCTGCTGCCCTTTCGCACACACACACACTCTGCCGCCCTTTCGCACACACACACACACACACACTCTGCCGCCCGTTCACATACACTCTGCCGCTCACTCACACACTCTGGTACTCACTCACACTCTTACATCTGCCACTCACACACTGACACATTCACTCACACACACATTCTGACACTCACTCACACTCTGCCATTAACGCACACACTCTCACTCTGACACTCACTTACATAAAATAAATGCGCCCCAGCACCCATATTGCACCAGTCCCTGCAGTTTAGCACACCGAGTCCAACAGGCTGCTGGACAGCATCTTCCTTTTATGATGTACTTGGAATTAAAAAAAATAACATGGGGCTGCCCGCAGAAGAAGCTCCCCCTTCCTCTCCCTCTCAACCGACTGCCGAACTTCTTAAAGCGGCCGCTGCCGAACTTTTTAAAGTGGCGCGGCCGAACTTCTTAAAGCATCCCAAGGGCAGACAGCCTACCGCGATTCCCGGTATCCCACACATCCCAGTCCGGCCCTGGCAATATTACACCTGTTATGCCACGGAGAAGAATTTATGAGGTCATTTGTTTATTAAAGGCATACATTTATTGATCAAGGAAACATTCTACTGCAAACAATCAATGTATAAGGTAGGGATTTTCTAAAATATTCAAAAAAAAAATGTTTTCAGACTACTGTGATCTTAAAGAAGTTAATTCTCTCAGAAAATGTATTTTTGAGTCTTCACATCTACCATGTTTTAATTTGCTGTGTGCCATAGTGATGTGAATGTTTTGGATCACCTGATCTAAAGATGCAGTGCTTTATTCTCTAGCTGCTCTTGATGGCATAGTATTGGTAGAGTAACATTGTTTGGTAGAAAGACGGACATTGTGTTTTTTTCAAAAGTATAATAAATCTGTTTGTTTTCTTACAATATCGTTTAAGGGTTAAATGTAAAACATGTTCCCAAAGATTCTGTGTGTCAGTCCGACTTCAAAAATGTATGAGCATGTTCATTGTTTCTGTGCAGAGTAATAGTAGACAGCTTAGTATTGTTTAGCCGGATTACATTACTCACCTGCAAAATCAGTTGTTTGAACATAATCAGTGATCACAGCTGTATGACACTTAAATACCTGTTATTTACAATGAATTTGCAATTCAGATGTGTGTGTGTGTGTGTGTGTGTGTATAGTAATCAGTCTTTATATCATCTCTGTAATGACTGACAAAAGGCTACTATGGTTTAATATGATTTAAATTATTTTTGCTCATAATATTTTTTTCCTGGGAGCATCTGGAAAACATTTCTTATTAAATTGTGTCCACTACAAATAATACAACCCCCCCCCCCCCCCAACTATAATAAGCACATAAGGTATATATCTATATGTATAGATACATACTTAAATGCAGACATAGATAAATATACACATATAAGAGTGGCCATTCTAATTAATGCTAGCTGAATTACAATAATGGCAGCAATACATTAAATATTCATACTTTGTTTTGTTAAACAATGTACATGATCTTATAGACAATGCATTTATTATGTAATGGACCAAATACACTTACTTGGATATCTGTAGTAAAAGTCATTTTCAATATTACTTGTAATATTTTCTGTTTTCATAGTTTGAAACCAGTGTGGATCAGCTTCACTGTTATAACGTACGAAAACTCCAAATAGGATAATCATAGCAATTTCCCATAGAAAGCAAATTAATGGTAGTTTCCATCGCATGTAGCTATTTTTTTTCATCTTGGTTGCTTTTTTCTATTTCATAAAACAATGTAGACTGAGTAATTGATAGCATTCAAGTTTGTGTCCTGCTATTGATACAGAAATGTACAAAAGCTCTCATTTGGAAAGGTTTCTTCATTCTATATTGCTGACATCAGGGGTGTGGCCCAATATTTATCCTCCCCAACCACACACCTCTCCTGAGGAGGACAGAAAGATCCCTCACTGAGAATTGACCTATGCTAACAATACTGACAGCATACCAAGGAGTACGCTTGAGCAGGTTTATAACCAGTGTGCTAATACCATAAACCATTGCTTTTGTTGAGTCTTGTGCAAATAATAAAACGAGAACTATATACTTATGTGCTAAATCCATTAACCAATTTGCTAGTACACCACTTATTTTAATAGTCTTGGATGTATCCGTCTTGTTCCAACTACTTATTTGTGACACCCCAAGTAGAACCTCTTCCTCTGTGATCTCACAAGAGTCAAAAGTCTCTTGTGTCTTTTTATCTGAGTCCATTGCCTTTTCTTCTGTAAATATGGCAATCAGCTAGGCCTTTATCCACTTCCACATATTTAGTCTCTTTTGTTTTTAATCTGACTTGCCTTTAGAATAGTTTATTCTTGTGGTGATATGAAACATATCCGTAACCCCTACCCACAAAAATATCATGACAAGCATATACAGGTTGAGTACCCGTTATCCAAAATGCTTTGAACCAGCAGCATTTCATATAACGGATCATTTCGGCAGCACCAGCCCTATAAATGTTCTACATTATGTAAATCCAATGTGAGCAACTTGTTAACACTGGATATAGCTAATGTAGAACATTTATACTGATGAAGCTGACAAAATAAGTCCCTCCCTCCCCTTACTGCTCTGCTGGAACTACATTTTCCTTGACTGCTCGCTTCAAACGTACGGTGCCTGGGAGGGTAGAATTATGGAGTTTCACAACGACGCTCCAAGAAGGTGAGTATCCCTTTTCTAAATTGGCCCATATTACAAATCTTTTTTTTTTTCGGATTTTGCGTAATTTCAGAGGGATCTACGGATAAGGGATACTCAATCTGTAGTTGGAAAGAGTGGGGTGAGGGCGCAGCTTTATTAAGGATAAATAACATGTAAATATAAACAACATGTGATCCCCGACACCATTGCCATAGACAATGGGATCTGCATTCACCTCGCCACTTTAAAACCAACACAACTCGAGCAGCGCCTTGGGAAACCTGTTTAGAGAAATCTATCATTAACCTATGACACTGATTTGTCAAAACATGCCATGAAGGAATATTCTTTTACATGTCATATATGCATTGTCAGGGATCATCAGGCCAAAGAGAACACGCTGTGACATCCCAATAGATATGATGAAATCAGTGGTGTATCTTGGTTTTGTGCTGCCCCAGGCAGACAAATTTTGGGCACCCCCTACCCATGATGCACACCCACGACATGACCCATAACCCACGTTGCACACCAAGGACATGCCCCGTCACCCCATTTACATGCCTCTATCACCCCATTACATACACATTGCCAATATTAATTGCCCATAATATTCCCCAGCTAATTTGCCCAATAATATGCCAGTATCATTTGGCATTAATATGCCCCAGCCAATTTGCCCAATAACATGCAAGTATTATCTTCCATTAATAAGTCACAGCTAATTTCCCCAATAATATGCCAGTATTTGCCATTTAATCAGCCCCTGCCAATTTGCCCAATATTATGCCAGTATCATTTGCCATTAATATTCCCCAGCCAATTTGACAATAAAATGCCAGTGTTATTCTGCCATTTACTGGTAATATGCCCCAGCCAATTTGCCCAATATTAGGCCAGTATTATTTGCCATTTAATAAGCCCCTGCCAATTTGCCCAATAACATGCAAGTATTATTTTCCATTAATAAGTCACAGCTAATTTCCCCAATAATATGCCAGTATTTGCCATTTAATCAGCCCCTGCCAATTTGCCCAATATTATGCCAGTATAATTTGCCATTATTATTCCCCAGCCAATTTGACAATAATATGCCAGTGTTATTCTGCCATTTACTGGTAATATGCGCCAGCCAATTTGCCCAATATTAAGCCAGTGTTATTTGCCATTTAATATGCCCCTGCCAATTTGCTCAATAATATGCCAGTGTTATTTGCCATTTTAATATGCCCCAGCCAATTTGCCCAACAATATGCCAGTGTTATTTGCCATTTAATATGCCCCTGCTAATTTTACCCAATAATATGCCAGTGTTATTTGCCATTTTATATCCCGCAGCAAATTTGCCCAATAATATGCCAGTGTTATTTCCCATTTAATATGCCCCTGACAATTTCCCCAACAATATGCCAGTGTTATTTGCCATTTAATATGCCCCTGCTAATTTGCCCAATAATATGCCAGTGTTATTTGCCATTTAATATGCCCCAGCCAATTTGCCCAATAATATGCCAGTGTTATTTGCCATTTAATATGCCCCTGCTAGTTTGCCCAATAATATGCCAGTGTTATTTGCCATTTAATATGCCCCTGCTAGTTTGCCCAATAATATGCCAGTGTTATTTGCCATTTAATAAGCCCCAGCCAATTTCCACAAATCCCCCCATTTCCCCAGCACTTACCTTTCCCTGGTGGTTAGTGGCAGGCAGCATGTTCTCCTCCATGCTGCCTGTTCGGCTCCCAGGCGGTTGTGCCGACAGGGCACGTGACCCGGCGCGCGTATGACGTCACTGCGCCGGTCACGTGACTGTCGGCTCTTCCGTGTCACACTGCACGGGAAGCCGAACAGTCAGCACGGAGGTTTCTCTGTGCTGCCTGTTCGGCTTCTTGTGCAGCCTGCCGGCAGGCAGAGATAGTGAGGGGTGATCTTCCGATCCCCTCTCACCTCCGTCTCTGTCTGCAAGCGCAGTCTTTTATTTTATTTTTTTAACCCCTTGACGACAAAGGACGTGCCAGGCACGTCCTGGGAGAAACTCCCTTAACGACAATGCAGTAAATGAAGCGGTTTTCAACGATCGCGAAAACCGCTTTAACAGTGCTGGTCTATTGCCTCGAGGCAATAGCCAGCACCGAAATTTCTATTTTGGGACCCCGACGATCGCCCCACTATGGCTAAGCCCTCTGCCGGTCTGATCTTCGGAAGTGAAAGTAACTGAATATGCTACTTGACTGCCCCTAGTGGTAGTTTAGTAGCATTGCAATGGAAAATATTTAAAATAAATATTTAATTAATTAAAAACAGGTTATTTAGCTATATTAGCCTATAGGGTTAAAATTAAATATTTTTTAGCATAAGGGATAGGGTTAAAATTAAATTAAAGTTAAAAAATATTAAGGGATATAATTAGGATTAGAGTTGGGGTTAAATTTAGTGTTAGGGTTAAATTTTGGGTTCGGGTTGGGGTCAAAAGATCAATATAGGAAAAAACCATAACTCGCAAAAAAATACAGAAAAATATGGAAACATGCATATTTTTGAACTCGGGAGAACATTTAGAAACTATTTAGACGGGGTCTTTTTTAATGATTTTATTTTACAAAAATTACAGCTAAACACAAACACCCTAGAAATGTCAAAACAGCCATTGTCACCAAGGGAAAGTCAAGGTGAAAATGTCTTGTTAAAGGGGCGGATTTTTTTGACATTTTTTTTCAGTGCTAGGGGGCGCTGCCCCCCAAAATTTGCTGCCTCCCCCCAAAATTTGCCAACCTAGGCATTCGCCTAGGATGCCTTGCGGTAAATACAGCACTGGATGAAATGCAAAGACCTGGAATAAAAGAAATATTGAAAATAGATGAAGTTAAAACAAGCACAAATGGATGTTGGAACAATTGTCGTGCTGTAAAAATGTAAAGAGGATGTTACATCCGCTTTACAGGCTTATAATCAAGTTAAGCCTGGCCCTTTTATGCTGACAATGCTCTACATAAACACTTTTCCTTTTCTCCTAAGGTGTGCTCCGTTATGGGGTACCTAGTCTTTTGTTTACTTTTACTTTTTCACTTATGTACCTAAAAAGAACCCTTTTTTTTTACATTCTGTGCTGACCTCTAAATACACAAACATAGAGTCAACACGTATCTTTAAATTCTTGAGCCCTTGACCATTTGAGGGCAGTTTTTCTATACCAGAGGGTAATAAATTCCTTGACAATAACAGAGTGCTCTAATTAACATTCAGTTCCCAAACATTGTTGTCAATGCCTCTGGAACTGGGAACAAGTACAGTCCAGAAATGTGACAAAAATATAATGATCAAGGCCAACTGACAGGGAGACAGGGCGTTATAACGTTGTAATATTACACCTGAATGTGACAATTAAAATACATCTGGAAATATTTTAAAAAAAGAATAATGGGGTAAACAATTTCCAGAAAACCACTCTTGAGAACTCTCATTGTCATAAAAAATTGCAGAAGTGATTGGCACGAATACACACAGAGGGGAACTTGCAAAACTGGATACATACTCATGCATTTTGCGCAATATGTGCCTTTAAAAGGGTGAAAATCATATGTGTTTTAAACGATTGTTTTTATTATTAAGAATGCAAAAACGAACATATCACAAGTCACAACAAATGCATATAAATATACAGATTCTGTGATACAATAGATGAAAGCGAAAATATTACTACTCAACTTTTCCTTTTTTGTTTTCAGATCATTCACATATTCTGACTATGCGTGATGTTACAGAAAAACAAAGATGGAGAAGGAACAGAAGCGTAACGTGCATTTTCCCATTAACATCACCATTTCCCATCATATTTTATGATTTTTTTTGTAGTAAATTATAAGATATGATGAACTTAATGGTATCTAATGAAAGCCCTTCTTATGACGATAAAAACAACATATAATTTGTATGGGTACAGTATGTGAGAAAGAAGAAAATTACAGCTAAATACAAACACCCCAGAAATGTCAAAACAGCCATTGTCACCAAGGCAAAGTCAAGATAAAAATGTCTTGTCACTAAGGGGTTAATTTTACAAGTAAACCTTTCTTCCTATAGGGTTGTCTTATATTTAGACTTTTTTTTTATTTTATTTTCTATTTGAATATCCAAAGATGGGCAAATTCAAAGATGGGGTGGTCATCTTATAATCAGGGTTGTCTTATATTTGAGCAAATATGGTACATATAATTTAACCATATTGAGTGCTCTGTTAATACCTGGTTTACAGTGACCAGTAATAATGTCTGAAGCGGCTGAGAGCTGGAAATAGAGCCAATAATCTCACAGGAGTTTCTATTAGCACTTAGAACATCTACAACCTGAAAGTCCACAGAGTATCGTTTACAAGCTCCACCCATCAGTTCTGTTTAGAACTTCCTCAGGGGGCGTCTAGGACAGCTCAGTGCGGCAATGTGAACGCTGAACTGTCAGAGGTGAAGATCAACGCAGCTGCTTCATTGCGGCAATGCAAGTGCTGACCCCCGAATACTAACATTAACCCCTATTAAACATTAATAATACTCACCTTCAGCGATCCCGCAATGAAAGGTCAGACGATGACATCTCACACGATGAACTGCCGGTGAAGCAGCTGCATTCATGCAGCCACGAAGAACCATCCCATCCCCCTCAGGAGTATCTGTTATGCCTCCCCTAGCTCTGAAAACATTTAAAGTGACTGTGGGTAATATAAAAGTGAACAATCAATTATACATGTTCAGGGATTCCTATATATACATGAATATACATCCAGTGTTAATAAAATGGTATAGGTTCAACTAACAATATATAAAATCAATGAACATCACCTTATACAAGATAAAATATATTATATAGCTTAAACAATTCTACCAGTCATATAGACTTTAAGGTCACGTAGCACAAATGAGCAGGAAACATTCAAACATATAGAGTGAAGTCATGGTGAGAATTCCCTGGGCCCAGAGCCTGAGACCTGCTGCTGGGAGGTTTTCGCTGCAGGATCTGCTGTCCCCTCCTCTTGCAGGTGTTCAACTCACTGTCTGGCCCTTTTAGATCCAAACTTGAGAATCCAGCAGGAGCATGTCAGGAGGTGCTAAGTCTTAGGACACACCTCTGCTGCAAAATCTGGCCACAAACACTATGTAGAGTAGAGGGAAAATTCACAGTCACACGCTCTCCAGACCAAGCGCAATGCAAGTGTAAAGACATGCTGAGTGCCAGCCTGTGACATCATTGTCGCTCAGCATGGCTCTGTCGGCGCAGACAATCCAGACCGGCCAAACAATGACAGATGGACGCAGAGCTCCGCACACAGACTTGGAGGCTGGAGGTCTGTCTGTGCCAGTGTGTGGCACTTGGTTAGGACCGCTCCCCACACCTTCTCCTAAGTACTATCTATCAGTGTTCCCATCAAGTAATCCATGCATGCGCACGATCACTCAAATCATACTCTGACTTATCGCATCGTGATCACTCAAGGTGTGATTTAAGTGATTGCACGCATGCGCATGATCTCTATATGGGAACTTCTGAGTTCCTGGACTTTTTGTAAGAATACTGGTTGTGAACTATAAAAAGTACTCGTTCTACAAGCTTTACCAGTGAGGGTAATTGCCAGTGTCTGACTGCTGAGGTCATGTGAATGTAAAGGTTAATTAGGGCCTATTCCCTGAACAGAGAACAGGGGTAACCTGACAATGAAAATTACAAATCAGTCTTTAAAAACCGAGATGTAAATATTCTTCAACTTATCTTTACTGCTCAGCTATTGATGCCTGATTTTAGCTTTGCCCTTAACAGTTCATCACTGTTTAGTGAATAGACACTAATGTCTGTATGCTAGGGGCCTTGAAGTAAACGAGTAACATGAAACTGCATAACTCCCAACAGTCCCGATTTGGGAGATATGACCCGCTGTTTTCAGGACAGAAGTAGAGCTCAGTGGGAGCTGAAGGACTCAGGACCGCAATCAAGTAGTCCTGTTCGCATTCTCCGGTGTCTCTGACACCAGAAAATGCTTACTAGGCATCAGGGCCGGACTGGGAACAAAAACCAGCCCTGGAAAAAATTTATATACCAGCCCCATCGCATAAGATTTTTAAAGCAGCCCATAGCATAATATCATTTTTTTGTTCATAGAAGGGAAAATCATGCATTTTAAAAAGCACATCTGAACAGTGTATTATTTATAGATAAGACTGATATATAAGCCTGTCTAGGGCAATATATATACCTCCAGTATGTACACAGAGTTATATGAATTGCCCTGTGCAGAGGTATATATCAGGGCAGTGTGTGAGACATATCCTGTATCCTGTCTCTCTCTGTCCTTTCTGTGGCGTCTCTCTCTCTCTCTGTCCTTTCTGTGGCGTCTCTCTCTCTCTCTGTCCTTTCTGTGGCGTCTCTCTCTCTCTCTGTCCTTTCTGTGGCGTCTCTCTCTCTCTCTGTCCTTTCTGTGGCGTCTCTCTCTCTCTCTGTCCTTTCTGTGGCGTCTCTCTCTCTCTCTGTCCTTTCTGTGGCGTCTCTCTCTCTCTCTGTCCTTTCTGTGGCGTCTCTCTCTCTCTCTGTCCTTTCTGTGGCGTCTCTCTCTCTCTCTGTCCTTTCTGTGGCGTCTCTCTCTCTGTCCTTTCTGTAGTCTCTCTCTCTCTGTCCTTTCTGTGGCGTCTCTCTCTCTCTCTGTCCTTTCTGTGGCGTCTCTCTCTCTCTCTGTCCTTTCTGTGGCGTCTCTCTCTCTCTCTCTGTCCTTTCTGTGGCGTCTTTCTCTCTCTGTCCTTTCTGTGGCGTCTCTTTCTGTCCTTTCTGTGGCGTCTCTCTCTCTGTGTGTCCTTTCTGTGGCATCTCTCTTCCCCCCTTCCCCCTTAGTGTCTTTCACCCCCTCCCCTCCCCCTGTAGTGTCTTTCACCCCTTCTCCCTGTAGTCTTTCACACCCTCCTCTCCCCCTGTAGGGTCTTTCACCCCCCCTTCCCCCTGTAGAGTCTTTCACCCCCCCTTCCCCCTGTAGAGTCTTTCACCCCCCCTTCCCCCTGTAGAGTCTTTCACCCCCCCTTCCCCCTGTAGTGTCTTTCACCCCCTTCCCCCTGTAGTGTCTTTTACCCCCCTTCTCCCTATAGTGTCTTTCACCCCCCCTGTAGTGTCTTTCACCCCCCCCTGTAGTGTCTTTCACCCCCCCTGTAGTGTCTTTCACCCCCCCTGTAGTGTCTTTCACCCCCCCCTGTAGTGTCTTTCACCCCCCCCTGTAGTGTCTTTCACCCCCCCTGTAGTCTTTCACACCCCCCCCCTGTAGTGTCTTTCACCCCCCCCCCTGTAGTGTCTTTTACCCCCCTTCTCCCTGTAGTGTCTTTCACCCCCCCTGTAGTGTCTTTCACCCCCCCCCTGTAGTGTCTTTCACCCCCCCCCCTGTAGTGTCTTTCACCCCCCCCCCCTGTAGTGTCTTTCACCCCCCCCCCCCCCTGTAGTGTCTTTCACCCCCTTCCCCCTGTATGTCTCACTCACCTTGGTTTCTCTGCTTCCCATCCCGCCGCCGGAACTGCTGCTGCAGCATCCGGCGGCAGCAGGCGAACTTCTTAAAGTGGCGACGGCCGCCGAATTGCTTAAAGTGGCGGTGCCACTTTAAGCAATTCGGCGACCGTCGCCGCTTTAAGAAATTCGCCTGCTGCGGCCGGATGCTGCAGCAGCCGAATTCTTCAATTTTAGTGGCCGAGGCGGCCCCGGGGCAGGCGGCCCACCGGGATTTTTCCCGGTATCCCGGTGGGCCAGTCCGGCCCTGCTAGGCATGCAAAGCATTGTCCGCATGTGCAGTAGAGATACTGGGTTCAGACGCCAGCATCAAAAATGGGTGTTAGTGTTACTACACATGAGCGATAGCACTGAAACCCCCTCCCCAGACTAACAGATTTCTTATTGTGGCCCTACCACCAAACGCCTGCTCAAACACACCTGAAAGTTTAAAAGGTTATTGAGCCCAACCTGGATGCCCCCTAATAAAATTTAGTACCATGCTATATATTTTAAAATATGGTTCTAATTAGCCACCTTTTCAGCGTGGTAGAATTCAAATTTAAAAAAGGTGGAAAAATAAGGGAAAAGCTGACCCTAGATATACTAACTCTAGATCTAGGGTTATGGTTACAATTAGGGTTAGAATTAGGGTTAAAATTAGGGTTATGGTTGCTGTCTAAAGGTCATGGTACGAGAAAATGGTTGGGAAACAAAAAACACGAAGATCGGCTATTGCCCTATAACTTGCAAAAAACAACAGAAAACATGAAAGCATTGGTATTTCTAAACTCAGGACAAATATTCAAAACTATATGGATGGGGTATTTTTACCATTTGTAATTATATAAAAGATTAAGTTAGAAAAAGTGGGTGTTTTTGCAGTTTATCAATCATATTTTATGATTTTTTTTTTATAGTAAATTTTATCATATCAGCTCTGTCCTTCAAAAAAAAAGATATATAATTTGTATGGGTGCACAGAACATGAAGAAAGAAAATCACAGTTAAACAAACATATGCCAATAATGTTACAAAAATAATTCGGGTTTTCAAGGCACATCAAATGCAGCATAGAACTCTGTCACTAGAAACATTATTGAGAGAATGTAAAATTAGTCGATCACAAGGAGGACATGTTCAAGATGTCACACTTTCCTGAGTTAATCATCGCCTTTGCTATCTGACAAGAGGTCAGACTTCTAAGTATCCCAGTATAAGTACAGGTTACTATTACTAATAGCACAAGTAGGCCAGTCACAATGACTGGGTGACTAATAGTTCAGTGAGCATATCTTAAAAACTGCACCTACTAGCTTTGGTTGATGATAGAAGTTGAGCATATCAGTGCAACGTAAGGAAGTTGATGAGGACCATTACAATTTTCACAGATAGGTTTTGAAACGGCAGACCAGGCACTAATGAGAAAATCACAGAACTATTTTATATATGGTTAATGAAACACTTTAATTAGCATTAAGTGATTAGAGCTGGAAAGTGCAGTTTTACATGTTGTGGTAAACTGCTCACTGATAATGCCAGCACTACTTTATAGCCAGGAATAAGTAAAGTTTCTGTACAAGGACAAAAAAAGAACATTATTTCATTACTGTAACAATGTCTACCATGACAATATAGATGTCTACTCCTAGTTATAGCTGTATAATTACAGCTAGAAATAAATCCAGATAGAAAATAAAGAATTGGGAACTTCATAACTGCTATTTATATCATAAAGAAAACACATATTCCTAAAAAGGGTTCCTTCTGTCTTTTCAATTAGTTACATAGTACTATTGTATAGTTAAATACACATGCAAGTAAGCATGCTTTCCATAAATAATGTGTCACTGTGATTGACATGTAAAATTATCAGGTACTAAACAAAATATAATCATCAGCTGTGCATGGTCCAACCAGCAAGTTGACAACTAGAAGGATTTATTAGATAATTATAACAGAAGGGTTACTTGGGTCACAAAGATGACATATTCTGTGAACTAAATAGAAAGTACCAAATAAGTAGAATTGTTCATGATAGTGCACATGATTTAACTCTCAAAATAAGTGGTGTGGGAAGAACCGTATTTGCTCGAAAATAAGACGGCCCTGATTATAAGATGATCCCCAAAATTTTGGATATTCTAGGAAATAAGAAAGTCTGAATTTCAGATTACCCTGTAGGAAAAAAGTTTTACTTGTAAATATTCACATGTTTTTTCCATCTAATAAAAATTGCGATACAAAAAAAAAAGGCATTTCTTGATTTTATTTGCCAATCTGCCCCCCAGACTTAGCCAACGGATCCCCCACACAGTCATCTGCCTCCAAACCTAGCCAATCGTGAAGCCCCCCCCACCCCCCCCACAGCCATGTGCCCTCAGATTTAGCCAATGCTGCCCCCAGGTTTAGCCAATGCTGCCCCCAGATTTAGCTAATGCTGCCCCCAGGCTTAGCCAAAACTCCTCCGCCTCCTGGACTTGCTCCTTCCCACCTGTTCCCAGTATCCCTGGTGGCTAGTGGGGGCAGCTGGTGGATCCTCCGGTGCTGCCCGACACTTCTGTCTTCTATGACGAACTGCCGGAAGGTCACATGACCTCATAATGTGTTGCAGTCTATTGGATTTAAGGCTCATGGATAACAGAATTGCACCATAGATAACTCGCTTCTGAAATGTGGAAATCTTCCTGGTATGATGTCTCTGCCCCTCCTGCATGATCAAATATGCTACTGGAGTGTGAAATGCATACTGTTGGTCCAGTGGCGTAGCGTGGGTTGTCAGCACCCGGGGCAAGGCAAGTAATTTGCGCCCCCTAACCCGTGGATTTTAGCACTCGAGTCTCTTCTACTAGATTAGTTAAAGAAACCCTTACCCCCCAAGCACATGTATTGTTTGTTATGAAAATACTTATGTAATGAAAGTAAAATGCATCTAAATACAAGTTTATTTTCCAACACTTTATTGAGTGCGAACATGCATTACACACATTCTCCACATTTTCAGCAGGTCTATGAATACAAATATACACATGTAGTAACCTAGCATGGGCCATGCTATTATATGTCGTCTCACAACCATCGTAAACGACAAACAATATCAAGAACAAAAACTAAACATCAAAATGGAACCATACCCTGGAGATGATCCAAGACTGGGCTAGATGGAGCCAACTTCCTCAATCCTGTACCTCTAATGTTACCCCCCCCCCCCCCCCCCCACACACACACACACACACACATATGCCATAATTGTTGTGCCATTCAGATGCCAGTAATATTGTAACTTTCGGATGGCAGTAATATTGTGCCAGTCAGAGCCCAGTAATATTGTGCCAGTCAGAGCCTAGTAATATTGTGCCAGTCAGATGCCTGCAATATTGTGCCAGTCAGATGCCTGCAATATTGTGCCAGTCAGAGCCCAGTAATAATGTGCCAGTCAGATACCAGTAATATTGTGCCAGTCAGATACCAATAATATTGTGCCAGTCAGATACCCAGTAATATTGTGCCAATCAGATACCCAGTAATATAGTGCCAATCAGATACCCAGTAATATTGTGCCAATCAGATACCCAGTAATATTGTGCCAATCAGATGCCCAGTAATATAGTGCCAGTCAGATACCAGGAATATTGTGCCAGCCAGCCCCCCCCCCCCCGTACTTACATGAAGCGGCTCCGTGTCCCCCGCCGGATGTCTCCTCCGTGCAGTCTTCCCTCTTGCACGGAGGAGGGAAGCAGACACCGGATGTGACGCGACGTCACATCCGGCGTCAGTTTTTTTTTTTTTTTTTTACGGCCGTCGCATCCATCGGATGCGGCTTGCCGGAAAAAAGCGTTCACAAGCGCAATGCGCTGTGAACGCGGCAGCAGGGGCTGGGGGCCCACGGGACAGCTGCCTTGGGGCCACCCAGGAGTAAATGGGCCCAGGGCAGCTTCCCCGTTTGCCCCGCGTTAAAGACGGCCCTGGCGGCCACGTGGCCGCATAGGGCTAGTGCGCCCCCCCCAGATATTGCGCCCGGTGCGGCCGGCCCCCCCTGCACCCCCCACGCTACGCCACTGTGTTGGTCATCTATGTACAAAGAAATGTGGACATAGATGGACTGTAGGATGACATCTATGTATGTGTGCCCTACAGTGATTTAGCTCTTCATAGGCTAAGGTTTAGCAAGCAAAGTGTAGCAAAGGTTTATTTTATCTAACCAGTAATATTGAGTGTATTTGATCAATACAAATGTATGGACTAAAGGGGTGTTTTTCAGTTGGCTACCTCTTGTTTTTGCTTTTTTTATGATGCAGAATGACGATTCCCACAAACCTGCTGGTTAGTGGTTCAATTCTAGAACCTCTCTCAGAAAAGAGAGCCAATGGGATACAGCCCAATAACATCAACCTAGTATGAATTCTTATAACTATCACTGGATCAATCTATTGACGCTATATGAGGCAGTGGGGCTTTAGAATACTGTACACGATTAGGGTTGCCACCTGGCCGGTATTTTACCGGCAGGCCGGTAAAATATTAGCATCAGGCCAATGTTAAGTCTATGGAGACAGTACCAAGGCCGATATTTTTTTAAAGAAAATGTGGCAACCCTATACACAATACATTTTGACTTCAAGACTTTATCCAGAACAAATCCATGCTTCACAATTATGAAAGGCATGAAAGAAATAACTGTTGCTAAAATGCTGATAACAAAAAGCAGATTTGAACATTTTGTTCTATAGCTACAAACATTACTTTTTATTTCTAGCTCTTCATTCCCATTTCACATTTGCATGAACCTCTCTTACCAAAGGCTACACACCAAAACGATAAAGATATCGCACATGCTTTGGTGTCTACCCTCCTGAGTCTCTGAATGAAATTAGCTTTTTTTGTAATTATTACATTTGTTTATTTGTGATAATGGTTCTGGGATAGCATAGCAATAAATATTTGATTTTATTATTTATGTGGGATATAATGATACACTGAAAGGTCCGCTCAATAGAGGGAGGAACTGAGACAGGAAATTCACACTTAAAGCCAAAGTAGAGGAGGAGGAAAAACTCTCCCATTCAGCTGTACTGGAGAATTTTTCCAACTCGTCAACATTGGCCTAAAGTTTGAAATGGCCATCTCAATAACCCTGCAATTCTTTCTTTATATTGAGTAGACCCTCTGATTGATAAGAAGATACTATTTCTTATGTTACCAAGCTAATAACAACGGCTTCCTTCCCCTGATTAAATAATGCATCAATCCGCTTTAGAAGAGTTAAAAAATATTAGAAAAAATACAAATTATCTGTCACAAGAATGACATTTAAACATGTCAAGAATACAATGTGAAATATGCTGTTATTATTTCTGTAAACTGCTTTTGGAAATCACATTCTGACAAATATCATGCAGCTATTGACATGCCTGGATTCCTTTGTTGAAAGAAGTGTATGGCCCATATACAGATTTATATTTGTTGTGGCTTCACATGGCTTTCTCACATGAAATATTAACACATTCACTGCTCTGTAATGTTTATAAGAATGACTGACTATACAAAATCATGTTGTTGGACGGGGTGATTTTCATGCTGAGATAGAGGAAGATGATTCAAATGATAGTTTTTTTCCATAAACTTGTTTTTATCTTAACCAGTGGTTTCAAAACAAGTTCTGCAACCAGACCGAGGAAGCAAAGGGCTGCAATCCCGGCAAACCCTTTCATTGATCAAATGTGAGGGAGCAGGAGGCCCTTTCTCCTTAGTTCTCTTGTGAAAAAGTGATACCACTCTGTGGAAGTAAAGCATATATGGAGTCTTTTAGAACTTTGAAAGGGAGTAGGGAGAGAGGGCGTTCCACTGGGTCACCATGATATCACGATAGCCACTCGTACAGGAGCAGATACTTAGTTTCTTGACTGGTACGCTCGACTCGTGTTTAAAGCATGGGCATGAGCATCTGTGTATGTTAAAAAAATAACTGGTCAAATACAAAAGTCCAAAAATAAAATCATGTTATATAAAAGTCATTAAAAAAAACAACATATTTATTGGAAGTATTTAAATAATGTTCCTGATTATACCTGATAAATTGCCTGGTTTTACCTGGAGCTTCTTGGTTTGATATCTCACTCTCTGGCCTCTGTGTATTTCATTGTGGCTTCTTCCAATTTTGGGATAGGACTTATTATTCATTGCACAACTTCTACCACCACTCTGCCTTCAACCACCACTCTGCCTTCAGTAAAAAAAGGAAGATAGCGTTACCCAGGTCATTGAACGACCAATATACAATGTTATAAGACCACAATTTAAAAATACTGTTGCCTTCTGAAATTGTGAATTATATCAATCTTAAATGAATAGATCTCATTTCCTTAGCTTTAAATTAGCCTTGAAAGCAACAGCGGTTATGACATCATATTATGTGTCTATATTCACTGTCATTGTGATTAGTGTAATGCTAACAAATGTTGACATTGTGATGTAATGGGTTATTATACCTTCTATGGCAAGGCTGCTTTTATGCTGTTATACTCTTATACAAAGGGGATTGTTGAGGTTGAGGGGTCATGACCAGAAGGATGTAGCCTGCTGAAGCTCTCGTCGCTCCGATCCCCAAGTCCACGGAGAAGCTCAAAAAAGAGGTGTACCCAGCGCTGTAATCAAATAGCTCTCAGCAGCACTGTGGTAGTGTGTCCCTAAACCACACACTATATAACAATGGACAAAATACAATAAACACAAAAAAGTGCGCTTAAAAGCAGTATGTAAGTAGTGCACCTTTGTAGTGATATATATATACAAATAAGGCTCTGTGTAGAGGTAGGTGAATGATCCAGAAGAAGGGAGATTGAGTTGGTCCCCCTCAAGGGGATACACTTACAGACTCCCAGAAAATAGTAGGCACTTCAAATAGATCCTGTTGCAATCAGCTGTCCAGGATATCGAGTCTCAGAAGGGATATAACACAGGACATCCAATTAGTACAAAAAAGTATACATTTAATAGTAGAGACACAGCATCTGCTTACATGAGGGATCTTGTCATACAGGGTGGGCGCCACACAGCCGATGAGACACTGATCCTTCCAGCAGGTACAGAATAAATATATTAAAAAACTTTAAATATAAAAATAAAAACAAGATATGCATATAAATAAGAAGCAGGTGGAGTCCAGACCGCTACGCGTTTCGCTTTACACGAGCTTCTACAAGGCGTCTGGACTCCCTGCTTCAGAATAGTCTTTTTATTGAGAATAGTGACTTCCGGGTTCTGGCACTTCCGTATTCGTCATCTTCTCGCGTCTCGCGTGATCTTGACTTTGATGTTTTCTCAGCTTTCGGCGATCTCGCGTCTCGCGGGAATTTGACTTAGAGGGAAGGAGCCTTCTCACTGATTTAAATTTCGCGAGGTGTATATCTCGCATATTGCAGAAAATCGGAGAATAAAAATGAAGAAAAAGCAAGACATGGCATATTACCTTCATAACAAGTTAGATTTTGCTCATTTTGTGCATCCCGAAAATAGACTTATAGAAAAAATTCTCACCGCCATTAGCATATTAAAATTTGCATATCGCTTATTTAGACTTTAGATGGGGGAGAATCTAAAATATCGAATAAGGAAAAGAGATGAGGTGTACATGTATAGCTTATCAAAAATGTGTATACATATATTAAAAGATAGGCAGATAAAAATATATTTTTCAAAATGCACACAATGAGCTTACAACAATGGAATAAAAGCACACATATATAGCAGATAATAACTACATAAAATTATATAAGTCAAAGTCTGCATTTAAACCAAGGGGCTTCAGAGTGTCCAAATCGAACACCCACCTCATCTCCTTTCTACCTATGTTAAGTATGTTATCTCCCCCTCTCCAATGTTTGTGAACCTTCTCAACCGCACAAAATTTTATTCCACTGGGATCTTTTTGGTGGAAATCGAGGAAGTGTTTTGAGAGGCTGTGGGTTATCAGACCGTTTCTAATATTCCTTATGTGTTCCTCTATTCTTTTTTTCAATTGCCTGGTGGTTCGACCCACATATTGTAAGCCGCACGGGCATTCTATTAAGTATATGACATTGACTGTAGAACATGTGATAAAATTGTTAATATCAAAACTTCGGCCATTTTTTGAAGAAATAAAATTGGTGATAGGATACTTCGGGTGAGTAATAGTTCTGCAGCCCATGCAGTTTAAGCATCCATAAAAACCTTGTTTCCTGCTAAGAAAGTGCTCTGGTGCTTTATTAGGAATTTTTTGTTGGGTGGTGTAATTATTAGTTAATTTTTGTTTAAAATTTGGGGCTCCCCTGAATACAACAGCAGGGTTGTCTGGTATGATGTTTTTCAAAATCTCATCACTTTGGAGAATTTTCCAATGTTTTTTTATAATCTTTTTAATTCGTTGGGATTTATTGGTATAGTTGAATATCACGGGGTTTTTATTTTGGAAGGTATTTTCTAATATATCCTTTTTCTTGTAGGTTAAAAGTTGGTCTCTATTACCTTCTGCCACTTCTAATATAGTATGTTCTATCTTCGTTTTGTCGTATCCCTTTTCAAGAAATCTATCTTTCAATACCTCGGTTTGTTCCATATATATGGGTAAATCTGTGCAGTTTCGCCGGATACGGGTGAATTGGCTTTTTGGGATACCACCCAACCACGGGGGGTAGTGGCAGCTTGACTTATCAATAAAATTATTCGTGTCTACTTTCTTAAAATGTTTTTTTGTCTTTATTTTGCCATTTTCTATGTATACTTCGAGATCCAGGAAGATGATCTTCTCTCTGCTATAGACTGTATTGAGTACTATATTTTTGTTATTACTATTAAGATGTTTTAAAAAAAGAGATGAGGTCCTCCTCACTCCCCTTCCATATAAAAATGAGATCATCAATATATCTGTAATATAGGACCAGGTTCTCCAACCAGCTATGCCCGCTCCAAACATGTGTGTTTTCCCATTGGGACATGAAGAGGTTGGCATAGCTGGGGGCGAACCTGGTCCCCATGGCCGTACCTGTTTTCTGAAGATAGAATTTATCTAAGAACCAAAAGAAATTATGATTTAAAATGATCTTGATTCCATCTATTATAAAATCTATTTGGTCTCCTCTCAATTGATTTTTCTCTTTTAGGATACTGTGTATTGCTTCACATCCCTGTTGATGGTCTATAATTGTGTATAGGGATGTGACATCACTTGACACCAAGATGCAATTATCTTCCCATTTACATGTCTGTAAGTTTTTGAGGATGCTAATGGTGTCTTTTAAGTATGATTTAGTGTTTTTCACATAGGGTTGCAGTATATGATCTAAATATTCTGACAGGTTGCAGAACATGGAATCTATACCGGATACTATTGGTCTTCCTGGAGGTTGGATTAGATCCTTATGTATTTTTGGAAGGAAATAAATTACAGGTATTTTTGGGTTACTGATGTTTATGTATTCATATTCGTTTTTTGAGAAATAATTATTTTCCTTTCCTTTATCTAGATATTTACTTAAAATTTTTTTGTAATCATTAGTGGGATCTTTTTTTAGAACTGCATATGTTTTTTCTTGTTGCAGTTGTCTTAGAGCCTCCTGTATATAGTATTCTCTAGATAAGATAACTGTCAGGATCTTCCCCGCAGCAACTCTCCTGAGTACACCCCCTTGTATTGCAGCCAGGATCCATCTCACGCGCTGGCTAGCGCGTTCACACCGCTAGTCTATCCTTCTACACAGAGGCGCGCGCCTGATGACATCACGCCCGTCGCATACCCGCGAGGCGCGGGAGGATTTAAAAGGCAGAATCACCAGACAAGCAGTGCTTGGTGATTCTCGTGTTTTCTGAAGCCTAGCGTTTACTATTCCTGATTATCGTTGCTGACCCTTGGATTTTCCTGACTACTCTCTGTCTGCCTGTGCCCCTGATTCCGGACTGTCTACCGTTTTGCTCATTTCTCTGGTTCTGACCCTGGCTTGTTTATCGTTACGCTGTCTCTCTATTGCCCCTGATCTCGGACTGTTTACTCGTGCTGAAGATTATCTGTTTTCCTGTAACCATCGTTATCCTCGTTATTCTCCAAATCACCCCTGCAGTGTGGATTACAAGTGTGCATCTTCCTCCAGGCAACCTTGCCACTGTGGATTACAAGTGGTATAGTTATTTATTACGTTTATACCTGAATATATATTGTTGCCCTGCATATTGGTCTCTATCCAGTTCCATATCATCACATAATCACCAAGCCTTTTCTTCATGGAGACCGCAGGACTTACGGAGGCTATTGCTGCTCTCACTCAGCAATTGGTTACACTGAATCAGTCAGTGCAAGACCTACAAACAGGCCAAGCCCACCTGCAACAACAGGTACAACATTTACAGACCCATCCAGGTAATGCCCCCGAACCTGCAGTAGGGGTTCATGCACCTCCTCCGGCTCCCATATTACTGGAAGGAGCTACCGCTCTCGAACCACAAGTGGTATTACCTGAGAAATTCACTGGAGATAGAAAGAAGTACCGTACCTTCATCACTTCGTGTCAAATTCTATTTAATCTCCGTCCACGAACCTACGCATCTGACTACGTGAAGATACATACCGTGATTTCCCTTCTCACAGAGGAACCCCAATTATGGGCTCACCACCTCCTTCACACCAATAGTTCAGTCCTCGACACCTGGGGGTCCTTCCGACAAGCTCTGGACTCCTTATATGAGGATCCTTTTAGAGTTACCTCGGCCACAAGTGCTATTCGCTCTCTTAGACAAGGCCGTAGACCAGTAGAGGAGTATATTACCGAATTCCGCAGGATCGCTTTGGAAACGACTTGGAATGAATCAGCACTACTGGATCAGTTCCGTTTAGGACTTTCTGATGGTCTTAAAGACGAATTGGCACGAGTTGGTATACCCTCCTCCTTGGATGATCTTACTCGTATCGTCACTCAGATAGACCGCAGACTACGGGAACGAAAAGCGGAACGTACTAACAATACTCCATCTACAGGAGCTGCTTACAGTCCCTACCATTACGAGACCAGAACCCCTACACCCCAAGGCACCGATGAACCCATGCAGATCGGATTAGTTCGAGGTCCCCTCTCTGCCGAGGAAAAAGCCAGACGTAGGAGTCAAAATCTCTGCCTATACTGCGGTAAATCAGGCCATATGTACAAAGAATGCCGGGCCCGCAGACGATCTACTAATGGTAAGATCACCTCTTTTCCTACTGCAAGAAACACAGTAACGTCTCCCGATAAGACTCCTCATCTTTCCATCCCTCTCTCCCTACAGTGGACTAAAGGCCCTATTTCCCTGATGGCGATGGTAGATTCCGGAGCCAGTGGATGTTTTATCGACACCGATCTCGCCAAAGCCATCGCAATTCCTACCCATCGTAAGAAGTCGCCAATGCATATCCAACTCGTAGACGGTAGCCCGTTGAAGACAGGTCCGGTCACTCACGAAACCATCCCCTTAGTCATGACTATCGGCGAAGGACATCAAGAGCTCATCCAGTTTGATATTGTACCAGCACCTATCTTCTCCCTCATTCTAGGGCTTCCATGGCTCCGGTTACATAATCCCGTTATAAATTGGGGAACAGGTACCTTGGCGTTTACTTCTGAACACTGTACCGACACATGTCTGGACAAGGGTACTTTATGTTTTATTACAGAACCAGATTCCTCCTCTACGTTACCCTCAGCTTACACACAGTACCACGACGTATTTGAGAAGAAAAAGGCAGATGTACTCCCTCCTCACAGGGATTATGATTGTCCCATCGATCTTCTTCCCGGAGCACCCATTCCTTTTGGAAGAATTTACCCCCTCGCCGAACCTGAACTCACCTCATTAAAAGACTACATAGAAGAAAATCTAGCCAAAGGTTTTATACAACCATCCACTTCACCTGCTGGGGCTGGCATTTTCTTCGTCAAGAAAAAAGACGGTGGATTACGACCATGTATTGACTACCGGGAACTCAATAATATTACCACAAAAAATCGTTATCCTCTACCTCTTATTTCAGAACTCTTGGACCACCTCCGTTCAGCTCAAGTCTTCACAAAGATTGATCTTCGAGGTGCATATAACTTGGTACGAATTAGAGAGGGAGACGAATGGAAAACCGCCTTCCGATCACGTTATGGACACTTTGAATATAAGGTAATGCCATTTGGACTGTGTAACGCACCAGCCACCTTCCAACATTTCGTTAATGATATTTTCCGTGACATCCTGGACCGTTTCGTTGTCATCTACCTTGATGATATACTCATTTACTCCTCATCACTGGAGAAACACAGAGAACATGTCCGCACTGTCCTTGCACGTCTGAGACAACACCAACTATATGCAAAATTGGAGAAATGCAAATTTGAGACAAGATCAGTTGAGTTTTTGGGTTTTATTTTATCACCGAACAACATTCAGATGGACCCAAAAAAGATCAATGCTATTCAAGAATGGCCCACACCCACTAATAGGAAAAGTGTACAGAGATTCGTGGGCTTTGCAAATTTCTATAGGAAATTTATCAGGAACTTTTCTAAGGTCATACAACCCATTACTGCCTTAACTTCTAAAAACAGATCATTCTTTTGGAATAATACAGCACAAGAGGCTTTCAATTCCTTGAAGGTTCGATTTACCACAGCTCCAATTTTAATTCTCCCGGATCCGACAAGAGCCTTCACGTTGGAAGTAGACGCTTCTGATACTGCAGTGGGGGCAATTCTTTCCCAACGTCATAAAGAAGATGAACAATTGCATCCCGTCGCCTTTTTCTCCAGAACACTATCACCTGCAGAGAGAAATTACAATGTTGGTGAGAGAGAATTACTAGCGATCAAACTCGCATTGGAGGAGTGGCGACATTTGCTAGAGGGTGCGCTTTTCCCGATAACCGTCTTTACAGATCATAAAAATCTCGAATATTTGCGTACTGCTAAGAGATTACAACCGAGACAGGCGAGATGGGCACTCTTCTTCACGCGTTTCCAACTACATATCACGTACCGTCCAGGTTCCCGCAATCTCAAGGCAGATGCTCTATCACGTATGTCCAATCCCGAAGATATTCATGAAGAGAGATCAAGTACTATACTCCAGTCGGAACATTTCTTAAATGCCACACAATCTATATGGGATACCATTCGTACCCATTCTTCAAGTCCCGATGTACCCAATCCTGAACGATTGACACACCAACAAGGATTATTCTTTTATCAAGATAAAGTGTATGTACCTCCCGAAGCTCGTCTACAGATTTTGCAGTTCTTCCACGACTCCCCAACAGCAGGGCACGGTGGCATTCGTCAAACCAAAGATCTCATTTCACGAACATTTTGGTGGCCTACACTACGAGACGAGGTAAGAAGGTTTGTTTCAAGTTGCGACACCTGCGCTCGTGCTAAAGAAAGCCATCACAAACCTTCGGGTCTTCTCCAACCGTTGTCCATACCTACAAGACCTTGGAGTGAAGTGTCCATGGATTTTATTACGGATTTACCCCTATCTCAACAATACAACACGTTAATGGTGGTTGTGGACCGTTTTACCAAGATGGCACACTTTATACCCTACACTCATCTACCTTCGGCTACAGAGACCGCTGATCTCTTTTTACGTGAAGTTTTTAAATTACATGGTCTACCTGAGAACATAGTTTCCGACCGAGGGACCCAATTTACATCTCATTTTTGGAAAGCCTTCTGTGCCGAATTACATATTCACCGTTCTCTCTCTACAGCATTTCATCCCCAAAGTAACGGTCAGACGGAACGAACCAACCAGACTCTAGAGCAATACTTGAGGTGTTTCACCACACACCTCCAGGATGATTGGAGTACTTATTTACCCCTGGCTGAGTTTGCTTATAATAACCACATCCACAGCTCTACTAGGAGATCACCGTTCTTTGTGAACTATGGCTTTCACCCCTCCATGCTTCCTGGAGCACCCATCTCCAGCACCGTTCCCTCTGTCTCCATACATGTTCGTAATATCACCCGCACGTATTCTCTACTACGTAATACCCTTCTCCAATCTCAACAAAGGTACAAGAACTTTGCTGACCGTCACCGATCCGACGCTCCGTTATACAAACCTGGTGACAAAGTATGGTTGTCCACTAAACACCTGAAACTCTCTTGTCCCACGAAGAAATTGGGTCCCAGATTCATTGGTCCATTCCCCATCACTAAGATCATCTCTCCTTTGGCCATGAGGCTTTGTTTACCCCCCTCTATGAAGGTGCATCCAGTGTTCCACGTATCTCTGCTCAAACCTTGGGTAGACAATTCCTTCCCAGAAAGAACGGTGTCTCCTCCTGCTCCTGTTCTGGTAGATGGGGTCGAAGAATACGAGGTTGAGGAGGTGTTGGATTCTCGTCTTTATCGTGGCCGGCTTCAGTACCTCGTCCATTGGAAAGGCTATGGCTCAGCCGACAGATCTTGGGAACCGGCCAACTTAGTTCACGCCGACGAATTGGTTCAAGCTTTTCATGCTCGTCATCCTGATCGCCCTGGCCGGTGGCGAGCCCGGGGGTCTCGCCTTGGGAGGGGGAACTGTCAGGATCTTCCCCGCAGCAACTCTCCTGAGTACACCCCCTTGTATTGCAGCCAGGATCCATCTCACGCGCTGGCTAGCGCGTTCACACCGCTAGTCTATCCTTCTACACAGAGGCGCGCGCCTGATGACATCACGCCCGTCGCATACCCGCGAGGCGCGGGAGGATTTAAAAGGCAGAATCACCAGACAAGCAGTGCTTGGTGATTCTCGTGTTTTCTGAAGCCTAGCGTTTACTATTCCTGATTATCGTTGCTGACCCTTGGATTTTCCTGACTACTCTCTGTCTGCCTGTGCCCCTGATTCCGGACTGTCTACCGTTTTGCTCATTTCTCTGGTTCTGACCCTGGCTTGTTTATCGTTACGCTGTCTCTCTATTGCCCCTGATCTCGGACTGTTTACTCGTGCTGAAGATTATCTGTTTTCCTGTAACCATCGTTATCCTCGTTATTCTCCAAATCACCCCTGCAGTGTGGATTACAAGTGTGCATCTTCCTCCAGGCAACCTTGCCACTGTGGATTACAAGTGGTATAGTTATTTATTACGTTTATACCTGAATATATATTGTTGCCCTGCATATTGGTCTCTATCCAGTTCCATATCATCACAATAACAGTACCTCCCCCTTTGTCGGCCGGTTTGATTACTAAATCCTCATCTTCTTGGAGCGCTTTTAAGATATTCAGTTCTTTTTTAGTCATATTCATGGTGTCATATTTTGACGGTTTAATTTTTCGGAGATCTTCCATGACTACTTTTTCGAAAACTTCTAACGCTCCAGATTTGTATGTTGTGGGATAGAATTTGGATTTTTTCTTTAATTTTGTGGATATAATGTTATTAGGGTCAATTATTTTGGTGTTTTCTGATGTTGGTTTTAAGGCATAAAATCTTTTAATTGTTGTGTTTCTAATAAATTTGTTCACATCAATGTATGCCGAGAAGAGATTGAACTTATTGGTGGGGGCAAACTTTAAACCTTTACTCAGTACTAATAATTGTTCCTGTGATAGAGTTTTATGGGATAGATTAAAAACTCCTATTGAGGTGTTCTTTTTGTTTAGTATCTTAGTCTTCGCCTTCTTATGTGACTTTTTGCCCCCTCTGCTTCCTCTAGTTCTACTCTTTGTCTTTCTCTTTGGTTCCCTATTTGTCTGGGATTTATTAACTGGTAATTTCTTGGGTTTTGGTATCTTTTTCTCTGTTCTTTGGGTAGCGGGCGAAGTAGACGGTGATCTGAGTCTAAAAAAGGAGAGGTTTCTCCTGATTCAGATAAAACTTGGAATCTGTTGTTGCTTTCAAATGATTGGTAGGTGTTTTGTTGTGTGGTGTTTCTCCTTTCTGGGAAGTTCGAATGTTGGCTCAGTCTAGTGAGTCTAGTTTGCACTGGAGTTTTAGGTATTTCTTTTCTCCTTACAACTGGGTTTGCCCACCGTGCCTCCCCCCCCACCCGGAAGCAGAGACAAACGCTGACGGTATAGAAAAAGACATGGAGGCCAAAGTAGCTACTGCGGTGTATTAGAAATGTTTTCTTCTTCTCCCCTCCCTGAGGCACGTTAATGCCACATGACTAAAACAATGGAGGAAGAGGAAAAAAAAGTAAGAGTGCCCTGAATAAATACAGATTAATGAAAGTTCCGGCTGCAACTGTAAAAGAATGACTCTGGAGTAGGGTTGCCACCTTTTCTTAAAAAAAATACCGGCCTTGGTACTGTCTCCATAGACTTAACATTGGCCTGATGCCAATTTTTTACCGGCCTGCCGGTAAAATACCGGCCAGGTGGCAACCCTACTCTGGAGGCGTAATCGAGACAAACATCTTAATGACAGATAAGTAACACATACTTGCATAAATGGCTAAAGTATTTGTCCAATCGCTTGTATACATGTGATTATAAGATTCAATACATAATTGTGAAGTGCAATTTGACCCACAAACGTTAAAGTCGAGATAATCATTTCGCCTGAAGGTTAAAGAGGAAGGATATTGACTGTGGACCCTGTGGGGCTATTTCTTTTTGAACAACAACAGGAATGACCTGGAAACTTCCAAGGGAATACATTTATTTGCCAGTTAAATAAGCAGAAGACATATGTCCAAAAGTTTAAAGCACCTAAGTGAACTGTTTATTTTGGGGGAAAACTGAAGCTTCATGTGTCCGAATCCCCGTATGTATATATAGAATACAAGCTATAAGAGCAGTGGCGTCCCGAGGGGGGTGTGGCCCGACATCCCCCCGCAGCAAAATTAAGTTAAGCATTGCTTAATTTTTTTTTTTCTGGCAGCCGCTGGATTCGGTCGCCGGAAAAAAAAAATGAAAAAAATCACCGCGACCCCGGGTGTCAGTGTTTCCCTCCTCCATGCAGGAGACTGCACGGTGACGTCCAGCCGGGGACACGAAGCAGCAGCCAGGCGGTAAGTACTGGGGAAGGGGGGTGGGAGGAATGGGCAAATTGGCTGGGGCATCTGAATGGCACAATATTACTGGGCTCTGACTGGCACAATATTACTAGACATCTGAATGGCACAATATTACTGGGCTCTGAATGGCACAATATTACTGAGCTCTGACTGGCACAATATTACTGGGCTCTGACTGGCACAATATTACTGGGCTCTGACTGGCACAATATTACTGTGCTCTGAATGGCACAATATTACTGGGCTCTGAATGGCACAATATTACTGGGCTCTGAATGGCATAATATTACTGGGCTCTGAATGGCACAATATTACTGGGCTCTGGATGGCACAATATTACCGGTATTTGAATGGCACCTGGCATTTGAATATTCCTGGCATCTGAATGGCACGATATTACTGGTATTTGAATGGCACAATATTCCTGGTATCTGAATGGCACGATATTACTGGTATTTGAATGGCACAATATTCCTGGTATCTGAATGGCACAATATTATTGGTATTTGAATGGCACAATATTCCTGGTATCTGAATGGCACAATATTACTGGTATCTGAATGGCACAATATTACTGGCAAACAAATGGCACAATAATACTGGGCTCTGAATGGCACAATATTACTGGGCTCTAAATGGCACAATATTACTGAGCTCTGACTGGCACAACATTACTGGGCTCTGACTGGCACAGTATTACTGGGCTCTTAATGGCACAATATTACTGGGCTCTGAATGGCACACTATTACTGGGCTCTGGATGACACAATATTACTGGGCTCTGGATGGCACAATATTACTGGGCTCTGAATGGCACGATATTACTGGGCTCTGAATGGCACAATATTACTGGGCTCTGAATGGCATAATATTACTGGGCTCTGAGTGGCACAATATTACTGGTATCTGAATGGCATAATATTACTGGGCTCTGAATGGCACAATATTACTGGGCTCTGAATGGCACAATATTACTGGGCTCTGAATGGCACAATATTACTGGTATTTGAATGGCACAATATTACTGGTATTTGAATGGCACAATATTACTGGCATCTGAATGGCACAATATTACTGGGCTCTGAATGGCACAATATTACTGGGCTCTGAGTGGCACAATATTACTGGTATTTGAATGGCACAATATTACTGGCATCTGAATGGCACAATATTACTGGGCTCTGAATGGCACAATATTCGTGGCATCTGGCACAATAATTATGGCATCTGAATGGCACAATATTACTGGTATTTGAATGGCACAATATTCCTGGCATCTGAATGGCACAATATTACTGGTATTTGAATGGCACAATATTACTGGGCTCTGAGTGGCACAATATTACTGGGCTCTGAATGGCACGATATTACTGGGCTCTGAATGGCAAAATATTACTGGGATCTGAATGGCATAATATTACTGGGCTCTGGATGACACAATATTACTGGGCTCTGGATGGCACAATATTACTGGGCTCTGAATGGCATAATATTACTAGGCTCTGGATGGCACAATATTACTGGGCTCTGAGTGGTACAATATTACTGGTATCTGGCACAATATTACTGGTATCTGAATGGCATAATATTACTGGGCTCTGAGTGGCACAATATTACTGGTATCTGAATGGCATAATATTACTGGGCTCTGAAAGGCACAATGTTACTGGGCTCTGAATGGCACAAAACTACTGGTATTTGAATGGCACAATATTACTGGCATCTGAATGGCACAATATTAGTGGGCTCTGAATGGCACAATATTCCTGGCATCTGGCACAATAATTATGGCATCTGAATGTCACAATTTTACTGGTATTTGAATGGCACAATATTCCTGGCATCTGAATGGCACAATATTACTGGTATTTGAATGGCACAATATTCCTGGTATCAGAATGGCACAATATTACTGATATTTGAATGGCACAATATTACTGATATTTGAATGGCACAATATTACTGGTATCTGAATGGCACAATATTACTGGCATATGAATGACACAATAATACTGGCATCTTAATGGCACAATGGTATTGGCATCTGAATGGCACAATAATACTGGCATCTTAATGGCACAATAGTATTGGCATCTGAATGGCACAATAATACTGGCATATTAATGGGCAAATTGGCTGTGGCTTATTAATGACAAAATGATACTGGCATATAATTGGCCAAATTGGCTGTTATAGAGAGAGTGAGATGTCTGTATGTATAGATATGTATTGTTTTAGAATTGTACAATTGTCACCTCGTGGGGCTCCTGTGTGTTGCCTAATTAATAGCGGTCCCATGTCTGGCATAATTATGGGACTCTTTTGTGTGGCATAATTGTGGGGCACCTGTGTGTGTGTGTGGCATAATTATGGGGCACCTGTGTGTGTGTGGCATAATTAATTGGGCAGAGGTGAGGCATAAATAGTGGGGCTCTGGTGTGGCATAATTTATGGGGCTCCTGTGTGTGGCATAGTTAATATCTAACTTGCATTACTAAGGAATCTGTTTGGCATTGTATTGGAGGAAATCTAGGGGGGTGACGCCATGAGTTTCCGCACCGGGTGACACCAACCCTAGTGACGCCTTTTGTATAAGATTAATATTATTTTAGTCTGTCTGTCAAAGGAGAACTAAAATACTGTTAATTAATTGTGGATTTAGTGGTTATGCTCTAGAGTTGGAGTTGCATCTTGAAGGAATAATAAACTGCAAGGTGTGCACAGTGCCGGATCCGAGGGGGGGGCGTATATGGAGGAGAGCCGGTGCTGAGGTGGGGAAAAAAAACCCTGCCATCTTTAAAAAAAAAAAAAAGATCCCCCCCCTCACCATCGCAGAGAAACCTCCATGCTGCCTGTTCGGCTCCTGTAGACCTGGGAGGGGAGACAGACAGACATGGGATGGCAGAGGAGAGACAGAGACATGGGAAGAGACATGGGAAGGAAGAGGAGAGATACGGACATGGGAAGCAAGAGAGACAGATGGACACTGGGAGTGAGAGGAGTTCGACAGACATGGGAAGGGAGAGGAGCGTGACAGAAGGACATGAGAGAGAGGAAAAGACAGATGGACATGGGAGAGAGGAAAAGACAGACGTACATGTGCCCCTCTAAAAATATAAATATAAAGAAGAAAAGAAGAAAAATAAATGGCTGATGTACTTAAGTGAACTATTAATACAAGGAGAAAATTGAAGCCCCAAAGGTACATGTAAATACCCGTGATAAGATCATTAATACACGACCCTGGCAGCTGAGTTTGTTTTATCAAAAAAAAAAAACAAAGAAATCACTGCTAATTAAGTATGAACAGCTCCATCAGGAAGGAACAAAAAGTTGCAATGTAGGCAGCAATTACTGTTTAAATATATTTAAAAAAAAAAGTTAATTAAATGACTGAACTATTTTGGTGAATCACTCATATAGAAGGAATACCGAAGCTTTATATGTAAAATATAAGTTATAAGATCATCTGGAAATTGAGCTTGTTTTGTCAAAATAAAAATAAAATACTGTCAAGTAATCGCGTACTTCGCGGAGCTGCCCCCTCGCTTATACAAGAGTTAAATCTTGAGAGAATAAAAACTGCATTGTAAGCAGCAAATTACTACCTAAATATAAAGAGAAAGAACGGTTGAAGAATATAAGTGAATATAAGCCATAAGATCATTACTATCTGGCTTTGAAAGTTAAACGTGCCTTTATTAAAAGAGAAAGAAAACATTGTTAGTAACTGTGGGCTCTGGGGAGTCGTTCTCGGGTCATTACAAGAATCCTGAGGAAATAAATTTAATCCTGAGGGAATAAAGAGCAGCAACAACTACAGCAATTACTGTATCTCTACTTAATGTTCTGGAAGATCTGTAGATTTGAAAGGAAAGAAAAGGGGCACAAATAGTAAAAAGGGAAATAACACTCCAGCAACCTCTGAGAAAGTTACGGTACCCCTTCCGATATCTCCAAATGAAGAAACTAATCTCCTAGGAGTGGGAGGAGAATCACAGATTGAATTTGAATAAATAGTAAGTTCTACTACCTCCCAAAGGACAACTGAGGAGGAAGAACCTACAGAGATGGAACAATTAACGCAGGATAAAATGCAGCTTACTAAAGAAGATTTCGCTAGAACTGTGCAGCAAATCAGGAAGGAATTATCAGAGATTGCAACAGAAGTAAGAGATGACATAAAAGAAGTAAGAGAACTAAAAAAATGAGATAATTCAACAGGGGAATCGATTACAAGCCATGGAATCAGATCAGTTAACGCTACATGAGGCATTCAAAATGTTCTTAGTAATAGAAAGTTCCCTGACAAAAGCTATTAAGGGAATGGAACAGAGGTTAACAGATCTTGACAATAGAGGGAGAAGATCTAACCTAAGAATCCGAGGGGTATCAAGGAAGATGTTTTTCGGATACTCAAAGAACTCATTACAGAGATACTCAGCAAAGATAATACAGCAACAGTAATAATTGAAAGCGCACTGAGCTCGAGGGTCAAAAGATCTGGCAACAGCTATACCATGAGCTATTATTTGTAATTTACAATCCTTCAGGATTAAAGAGGAGATACTGAGGAAATCACACACTCGTGAAGAATTTGACTTTTAAGGAATCAAGAGTACATGTTCTGCCAGTTATATCCTGGGTAACCTTACAGGCCAGGAAGAGATTAAGACCATTAACTGAAATTTTTTTTTTCTCTTCCTCCAGAGTTTTAGTCGCATGAATTTTTTTTCATCAAAAAATACTTAGACACTAACCCCCTCCAAAAGCAGGGGATGAGTATGGAGAGAAGCTACAATAGGTGTTTGAAATTATTATTTTTAAAGGGAAGGAAGAAAGAAAGAGAAGGAAATTCAAAACAAATATGAAAAGGGAGAAATAGAAATATAGGCTCAATTAAGAAGCACAGGGTTTATGCATTTTTTTTTTTTTTTTTTTTACATATGGCTATTTATGTATATTTGTAATAGATTACAATCATATTTGATATATGGGTTTTATATACGAACATCTACCTCTGTACGGTTAAAATGTATTAAAGCCACAAAAGTTGTTAAATCTTTGGGGGGGAGTTGTGTTTGATGAATGGGAAGGTATGGAAGGTACTTGTTAGATTAGAAGTCACTGTCAGGCAAAAATGAGTTATAATAATATCGAAAAGTGGTCATTAGAGGATCATTGTAGGAGAGGAGAGAAAGAGGACATAACTTCTTGGCCATGTCTTACCCTTGGTGACATTTTTCTGCAGTGTTTGTGTTTAGCTGTAATTTTTCTTTCTTTTTTTTACTGAATCCACACAAATTATATATAGTTTTTGTTGGCATTAGAAGGCCTTACTTACTAATTTGATGAAAACATTGATAAAATAAAGTCACACTGTTTTCTAACTTTGACTATTACAAACTGTAAAAAAGACCACATTTAAATACATTCCAATATTTGTTGTGAGTTTAAAAATATCAATGTTTATATGTTTTTCTGTTGTTCTTTGCAAGTTATAGGAGATTAACCGATATCAGTGTTTTTTTTCCCTAACTATTTTCTCCTTTAGTGGCCTTTTGACCGAAATCTTAACCCTAAGTCGTAATCCAACCTTAGCACTAAAACTAACCCTAGCCCTAATGTTACTCTAACCCTTATGCTACCCTAACCCTAATGTTAACACTATCTCTAACCCTTATGGAAACCCTAACTCTACGTCTAAGGCTAATGTAGTCATTTTTTTGTATTGCAATGTTGCTGACTGCCTCTAGGGGTATATTAGTCCCCCAAATAGCCTCTTTGTGCCATGTTACCCTCCAAACAGCCTCTCTGCCAATTTATGACTAAATAGCCTCTGTGACATTTTAGCCCACAAACAGCCTCTCACTCAAGGTAATAGTACTATTGGCTTTCTATAAACAGAAACAGAGTCTCCATTCATAAAAATGTATGAATGGGGACTCTGTTTCTGTTTATAGAAAGCCAATAGTACTATTACATGCATTCCATAAGGTGAAAGTCTATAAACCGAACGTTCAGTTTATAGACTTTCGGCTTATGGTATACATGTAATCCTATTGCTATTCTATAAACCGAATGTTTGGTTTATAGAATAGCAATAGGATTACATGTATTCCATAAGCCGAAAGTCTATAAACCGAACGTTCGGTTTATAAACTTTCGTCATTTGAAATGCATGTAATAGTACTATTGGCTTTCTATAAACAGAAACAGAGTCTCCATTCATAAAAATGTATGAATGGGGACTCTGTTTCTGTTTATAGAAAGCCAATAGTACTATTACATGCATTCCAAATGAAGAAAGTCTATAAACCGAACGTTCGATTTATAGACTTTCGGTTTATAGAATACATGTAATTCTATGTATTCTATTAGCCGAAAGTCTATAAACCGAAGGTCGTTCGGTTTATAGACTTTCGGCTTATAGAATACATAGAATTACATGTATTCTATATACCGAAAGTCTATAAACCGAACGACCTTCGGTTTATAGACTTTCGGCTTATAGAATACGTGTAATACTATTGGCTTTCTATAAACCGAACGAGAGCCCCATTCATAAGAAATTCTTATAAATGGGGACTCCATTCATAAGAATTTCTGGCTCTCGTTCGGTTTATAGAAAGGCAATAGTATTACACGTATTCTATAAGCCGAAAGTCTATAAACTGAAGGTAGTTCGGTTTATAGACTTTCGGTTTATAGCATACATGTAATTCTATGTATTCTATAAGCCGAAAGTCTATAAACCGAACGACCTTCGAAGAAATTCTTATGAATGGGGACTCTAGTTCGGTTTATAGAAAGCCAATAGCATTACATGCATTCCATAAACCGAAAGTCGTTCATTATGTTGGTTTATGGAATGTATATGTAATGCTATTGGTATTCTATAAACCGACTCTATTTCGGTTTATAGAGTGCCAAAAGCACGAATGGATGAATGGACGAATGATTTTCGTTTATTAACCATTCGTTCATTCGTCTTTCGTTAGTTTAGCATTTTCGTTATTTCGTTTTTCGGACGAATGGACGAAAATGCATTCGTCCGAAAACGAATGCACATGTCTATTGGGCACTGTAAATTAGGATGGCATTGAATGTCCTACAGGTGGGAAGGGGTTAATCTTGCTAACTTTGCTATACATTGTGCTGGGACAATCCTGGCTTGCTTAGCAGGGGAAACTTGCCAGGATCATACCTGCACAATGTATTGTTAAAATGGTGAGAGATCATTTTCACCTTTTTAGTGAATAGACCCACAAGTGTCTATAATCTTATTGGCCTATATGCCACAAGAAAATATAAATTGGTGGTGGCTAACCTTGGAGCTGCACCTGTTTAGGAACTATATATTCCCATGACCCGATGTCAGCTTCAGATTGTCTGTAGTGCAAGATTAGCACTCACTGAATTTATTTATTTTGGTCATCCCAGTGATGGCATTCAGTTATCAGTTCAACCTGCATGGGGCCCATTGTTGCACAGTTGCTTATGTTATGCACTGTATGCTGTACCTGTCAAACATTTTTTCTCCTTTGAAAGTGAGCAGACTCCATGAAAGAATGGGGAACCTTCTGCCATCAGCAAATATCAAAAGTTCAAAATATGCTGTTGCATACTTTACAAGAAGATCAGGGCTGTGTCACATGCCTTAATCTCCCTGAAGTATGACTTAAAATTATGAAATGTATGTAGCATACAGGTGAAAAGAAATACCAGTAGTAAGTAATAGCCACATCAAAAAATATATATTACATTTTCCATGAGGTACCAATGAATAAAAAGAAAGTTTTGAAAAAAAAGAGCTTTTGTAAATCTGTAGTTGGGTTACAGTTTCCACGTGTAAATGTGATATAATTACATATATTAATCAAAAATAGCAGTTATAATATTCAAGTAAGATTGGACATGAAAATAAGTTAAACACAAATCCTTATTATAGGAAGTTAATTGCAAAGGGGCAAAGGTGGAAAAGTAACAGGAAGTATTACTTTACTGAGAGGGTAGTGGATGCTCTAGATCTAATAGGGGGAAAAACAGTTGATCTTACCTGATCTAACAAAAATCTACCAAAATCGATAAAAAGAAAAGTTCCACATCTCAGTTGATTTGTAATTACAAAAGCAATATGTCAGGAATTAGACTAGACCTAACAAAACCTATGGCTGATAAGACCTGATATAACGTGGAGCTATCATAATCAATAACATTTTGTTCAAATTTTCGTTGAGGAGGGGGCTGGCTAAGGGTTAGCCCCCTGAAAAAGATTCTTAGTATTGCATATTTCAGAGTAGATCTAACGGGGGGGAAAACAGTTGATCTAACCTGATCTAATAAAGATCGGACAAATGGTGTGATCTTTTGTTAAAGTTCGTAACCCACTGGAGGTAAACCCGCTAATAAGACAGTTGCTGTTGAAATAAAAATTCTGAAATGTTGCTGCCAAAAGCCTATCAAATAGGGGGTGGTGATACAATATGCCCCTTGTAACAAAAGCCAAATGCCAGGAAATGCAGCTTTCAATATACTTGTAAGAACAGTTTAAAAGGGTAATGTTTGGCTACAGATTACAGATCCCTTTAACTGTGTCACAACTATAGTTCAGAACTATGGCTCATAGGTTGTAAGGAAGAACTTATGACTTTAGTTTATTCAGAATTTTTTTTGAAAGAGATTGTAAACACAGACATAAATCACCCAATGCATGTTTTTAGGATATACATCAACACAATCTAACGGATACAGAATATAGCCTGTAAAAAAAGAGAAAAGGAATATATAGCCTTTGAACCAATATTTCAAAATGCAAAAACATAATAAAAAATCATAACCAAGGAGTGGAAAGGGAGGTTATGTAACATAATGAGGTCTTGGTCACCTAACATATTGTCAACATACACACAAAGAAAATGTAAAAAAATAAATAAGAAAAAGCAGAAGCAGCTTTGGACAGTGGATGGCATCTCTGCGAGCAGCAAGCTCGGCTTCACTACAGCCAGGTTACTGTTGGATACTTCCGCAGCCAAACTTCTAATGTGGCTCCTGCTGTGGCCCCTACCCAGGGTGGCCGCACAAGCATATGGGTTAGGGAATCCGCTACTTGCCTCACTTGGCCTGCACCGTCACCAGCTTCCACATCCAAACAAGATCAGATGGCAGAATGCTGCTTGGAGGCCTTCGCTGGATTTTCACTGCGACCTGTGCCATGTTCACATTGCTACTCAGTTTGGAGGTCCACTTTCGGGAGTACCTATCATGCCTTCAGGTATTTTAAATCAGTAGGAACTGCGTGCGAAAGCGCAGGGAGATTCTTTGCTTGATGGCCAGCTTAGGTCAGTTTGGTCCACCTCTAATCAGGCACTGGGGGTTCAGAGTGTGCATGGGGTCTGCAATTCTGCCAGCATTTAGCAGTGTGTCCTTCCCTTTCATGGGACCAGATGGATATAGGCATCTGGCTTTTGAACTTGACTCACCCGGTGACTCACCAGAGTATGTTTCCATCCTTTCTTGAGGGGCCCGGTGGGGAGACACACTCAACTTCATCTTAGCAGAAACCAGGCTGTTGCTGTAAATTCAATGACAGCCACTGTAAGTGGGGTTCCTTGTGGCATTTAAAGAAAAAGTGCTCCAGCTGCGAAGGCTCCCATCCCGTCTACAACTATTTAAATGTTAGGGCAAAGCTTAAATTTTAGGGTGCTTATAGCAATTGTACTAGTAGTTGTCAATGCATGTGCCCCTGCTTAAACCAGTATAAGAACCATCAGGATACAGAAATCCTACTTTAAAGATTTGAGAAGGGTTTTCTGAGCACTCTCCTTCTTTTCATGTTAGGAACCTACGGTCAGTTCAGGAATTTCCTTAAGTGATTAGGCAGAAGCTTCACAACAAAGTGTCCATGGGTCAAGTGAGATAGGCTTTTGGTACCCCCCCCCCCCCTTCCTCCTTGTTAGCTAAGTTGTGTTTTTCACCACTGGGCGTTGTGCCCCAAAAAAGAACTGAGCAAATATCACCTGATTCATCATTTATCATATGTCATCACCTCCTGGACTGTGTCTTTGATGCCCGTTAATTTGTGCATTTGAGCCTCCCTATGGGTTGCTCAATATCTTGCTTTTACTTTGAGTGTGGAGAGAATAAGGCATTGCCTTCCTTTTGCACTAGATGATTGTATGTGAGTCAGTCCAGCTGATTCCCCATTTTTGTGTCCTGCTGGCTCATGATAAAACTGTATGGACAGTTAAATGATTCTGTCGCAAAAGAAGTGCAGACTGCCCCTGAGATAAGATAAAGGGTCTCAGACAGGATGTATTGCATGCACAGGGTCTTTGTATTATCCAATTAACTTTATTTGGCTTACACAGCTGTTACGTGAGGACTAAGTGGTCTGGGACTCTTTCCTAGCCTCCTATAATGGCAGATATTATTGGCAAAAGACGAAAAAATGATGATCGGCTCCGCTCACCTATGCTGTCCACGTGGGTGCTCCATCCCGCTGACCAGGCGTGTGATATACAGGCAAAAGAGACGAAGAAATGATGTGCACTCCACTCCAGTGAGCGATCCAATGAAGTGCTTTATTAAACAGTGAACATGAGACCAAAAAGGAGGTACATGTACAGCAAAATGGACAAACAGAAAACCGCACCTTACGCGTTTCGCGTATTACAACGCTTAATCATAGGCCTATGATTAAGCGTTGTAATATGCGAAACGCGTAAGGTGCGGTTTTCTGTTTGTCCATTTTGCTGTACATGTACCTCCTTTTTAATCTCATGTTCACTGTTTAATAAAGCACTTCATTGGATCGCTCACTGGAGTGGAGTGCAGATATTATTGGCAGGCTTCAGAAGTATCTAGTACTGACCTACATCTTTACATGAATGTGGAGGGTTTGCTAGGTTTCTGGGCGATTTTTATGGTCTCAATGGTGCGTGGACAACTGGTCAGAAAGCTGGAGTGTCACAAGGTTCCCGAGGAATCTTGTATTTTTAGAGATCTTGCCTATACTATTTGAGATCAAGCTCTGGGGAAATCAGCTACAGGAGATTTTTCTGATATTTTGGGTATAGTGCTGGCTATAAATAAGCTGAAAGCTTCTTCTCCCCCCAGTGATCCGCTGGCTTTCGGTGCTTAGAACTGCATTGCTTATGCATGAATGTGCCGTCAGCACAAATAGGTGTGGTTAGAGATTGTTCTCAGTATACCCTAGGCACCTTCAAGGAAAAAATGGTAGCCTCCTTGTAAGTTTATACTTTTATAATTAAAGGTGCAATGTGACAGTCTGGATCTAAACATTTGCTATCTCAATGTATTTGTGCCCTTTTAACTGCACTTTATGTTCGGAAGCATTTAGAACATTAATAGAAAGTCTTTTACAATATTTGTTTTGGCAGTTCTTCCTGGTGCAATTAATTTGTAACCTTTATAACCAGTTGGAGACTAGCATGTTTGAATGCCAAATTACTGAGTCAGTGTCCCAAACAGATTAAACAGATGATTTTAGATCGTTAGCATCACGTATCTAGGAAATACTGTAGATTTTGCACAGTGAGATGTTATCTATTTTATTTTTCGAGAGGTGAAAGTCAGGTTATGTATCATCATAGCAAAACCTAAACTATGCTATCTGTAATTTAAAAAAAAAAAAAAAAATCAGTTTCTATTAGGAGTGCCACCTGGAAACAATCCATTTATTTTTAAAATTATGTCTCTGAAGGATAATTCAGGTTGATCCAGTGGATGCTGGATAAAGTCACTCTAGACAGATCAGAGCTGTGCTCTTTTCATGAGAACATTAATTAATTAGCAATAAAAATGCAATTAATGTTCTGTATAAACTGGGTTATGTTTATAGCATGATAAACAAGGGAAGAGCTATATTTACTGCCTAGAACAGGCATACTACACGCAGCTATATTTCAAGGGTTATCAGACCACTATATTTTAATTGAACACATACAGTTCTTACATGCTGCCCTGCAAGTTATTTATGGAAGGTGGTTCTCTTGAATGTACTCTGTGAGTTTAACACTATGTAAACATTATGTACAGCGAGGGGAAAAAAAGTATTTGATCCCCTGCTGATTTTGAACTTTTTCCCAAAGTTTTTTTTTTTTGACAGAAATGATCAGTCTATCATTTTAATGGTAGGTGTATTTTAACAGTGAGAGACAGAATAAAAAAAAAAAATCCAGAAAAATGCATGTCAAAAAAGTTATAAATTGATTTACATATCAGTGAGTGAAATAAGTATTTGATCCCCCATAAGTCAGCAAGATTTCTGGCTCCTAGGTGTCTTTTATACTGGTAACGAGCTGAGATTAGGAGCACTCTGTTAGGAGTGCTCCTAATCTCAGCTCGTTACCTGTATAAAAGACACCTGTCCACAGAAGCAATCAGATTCATGACTCTCCGCCATGGCCAAGACCAAAGAACTGTCCAAGGATCTAAGGGACAAGAGTTTAGACCCACACAAAGCTGGAATAGGCTACAAGACCATCGCCAAGCAGCTTGGTGAGAAGAGGATTACAGTTGGTGCGATTATACGCAAATGTAAGAAACACAAAATAACTGTCAGTCTCCCTCGGTCTGGTGCTCCATGCAAGATCTCACCTCTTGAGGAATCAGCCCAGAACTACATGAGAGGATCTTGTTAATGATCTCAAGGCAGCTGGGACGATAGTCACCAGGAAAACAATTGGTAACACACTACGCGGTGAAGGACTGAAATCCTGCAGCTCAGGGGATAGGACAACTGCACCACATCAAAGGGATGACAGATGGGGCCATGTACTGTCAAATCTTGGGTGAGAACCTCCTACCCACAGCCAGGGCATTGAAAATGGGTCATGGATGGGTATTCCAGCATGACAATGACCCAAAACACACAGCCAAGGCAACAAAGGAGTGCCTCAAGAAGAAGCACATTAAGGTCCTGGAGTGGCCTAGTCAGTCTCCATACCTTAATGCCATAGAAAATTTGTGGAGGGAGCTGAAGGTTTGAGTTGCCAAACGTCAGCTTCGAAACCTTAATAACTTGGAGAGGATCTGCAAAGAGGAGTGGGAGAAAATCCCTGAGAAATGTGCAAACCTGGTGGTCAACTACAAGAATAACGTCTGACCTCTGTGATTGCCAACAAGGGTTTTGCCACCAGGTACTAAGTCGAAGGGGTTAAATACTTATTTCACTCATTGACATGCAAATCAATTTATAACTTTTTTGACATGCATTTTTCTGTATTTTTTTTTCTGTTATTCTGTCTCT
Organism: Pelodytes ibericus; assembly: GCA_036172795.1. NCBI lineage: Eukaryota > Metazoa > Chordata > Amphibia > Anura > Pelodytidae > Pelodytes > Pelodytes ibericus. The sequence continues at coordinate 172,954,858 of CM069858.1, forward strand.
CACTGTCAAAATACACATATTAAAAATGATCATTTCTTTGTCAGTGGGCAAACGTTCAAAATCAGCAGGGAATCAAATACTTTTTCCTGGAATTGCCTGGACTGTCCCAGGGGAGAGAATTCCCAGGGATAATCTTGGTTGACTGTCCAGCAAAAAAGGACTAAAATAAGATAAGTTGAAAAACAATAAGATGGGTTTAACAATCTTTTTTATAAAACATTTAGACATAATATTGGGGGACATCTTACTAATGTATTAAATGAAATGGTGGTTACAGGTCAGATAAAAAGGAGATGAAGCAGGCTGAAGTGATCCAGATTCTTAAACCAGGGGAAATCCCGTGTTGATACCAAATTATATACCAATATCATTACTAAACACTTATTTCAAATGATGATCCTATGCAAAAATGAGGGTCTCTTTCTGCATGCGCAGATCCACACTCTGCAGACGCATATCAGATGAGTGGGGTGAGCTTCTGCTCTGACTGGCTGTCAGCGCGTGCCAGACTCAAGACCGGCTATATCTCAGCTGTGAGACACATTTGGGAGAAAACTCGCATGTATAACATAGAAAACACCAACACCAAACATCATTTTAACCCTTGCTTCCAAAAAAGCAAGAGTTTAAAAAAAAAGTTTAATTGTCCTTTAAAGCTATATACTATTTAACAATATATAGTTGTACTCAAAACTTCTACTCTATCATACCTCCCAACTATCCCGCTTTGCTCGGGATAGTCCCAATTTGGGAGGTCTGTCCTGCCGCACTCTGTCCTGCTATTCTGGACAGGGGTAGAGCTCAGAGGGACAGCAGGACTCAGGACCGCAATCCCGCAGTCCTGATCGTATTCTCCAGTGTCCCAGACACCAGAGAATGCTTACTGGGCATGCGCAGCATTGTGCGTATGTGCAGTAGCGATCTTAGCTTCAGAAGCAAGGATCAAAAATGGGTGACCATGTTACCACACATGAGCGGTAGCACTGACACCCCTCTCCCCAGGCTTCACCCACGATGTCCCGCCCCTCCCCAGACTCTGCCCCCGATTTCCCGATTTGCCGGGGGGCAAAGTTGGGAGGTACGCTATATTGTAGGCGATAGTACTGGTTGCAAAAATTAAAACCATGAAAACAAGAACATAATGAGTTCTAGTCCCTAGATCAGAAATGATCATGCCCATCAATCTATTTTTTTAAAGCAATAGGACAGTTTTGGCCATAGGTGACAATGGCATTCTGAGCATGTGCCAGAATATCATGCATGTTTGAGGGAGCTTTCTGATCGGCTCGCAAGACATGCTGGCATTGCGCATTTTCAAAAGGATAATAGGATCCGCAGGAAAAAGTCTAAGTTTTACTGAGTGGGGTCAAGTTTTTGTCTTTAATGAAGTTATGGAATAAGAAATAGAAAGGATAATGCAAACCCACTGGCAATTTGCAAAAACATATAGTTAGATGAACAGATAAAGACTATTTTAATTGAACTGGAAAATAATGCATTCATTTAAAAGAAAAAGATAAATTATTTATAACAGATTGCATAAATATAAAATATATAAAAATGAATGCATTTATTTACAAAAAAAAATAGATTTAAGAGGCTACTCATTAAAGAGAGATTTGCAGGGTATTGAAATGGGAATTTCAAACTTTAGATACAAAAAATAATACTGTGTGGAGAGGTCACATCATCCTAGGGAAAACTGAGCTACCTGGAATGTCCTGATCCAAGTTGATGGTGTGCAGCTGCTCTATGATTAAGCCCTTGCGGTGAAACGCGTGAGATCTCCTCTCTGACGATGTTTTTATTTTGAATAAAGATTTTTCTACTTTCACACACTCCGTGACCTGTGGATTTTATTAAGCTGATGGGCCGGTGCTCTGTTTGGCTTGCTGAAAAACTTTATATCAATTTCAAACTTTAGTCCAATGTAGCCGAGCTATAGAATTTCTACTTTGGCCTTAAGTTTGAAAGTCCAGACTCATTTCCCTGCAATTCGCTCTTCATTGAGAAGACCCTTTATTATTCATAAGATGTTACAATTTTACACAGTTATTTCCATCAGTGTAATACTCAATATATTTCTTAAAATTAGTACAAAAAGTCAAGTTTAATATGTTATGTTATTGTCTCTCTGCAATACAACTTTAAAAAGAGAACAAAAGATAATAATGGACTTGCATGAATAACAGCACAGCATTTTGAAAAGAGAGTACTTTTATGTCACACCCTTCATCAAGCCAGCGTTTATTTTGTCCTTGAATCACATTTGAAGTAATGAAAATATGGCCTCCTAGGTACCTGTTGGGTTACATGCAGTTTGGATCAGCTGAACCAAGACAGCAATGAAAACAGTAAACACTCCAGTCAAAACAGAATAATCCATCAGCTACTTCCCATAAACGAAGGTCAAACATAGGGTTTTATGCAGGACAATATATTTCATTGTTTATTTATCCTTGCAAAACATTTGTGATGTCGACCTCACATCACTTTACACAGCACTATGTGTCCCTAAATCAGAAATGGCAGGGCCACATTCCAACAAGTCACTACAGGGCCATGTATGCTTTCAAATTACTTCCTACAGTGCCATATCTCACCCTCATTCCCATAAAGTACAATCAATTAATGTACAGTTATGTAGGAAGCAGTAGGAATTTCATACTTATGAGCTTTATCTGCACATTACTGTCAATTGTATTGCTGTGGAGCTCTGTGATATACTCACACTGCACATTCCTTCTGTTATATTGCAGTGACGCTTTGTCATATACTTATACATACTGCTTCTTACTGGGATTTTATTGCTGTGGAATATGCTGCTTGGCCTACATAATGGGAAAGCTTTGGCTAGGCAAGGTTAACGGGAATTGCAGAGAGCAGCTAACATCTGCCACTTTATAGGCAAGATAACTTGAACTAAGTGAAACAAATAAAGTGACTGTGCTGTAAACACTTAATACTTTGTGAAAATATAGTGTTGCGTAAAAACAAATATGATTCTTATCACATTCCATCCATTGATACTCCTCACCGAAGATAAGTATATTTTTATTTTCAACATCTGCCACTTTAACTACAATTCCCATGAGTCACAGCCAGACAACTGCTAACATGATGCAGGCTGACCATCGTGAGGCGTATAGTCAACAGAAATATTAGCTGTTATATACAATTCCCATGAGGCTCATCGAGCCCAAAGTCAGTATCATGCTGACAGAGCATCATGGGAAATGTAGTCCAAGCACACTGGAATTAATAGGAAAAATAAGCTTAATGAGCCCTCTTTCTAGCTTCCTGCCTTGTTTTGGGGCTTATCCCTACAGGTCTGTTTGAGGACCACTGGTTCCTACACCATCCTGTCCCCACGCCATTTCCCAAGTTGGAGCAAGGGGAAAACACATTGCTAGTCCACTGTAAAGTTCAATGTACAGTCCACAGTACACCCAGACGCCCAGGGCGTCTTTAATAGTGATTGGACCCTGGGCAAGCATTTGCTTGGGCCCCCTGGACCCTGCCCCCTCCCCTGCATGCAATCACTCCATCCATTGCAATGTTACTTATATGGACTTCTTTATATTATATTCAACTATTTTCATATGTAATAACAATGTTATTGAAGAGTTGCATTTCTTGTTTTTATTCCCTTTTTCTGCACCCACATTGCACCTAAAGGACTTAGCACAGCCGCATAGAGTAGCCACAGCACTTGTCATGCACCTATGGCTTGCACTCATATTGAACCCACACAATTTCGCATGCTACAGTGTAAATTTGCCCCACAGAACATACCACAGTTTCACTTTGTTCCACGGAACTGCCCATGCAGAAAAAAGCCACATTGTCAATTTTCCCCATAGTACATGTTATTTTTCATGCCACAGTGACTTTGTCATTGTATATGCAACAGACAGTTTGCCTGTTAAAATATGGAATATTGTGCCAGTCAGATGCCTGTAATATTGTGACATTCAGAGCCCAGGAATATTGTGCCAGTCAGATACCAGGAATATTGTGCCAGTCAGAGCCCAGTAATATTGTGCTAGTCAGAGCCCAGTAATATTGTGCCAGTCAGATACCAGGAATATTGTGCCAGTTAGAGCCCAGTAATATTGTGCCAGTCAAAGCCCAGTAATATTGTGCCAGTCAAAGCCCAGTAATATTGTGCCAGTCAGAGCCCAGTAATATTGTGCCAGTCAGAGCCCAGGAATATTGTGCCAGTCAGAGCCCCGTAATATTGTGCCAGTCAGAGCCCAGTAATATTGTGCCACTCAGAGCCCAGTAATATTGTGCCACTCAGAGCCCAGTAATATAATGCCAGTCAGAGCCCAGGAAAATTGTGCCAGTCAGAGCACAGGAATATTGTGATAGTCAGATGCCTGTAATATTGTGACATTCAGAGCCCAGGAATATTGTGCCAGTCAGATACCAGGAATATTGTGCCAGTCAGAGCCCAGTAATATTGTGCTAGTCAGAGCCCAGTAATATTGTGCCAGTCAGATACCAGGAATATTGTGCCAGTCAGAGCCCAGTAATATTGTTCCAGTCAGAGCCCAGTAATATTGTGCTAGTCAGAGCCCAGTAATATTGTGCCAGTCAGATACCAGGAATATTGTGCCAGTTAGAGCCCAGTAATATTGTGCCAGTTAGAGCCCAGTAATATTGTGCCAGTCAGAGCCCAGGAATATTGTGCCAGTCAGAGCCCAGGAATATTGTGCCAGTCAGAGCCCAGTAATATTGTGCCACTCAGAGCCCAGTAATATTGTGCCACTCAGAGCCCAGTAATATAATGCCAGTCAGAGCCCAGGAAAATTGTGCCAGTCAGAGCACAGGAATATTGTGCCAGTCAGAGCCCAGGAATATTGTGCCAGTCAGAGCCCAGTAATATTGTGCCAGTCTCAGCCCAGGAATATTGTGCTAGTCAGAGCCCAGTAATATTGTGCCAGTCTCAGCCCAGTAATATTGTACCAGTCAGATACCTGTAATATTGTGCCAGTCAGATACCAGGAATATTGTGCCATTCAGATGCCTGTAACCCCCCCCCCCCCCCCCCCCAGTACTCACCGAATGCTTCTTCTCCAGATGTCTCCTCCGTGCAGTCTTCCCTCCTGCACGGAGGAGGGAAACAGTCAGCGGATGTGACATTACGTCACATCCGGCGTCAGGTTTTTTTTTCTTTTTTTTCCGGTCGTCGCATCCAGCGGATGCGGCTTGCCCGAAAAAACGTTCACAAGCGCAATGCACTGTGAACATGGCAAGCAGGGCCTCTGGGCCCACGGTACAGCTGCCTTAGGCCCCCCAGGAGTAACTGGGCCCAGGGCAGCTGCCCCGTTTGCCCCGTGTTAAAGACGGCCCTGACAATGCCTCTGATCACAGGTTTGTGCTATCTGATCACAGATCTCTCCTCCTGTTGTGCTGCATACTCTCCTATGTTGAACAGAGCGCCAGGTCACATGATCTCCTGGTGCTCTGATTTAGAGAGGCCCATAGGGGGGAAGTCTGTGATCAGAAGAAATGTGATCGGAAGAACCTACCTAGTGTAGCTCCTCCCCTGCCACCAAATGCCAGTGTTGCTTACCCGTGCATCCACAGAATGGCACTGTGACGATGTCCAGCCCTTGGCAATTGATGCTGGAGGCCCTCAGGCACGGTCCCAGAAAATGGGACTTTATTTTAATTGTTTTCCCCCCAAGCGTGGTGCTTTCCTCCTTCTGGGAAACTGTCCCAGAATCAGAGGTTTAAGCTCTCTTGGGATGAGAGTAGAGCTGTCACTTTAAGGGGACTTACCTTTAAGTAATGAACATCCATTGATATGTTATGTTAATTGATATGTATTAACACTGTTCTTTCAATTTTCTTCTAGCATCTGCAGCTGTGGCCCTTCAACCCCCATTATCACCTGATGACAAGGCCAAGTGGTCTGCACAGGACACACAAGATCTGTCAGCTCCTCCTTGGACTTCACCAGTTCAGATGGTTCTGCTGGCTTTGGGGGAAGCTTCCTCTTCACATATCTATGGCAAGCCAAACATACATGTGCATGCATTTACATGTCACAAATAGTAGAAACATGTACAACAGATAGGGCTTCAGTCATGCTAAAGGGAATTGCATGGAACTGCATATATCCTAAGTTATGACCTAATTAGCTGACTTGAAACAACTCTTTGGAATGACTATAACTCAGCTAGTATGGCCTTAACTTGTGGAATCTTTTCTCTGTTTCATGTAATTCTCTCTTTCATGAATGAAGCTCAATGAAAATGTTTATGTGAAATGTTTTGCACCCAATTGTATGCACTCAACAGTAACACTGCATTGTTCTTCATCTCCAACACCGCCCAGACAGGGTTCATCCCACTAACTGCCATCTCCTTATGTATAGGCTGTGGAATCCAACGCCCAAGGTAGATTCACATGTACACCACGTGATTTTTGTAAGATGTTAATGTAAATGCAGTTGCGGTGAAGGGCGAGGCCTTAGGTAAGAGACATGAGAAAAGAAGAGCAAGTGCAACTAAGCAGAAACCCCCTAGAGGGGCTAACTAAGCAGAAACCCCCTAGAGAGGCTAACTAAGCAGAAACCCCCTAGAGGGGCTAACTAAGCAGAAACCCTAGAGAGGTTAACTAAGCAGAAAACTCTTAAAAGGGTAGATTACCAGGAGTGGACCCTAAGCTGTAGAAATTATGCGGTAGCCAGATAGTCTCAAGATATGCTGAAAAACTTCCCATGGTTTGTTGAGCCCTCCAGGTTCGGTTTCCCAGTCCCTGGACAGAGTAGAGATTCAAAGACGCTAAAAGCAGTGGATCAGTAGTAACAGTTCAATTCAGCTTTAGCGGAGGGTGATGAAATAGCTCTCACAACTACAATGCAAAAGTCCAGTTTGCAATAAACTGCAGGAATTGAACATAGGTGTGTTGCACCAGCTAACAAGCCCACCTGACACCAACAGAGGGGAAGAAATACAAGCAAAACAAAGAGAGGAATATGAGCACAAAAATTTGTGAGACCTGTGCACACACCCACAGCACAGATAAAATACCAATTCCAGGATCACATTTGCTCCACAGAAGAGGGAGAGAAAAATATGGGACCTTATAGGGACTTTATCACCTAAACATTGTATTTACTATGCTTTTAGAGTATAAAAAATATTGAAAATTATCTGTATATTTTGTTAGCAAAACTGCAAGCAAATTCCTAAATTAGGAGAAACGTGTTTTAAATGTGTAGTCTCCTGCTTATGACATCAGCTGTGGCCTTATATGCAAATGACACATTTTCCATTCCAAAGCAGTACATTTGCATATCATTGCACATTTAAAGCACAGTTTTCAAACATTTTTCGAAGCGATGGGGTGGTGGATCGTTGATGTGAGGATATTGGTCATGTGTCGCAGGTCATATGCCGAGTGATGTGAGTGGAGATTACTGAGTTTTGAGCTCCTGGCAGACTGAGAGAAACAGTGTGTACATGAAACATAGAAACATAGAAACATAGAATGTGTCGGCAGATTAGAACCATTCGGTCCATCTAGTCTGCCCAATTTTTTTTGAGTACTTTTATTAGTCCCCCGTTCCCGGTCTTATAGCTAGGATAGCCTTGTGTCTATCCCACGCATGCTTAAAATCCTTGACTGTGTTTACCTCTACCACTTCTGCTGGCAGGCTATTCCATACATCCACTACCCTCTCAGTATAGTAATACTTTCTGATATTACTTTTAAATCGTTGCCCCTCTAATTTAAGACTATGTCCTCTAGTTGTGGTAGTTTTTCTTCTTTTAAATATACTCTCTTCCTTTACTGTGTTGATTCCCTTTATGTATTTAAATGTTTCTATCATATCCCCCCTGTTACGTCTTTCCTCCAAGCTATACATGTTAAGATGCTTTAACCTTTCCTGGTAAGTTTTATCCTTCAACCCATGAACCAGTTTAGTATCCCTTCTCTGAACTCTCTCCAAAGTATCAATATCCTTCTGGAGATACGGTCTCCAGTACTGCGTACAATACTCCAAGTGAGGTCTCACCAGGGCTCTGTACAATGCCATGAGCACTTCCCTCTTCCTACTGCTAATACCTCTCCCTATGCAACCAAGCATTCTGCTAGCATTTCCTGCTGCTCTATTGCATTGCCTACCTACCTTCAAGTCCTCTGAAATTATTTCTCCTAAATCCCTTTCCTCAGATGTTGAGGTTAGGACTGTACCAAATAGTCTATATTCTGCTTTTGGGTTTTTATCTTGCAATTGTCCACATTAGATGTCAGTTGCCACTGCTCTGACCATTTTTGTAGTTTAGCTAAATCATTTGCCATTTGGCTTATCCCTCCATGAATATCAACCCTGCTGCAAATCTTTGTATCATCAGCAAAAAGACATACTTTGCCAACAAGACCTTCTGCAATATCGCTAATAAAAATATTAAAGAGAATGGGTCCAAGAACAGATCCCTGAGGTACCCCACTAGTAACAAGACCTTGCATCGAATATACCCCATTGACTACAACCCTCTGTTGCCTGTCACTCAGCCATTGTCTAATCCATTCAACAATATTGAAATCCAAACTCAAAGATTTCAGTTTTTTGATAAGCCTTCTATGTGCGACAGTGTCAAAAGCCTTACTGAAATCAAGGTAAGCAATGTCAACTGCACCACCCTGATCTATTATTTTACTTACCCAATCAAAAAAATAAATAAGATTAGTTTGGCATGATCTCCCTGAAGTAAACCCATGCTGTCTCTGATCTTCAAATCCAAGCGTCTTTAGATGTTCAACAATCCTATTCTTTAACAAGGTTTCCATTATTTTCCCCACTACTGAAGTAAGACTTCTTGAAGCAAGTACAAACTAAAAGCTATAGAGTGTGAAGCAGTAAGACTCTCCTGTGGGGTGGGTGGTATCCTGGAAGGAGGAGAGTGTGGAATCAAGGGAGATAACAGAGTTATAACTCAGACTACTGCTGTGAGCTTTGTTTAGGATCATCGCCACCAGATAAAAATGAAGAAAAAAAGGAATGCAAGTGTAGCACGGTTATCGTCTCTGAATAATCAGAAAGAAGCTGTTCTTGGGTGGAATAAGACCTGGATTGAAAGGGCCGGGGCGCCAAAATGGCAGTGAAGATAAAACATTCTCAAGGGCCTGAAAAAGGCTAACAAAAACATGAGAAACCCGACAAACAGGAAAAGCCAGCATAGGAACTTTAAATTATTAATAGAAAACATAATACTGGCATCTTAATGGGCAAATTGGCTGGGGCATCTGAATGGCACAATATTACTGGCATCTAAATGGCACAATATTACTGGCATCTTTATGGCACACTATTTATGGTGTCTGAATTGTACAGCATTACTGGCATCTGAATGGCACAATATTACTGGCATCTTAATGGCACACTATTACTGGCATCTGAATGGCAAACTATTACTGGCATCTGAATGGCAAACTATTACTGGCATCTGAATGGCACAATGATACTGGCATCTTAATGGCACTCTATTACTGGCATCTGAATGGCACAATGATACTGGCATCTTAATGGCACAATATTATTGGCATCTGAATGGCACAATAATACTGGCATCTTAATGGCACAATAATACTGGCATCTTAATGGCACAACAATAATGGCATCTTAATGGCACAATATTACTGCCATCTTAATGGCACAATAATAATGGCATCTGAAAGGCACAATAATTCTGGCATCTGAATGGCCCAATATTACTGGCAGCTTAATGGTGCAATAATACTAGCATCTTAATGGCACATTAGTGGCATCTGAATGGCACAATATTACTGGCATCTTAATGGTGCAATAATACTGGCATCTGAATGGCACAGTAATACTGGCATCTTAATAGCACAATATTACTGGCATCTTGATGGCCAAATTTGCTGAGGCATCATAATGGCACAATATTACTGGTATCTAAATGGCACAATATTACTGGCATCTTAATGGCACAATAATTATGGCATCTTAATGGCACAATAATACTGGCATCTTAATGGGCAAATTGACTGGGGCATCTTAATGGCACAATATTTCTGGCATCTGAATGGCACAACATTTCTGGCATCTTAATGGCACAATAATACTGGCATCTGAATTGCACAATTTAACTGGCATCTGAATGGCACAATATTACTGGCATCTTAATGGCACAATAATACTGCCATCTGAATGGAAAACCATTACTGGCATCTGAATGGCACAATATTACTGGCATCTGAATGGCACAATAATACTGGTATCTTAATGCCACAATATTACTGGCATCTGAATGGTACAATATTTTTCACATCTGAATAGCAAAATAATGCTGGCATCTTAATGGCACAATAATACTGGCATTTGAATAGTACAATATTTCTGGCATCGGAATAGCAAAATAATACTGGCATCTTAATGGCACAATATTATTGGGCAAATTGTGGTTTATGAATGACAGAATAATACTGGCATATTATTGGGCAAATTAGACTGTGCCATATTTATGGGCAAACACTGGCATATTAATGGGAAAACTGGTTTATTTTAATTGGCAAAGTGATGCTGTGGCATGGTCTGTGGGGCAAAATAACATGTACTATGAGGAAAGTGACACTGGCTAGTTCTGTGGGGCAAAGTGACACTGTGGTATGTTCTGTGGGACATTGGCACGGTGCCATGCCAAATCGTGTAGGTGCAATATAAGTGCAAACCAAGTGCTGTGGGTCCAATATAGGTGCATGGCAAGTTCTGTGGGCACTGTATGGTGCTGAGCTAAGTCCTTTAGGTGCAATGTAGGTGCAGAGGAAGAGAATAAAAACAAGGAATGCAATTGTTCAATAACATTTTTATTACATATGAAAATAGATGAATATAATATTAAAAAATTCAAGTATAAATGCAACTAGTTGGAGAGAGAGAGAGAGATGTCTGTATGTATAGATATGCATTGTTTTATAATTGTACAGTTGTCACCTCGTTAGGCTCCTGTGTGTCGCATAATTAATGGCGGCCCCATGTGTGGCATATTTATTGGGCCCCATGTGTGGCATAATTAAGGGGCTCTTTTGTGTGACATAATTATGGGGAGCTTGTGTGTGGCATAACTATGGGGGGCTTGTGTGTGGCATAATTAAGGGGCGTCTGTGTGTAGCATAATTAATTGGGCTCCGAGGTGAGGCATGATTTTTTTTGTACTAAATTATAAGATATGATAAACAAAATGGTATATAACGAAAGCCCTTCTTATGCCGCTAAAAACTATATATAATTTGTGTGGATACAGTAAGTGAGAAAGAAGAAAATTACAGCTCAACACAAACACCCCAGAAATGTCAAAACAGCTCATGTCACCATGGGAAAGGCAAGGTAAAAGGTCATGTCACTAAAGGGTTATTAGGACAATTATGTGACCAGCATATACCTGAGCATCATGGGAAGTTTACAATAGATGGGGTGTTAAAGATTAGCCACTATTACCCCAGTCTACAGTCTGGTATTCAGCTAGTAATGGGCTGGCTGTATGTCATGGGAGCTGCAGTCAACAATAAAAATGTTAGTGTGCAGTGTAATATATGACATCACAATCCCAGTCTGTAACTACAAATCCTATAAAGCTAAGCTAGTAATATGGCTGGCTGAATATTATTGTAGTTAGTGTTTGTACGGTAGACTTGATGTAATCCCATTACCCCCCCTCGCACAGCCCCATCCACAGTTACCAACTAGCAATGTTACTGGCTTAACATCATGGGAGTTGCAGTCAAGTAAAGTTAATGTTGTGTTGTGTAGTGCAGCTCTGTGATGCACAGCAAACATTGGGAAGTATTATAAAAAGGGCATTTAGAGACAATAAAAAGGGATGTGCAAAACTAAAATTTTCGTTTTCGTCCATTCGGACGAAAATGTTATTTATTTTGTCTAAGACGAATTTCGTTCATTACTGCATTCGTTTCAGTCGAAATCCGTTCATTATTTTCGTTTCGTTTTATTCATTCATACAAATCAATTTACCTACACATTCCATAAACCGAAAGTCTATAAACCGAAATACATTTGGTTTATAGACTTTCGGTTTATGGAATGTATGTAATGCTATTGGCATTACTATAAACCGAAATAGAGTCGGTTTATAGAATGCCAATAGCATTACATGCATTCCATAAACCGAAAGTCGTTCATTATGTCGGTTTATGGAATGTATGTATTTGCTATTGGTATTCTATAAACCGAAATAGAGTTGAAATAGGTCAATTCGTATGAATGGGGACCCTATTTCGGTTTATAGTATGCCAATAGCATGAAATGATCTACAATTTGAATTTAGTATTCAAAAATACATAAAAAAAAGGGGAGAAGTTTAACCCCTTTGTGACGCATGGTGCTTGCGGCCCAAATGACACAAGCGCCAAAACGTCACGATTTGTTCCTGGCCACTGATCACAAGGTGATCGGTAGCCAGGAACACTATGGCAGAGACCCAATCAGGTTCTTAATAGACCCTGTGAGTCCCTGCCAAAAAATTGCAAGCTCTTCGGATGTCACGCGCGATTTAGAGAAATGTAGCGGGTGCTCGTTTTGAGCACCGGCTAAATTTCCCCTGTCAGACTGTGGCCACTCAAAGTGGCCTCATCGACAGGTGGGATCTCGCTGCAAGTGCCTGCAGCATCCGAGAACAGCTCATCGTGGGGAGCCGCGATGAGCTGTTTAACACAGGACGCTCTATGCTGTCCTAACGACTTTTACGCACTTAAAATCAGGACGGCATAGTACGTCCTAACTTCACAAAGGGGTTAACGTTTGCTCTGGTCATAATCACAGCACAGGCTTGTAGGAGTTAACTGTAATTAAATTAATACATGAAAAGAATATAAGTAATATAGTAAAATTGTAAAAAATATAATTTTTTTTTAGAAAAAACTAAATGAGGGCCATAAACTTGGAAGGAAACGGATCACAGTAAAAAGAAACTGTGATCAGCAAGGTGAAGGGTTAACTTTTTTTAAACAGGAAATTCGTTTGTTTTTTTGTCCTTTTACTGTCATTTTGCTGCCATTCTCTCTCTGTACTTCACAATCAGTATGCTGGGAGTGAATTGGAGGCAAAATCTGTGGATATAAGCATATAACATGTATTACTAAGTATTTTGATAATTATGGATATGAAATTTTATACATTTTTTAATATGTATTACACTTTCCATCCATAAGGGCAGAAGAGAGGGGGAAAGTTGCTCAGAAAAGACCAACATTCAAAGAGTTTTTTGGCAGTGGAAAATCTGGCACTCGTGAGGAAGGTGTGCCAGGACTACAACTGGCTGTTAGGGGCAGCAGCCAAGAGAATCCGGAGGAGGAGTATCAACTGGCAGGAGGTCACGGACGCAGTAAATGAAGTTGGTGGGTATTCTTTCGGTTTATGGAATATATCTAATTCTATTGGCTTTCTATAAACCGACTCTATATCGGTTTATAGAAAGCCAATAGCATTACATGTATTCCATAAACCGAAAGTCTATGAACCGAATGTCTTTCGGTTTATAGACTTTCGGTTTATGGAATACATGTAATGCTATTGGTATTCTATAAACCAAAATAGAGTCCCCATTGATACAAATAGGTAAATTAACCTCTCTTTCGCTTTATAGACTTTCGGTTTATGGAATGCATGTAATGCTATTGGCTTTCTATAAACCGAAAGTCTATAAACCGAATGTCTTTCAGTTTATAGACTTTCGGTTTATGGAATACATGTAATGCTATTGGTATTCTATAAACCGAAATAGAGTCCCCATTCATACGAATAGGTAAATTCGTATGAATGGGGACTCTATTTCGGTTTATAGACTACCAATAGCATTACATGTATTCCATAAACCGAAAGACATTCGGCTTATAGACTTTCGGTTTATGGAATGCATGTAATGCTATGAACGAATGGTTAATAAACTAAAATCATTTGTCCATTCGTGCTATTGGCTTTCTATAAACCCGAAATAGTCGGTTTATAGAATACCAATAGCATTACATCCATTCCATAAACCGAAAGTCATACGAATTGACCTATTCTAACCTCTCTTTCGGTTTATAGACTTTCGGTTTATGGAATGTATGTGTAGTAAATGCTATTGGTATTCTATAAACCGAAAGAGAGTTTCCATTCATACGAATTGACCTATTGTATTTTCATTAATTTGTGCATTCGTTTCATAAGAGGAAGGACATAGGAGTAAGTTGATTTAGTAGTCCAATCAGCTCACTCCTGTGACATCATTCTGATGGCTAGTCCAATGAAGAGTGCTGCCAGTTTTTTTTTTCAAAAACAAACAGGAAAAGCAGTTTATAAGTGCAGGGATTCGTTTTCTCCTCATTGCGTGTCTGAGCTTTGAAGGTGAAGCACTGTTGTGCTAGCCACATTGCCTTTCATTGTATTTCTTTGTGAGATCTGTTAAGCTTGCCATTTCTCACAACAACCTATTTTGAAAATAAGAGAGACTTCCAGAGACTAATTTTTAAAACATTTTTTGCATTCTGTGAACTGTACAACTACTGCTAATTGAGTCAGTTGGCAGTTTGGCACAAACAGTGCCTGACTGGCAGCCAGTGCCACTGCCTGCAGTGCTTTTTCTGTGTGTTGTATTGCCTGCAGCTACAGCTTTTAAACATAATTTAATATAAAATATATAGAAATGTAATAATAATAATCTAGCTGAGTGGACCTGAGGGCTTCTGCCCTAGGGGTAGACTACTAGGTTGGTTAAGGTTATTGCAGGAACATGAAATATAATTAATACTTGAATTAGTTTGTACTGTAGTACAGTTTGTTTGTGCTTTGTTAGCAACTGAACACACTAGTCAAAAGTAAAAATAAAAATATATTTTTTACATTTTTAGTAAATTTCCAAAATATAAGTGACTTTGTAATAGTATAGCTTGTGTCTCTGTTTGCAGTAAGCGTGCAGGGAGCACTTGTTGGCAGACTGCACATGGTACACATTTTTGTATATTTTTTCAGGAAGCACTGAAGTGAGCAAATCGGCCTCTGTGTAGTCTCTCTTTTTTTTCCTGAAGTATATATTTAATTATTTTTTTTGGTATTTCTTTTATTTTTGTTATTAATAAAGTAAAATATCATTGTATTACACTCTTACACACTACATATTTCCTAAAATATTACCACTTTATAAAAAGCAAATAATAATCATCTAAATGGATCCTCCTAAGTACTTCGGTACTAGGAAATGTCAGGCTCCATCCACCACCAACACCACCACCAGTACTAGAAGTGTTTGTAGTACACAGCATTTGAGTCAGCTTAGTTGGGCAAGTACTTCTGCCGCTATGTCTGATTCAACAACTAGGATGCCAAGCTTTGTGTCCCAGCCATTGGTGCAAGATTCAGCAAAAGGAAAGACACCAATAGCAGGCACTATTGGTGCAAGGCCCAGCAGCACAAAACTTTTCTATAGAAAAGGGAAAAATGCAGGTCTTAAAGCTAGCACTAAGCCTAGTATACCAAAAAAGAGGACTATTAGTACTTGTAGTAACATATTAAGTAAGAAGAGGTGTGTTATGCCCCCAGCATTTTCTTCTACCAGAAGAAGCACCCTCTCTTCATTTTCTGTTGCAGAAGGGGATATGTTAGGTTCCAAACAGAGCATGTTGAGCAGCAGCAGTAATTTGAGGGGTGTTTCCAAGCAACCTTCTTGTGCACGGAGGCTGTTTTCACATTCCCCTCCCAAGACCACCACCCCTTCAACCACTAGTGTTATGGCTGCTTCAACCACTGGCAGTGGAACATCTGCCCCTCTTGATACCACCACCTCTAAAAAACAACCCAGAAAGAGAGCAGAGGTAGAGACTCTAGAGAGTGACACTACAACAACAAGTGCTACTCCTCTAGAGTTAGAAGAAGCTGCAATATCTGTTCTTACTGCAGGGGATATTCGTCTTAGCCCCAACCTTGCAGAAATTGCATTTAGTTTAGCTAATGAAGAGCTTGACTATGAGCCTGAGACTTTCTCTAACTGATGCACCTGTTACTGCTACTTCCACCCTCAGGAGGACTTCACCACCACAGCCGATTGCATCTATATTTTTTAGTGGTAGAACTATCATTCGCACTATTAGTTCCCACCGGTCTACAACTCCTGCTCCCAGTGGCACAGTTACTACCACCAGCACTGGTACCAGTAGCCACAGTTATAGTGCACAGGCCAATATGCCAGCTCCCACTTTTAACTCTGCTGCTGCTACTCATCCACCGATAGCAGCTGTATCCCAAAGGGTCCCATCCAATGTTTCACGTCGCAGCAAAGTATGGGACCACTTTGAAATTGTTAGAGAGGGGTTCTTTGCAAAGTGCAAGCAATGCGGGAAGGAAGTTAGCAGTGTTGGGTAATCTCACCAGTGCCGGGATGAACCATCACCTCCGCAGTCAACACAGGGCTGTGCTATTGAGGGAAGAGGCAGAATGTGGTAGGCCAGGCAACGTAGCTGCTACAACTTCCACAAGCACCATCAGCTCTGTAGAAGTTCCAGCTATGAGTGGCAGGAGGGTTGTTGAAGAGCAAAGAACAATTGCCAGCCAACAAACAAGGCCAGTTACAGCCACCCAGCCCACCCTGGAACAATTCAGGGGATTTCACTCCAGGGCTGTGTCCAAACAGCAGGCCAATAAAATCACACAACTTATTGGCCAGTTGATAGCTGTTGGGGGTGCTTCATTTAACATGATAGATGGGGAACCTTTCAAACAGTTGATAGCAGCAGTGTCCCCACAGTACCATCTTCCCTCATGTTCCACTTTCAGCAGGAGGATAGTCCCCTCACTATATCAGTCCTGTGTTGGAGTAGTGAAAAGGAAGCTTTCTAAGGCAGCTGGTCAGTCTGTCCATTTCACTACAGACTTGTGGAGTGCACCTAGTGGGCAGCATGCCTTTCTGTCCTTGACAGCACAGTGGTGGCAGCCCGGTGTGTCTCATGAAGCTACTACTTCGCTAGCACCAGGGTCTAGAAGAATGGGAGGAAGTGCATCAGTAGATCAGCAGGGCTACAGATTTTTCCTTCTCCATGCTGAAGTGATGGATGAAAATCACACTTCAGAAAATTTTCTGCATGCTATAAGAAGGATGGTGTCACATTGGTTAGGAGCTGAGGCAGGCACCAATGTAGAAGTGGGGTTTGTGGTCACTGACGGAGCTGAAAATATGTTAAAAGCTCTGGGTGACGGTAATATTGTTGGTGTGCGCTGTGCACTCCAACTTGTGGTAAAATCATCAATCCCAGCTGGAAGTAATAGAATAGCAAGAGTCATTGATCACTGCAGGAGGATTGCTGGGCACTTCCACCGTAGTGTAAAAACTAGTCATCTATTGAGGAAGGAGCAAGAGAAGGCAGGTCTTCCCATACACTGTCTACGACAAGATGTGGTTACACGGTGGAACTCTACTTTGGAGATGCTTGAAAGGATTTTGGAGCAGCAGAGGGCAATCCATAGTCTGTCATCAGACCAGTTTATTGGCATTGCATCTCCACTGGGTAGAGAACATTGGACAGTGATCAGTCAGTCAGTGGCAGTCCTTAAACCATTCAGGGATGCCACTGAACACTTAAGTATGAGCACTGCCAGTTTGGGACAGGTAATCCCAGTGTTCAGCCATCTAGGGGGCAAGATGGATGTTTTTCAAGGTGGCCTCCATTCTGATGTTGCAGCTGTAGTCAGGAATCTGAAAGAAAACCTTAAACTTCAGCTACGTGACCAAATCGATAATTATCCTGAACTGATGCTAGCATGCATGTGTGATCCACGGATTAAGGGCAAGCTTGCACTCAGGTACAATATTCTGACAAGTTGTAGGGATAATCTCATCCAAAGGGTGTTGGACTGGCAGCAGAAGAGTGGCATGCTGTCTGAGGGAGAACTGCAGCACAAGGTTGACATGTCTGCACCTCTAAGCAGTAGTGCTGGCAGTGACACTAGCACCAGAACACAGCTGAGTGGAGCAGCTTCATTTTGGGAAGAGGCACTTGGGAGTCTAGTTGGCACCACTGAGACACCTAGCAGTCGCAAGGAGAGTAGTGCCTCAGAAATGGTAAAACTTTACCTTTGTGAACCTCCTTTGCCTCCTAATGTTGACCCTCTTAGTTTTTGGGATCAGAAGAAGATTGTGTGGCCTGCACTCTCACTGGTTGCGCAGAAACTGCTATCGTGTCCTGCAACCTCAGTCCAAAGTGAGCGCGTGTTTTCTATAACTGGTAACATACTTAATCCACAACTCTCTCGCATGTCACCTCATCTGATGGAGCAGATTGCCTTTCTTAAATTGAATCTGCCCAAATTTGGGTACCCTGCTCTTCAATTTTATGGATGATATGTTGATTAATATAGCTTGACATTTAGTGGAGTTACAGAGAAAGGGAAACTGTTCTTTCTAGTTAAAAAACTTATTTATTGCCTTCCATTTTTACTCTAATCCACCAAAAATCAGCTTTAAACAAAGAGTACTAGTTGGTTTCTCCCCTCTGGCTGTGTCTGTTTGCGGTGTGGCAACGCCTGCTACCGCTGCCAGTTAAAGCTAGGGCATTGTGTTTGAACTCTGAAAGTCTGTTCCTCTCATCTGGGACTGAAGGTGTTTGGATGCTTTGCTCTGGAGATGAAACAAAGGTGTGTGGGTCGTCAGTTGCCCTATCACTGTACTTTACCATTTCATTCCTGTTCTGCTGCTAGTGGTGGCAGCTACAAAATTCTCTTTCCGTGGTTACACCTCTAATCTCCCAAAATCTTTTGCCCAAAAAACAAATAGTAGAGGTTTCTCCCCTCTGGCTGTGTCTGTTTGAGGTGTGGCAACGCCTGCTACCTCCGCCAGCGCTGCCAGTTAAAGCTAGGGCCTTGTGTTCGAAGTCTGAAAGTCCGCTCCCCTCACCTGGGACTGAAGGAGTTTGGATGCTTTGCTCTGGAGATGAAACAGATGTGTGGGTCATCAATTGCTTACTCACTCACTTCCGTTTATTTCCTTTCCCCCAACCATCGAAGATTTTAATACACCAAATCATTAATTTAATTAAACTTTTATTCTTTTTGGTGGTGGACCTACTTGGTAGTACTTACTACCTTACTTCCTTATCCCTTGTCTCTGGTGCAGGGTAATTTGTGTCCAGGGCCAGTTTAGTACATTATAGATGCCAATGCATCCCTAAATTTGCCAATCTGCCCCTCAGATCTGTAGACTGTGGTATCATGACTTACCACAGGACATACCTCATCACCCACATTGCATATCGTGGAATTACCTCAGTACATGCCTTATCACCCACATTACCAGGGGCGGGCTGGGCCGGGGGGCAGGGTGGCAATTGCCCCCCAGGCCGCCCTAAGCTTTGGAAAACACGGCCGCTGGGCCAGTGTTTTAAAAAAAAAAACGCGCTTGCAGGCAGAGACTGAGAAGGGATCGGAAGATCCCCTCTCACCTCCGCTCTGCCTGCAAAGCTGCAAGGGGAGCCGAACAGGCAGCACAGAGAAACCTCCGTGCTGCCTCTTCGGCTCCCCGTGCAGTGTGCCGACACGGAAGTGCCGACAGTCACGTGATCGGCGCTCTGATGTCAGACGCGCGCCGATCACGTGACCTGTCGGCACAACCACCGGGAGGTCGAACAGGCAGCATGGAGGGACCAGGGAAGTCCTCCTGCCACTAGCCACCAGGGAAGTCCTGCCACTAGCCACCAGGTAAGTCCTCCTGCCACTAGCCACCAGGGAAGTCCTGCCACTAGCCACCAGGGAAAAAGGTAAGGGGTGGGGGGGGGGGGGGGCAAAAAACACTGGCATATTATTGGGCAAATTGGCTGGGGCATATTACATGGCAAATAAGACTGGCATATTATTGGGCAAATTGGCTGGGGAATATTACATGGCAAATAAGACTGGCATATTATTGGGCAAATTGGCTGGGGCATATTACATGGCAAATAAGACTGGCATATTATTGGGCAAATTGGCTGGGGCATATTACATGGCAAATAAGACTGGCATATTATTGGGCAAATTGTCTGGGGCATATTACATGGCAAATAACACTGGCATATTATTGGGCAAATTGGCTGGGGCATATTACATGGCAAATAAGACTGGCATATTATTGGGCAAATTGGCTGGGGAATATTACATGGCAAATAAGACTGGCATATTATTGGGCAAATTGGCTGGGGAATATTAACCCCTTAGTGACCGAGTGCTATGTTGCATTTGACGTGCCTTGAAGACCAGAATTCCATTATTTTTGTCATACGTTTACTGAACTGTGAATTTATTTCTTTGTGTTCAGTCCACCCACACAAATTATATATCATTTTTTAAAGGACAGATAGGGCTTTCATTTGATACTATTATTTTCATCATATGATATCATTTACTATTAAAAAAATAGAAAATATGATGAAAATATGCCATAAAAAACACTTTTTCCAACTTTGACCTGATTTTTTTTTTTTTACACAATTACAAATGGTAAAAAAAGACCCCGTCTATATATTTCTACTATTTGTCCTGAGTTTATTAATACCAATGTTTCCTCGTTTGTCTATGTTTTATTTCACGTAATAGGGCAATAAACAATATTAGTGTTTTTTTTGTTTTCTAACCATTTTCTTCTACAGTGATTTTTTTAACCCGAACCCTAAATTTACCCCAACTCTAAATTTAATCTAACCCTAAATTGACCCCACCCCTTAATCTAACCCTTGTAATCATCCGAACCCCCATTTAACCCTAATTATTACCCTATTTGGACCCTAACCCTAGATTTAGGTTCAGTAGATCAAGGGTTAGCTTTTTCCATTTATTTATTTATTTAATAAATTTTCTATTTTTAACTGTAATACCGCCTAACTGCCTGTAGGGGCAGTCAAGTAGCGGTTTCAGAGCGACGGAAGAGATTTTTTTTTTCTGTCTTCCGTCGCTCTCCTCTGGGCACGCTGTATCGGAGGAGCATGCTCGGGTGATCGCGGTGCCCAGGAGGGCACAGATTGTGTTGCATGATGCCTCGATAGAGGCATCATGCAACACTTTAACACACATAGGCAGTGATCAGCTTTCACTGCCTATGTGTGTTTGCGCACATACGATCACATTCGCTGTGATCGTATGAGCGCGGGGGGGGGGGGTCGAGGGGGGGCTGAAAGCCCTCTCAGAGGCTGCTTCGGATCCGAAGCAGCCTCTGAGAGTAGCTGCAGGCATGTAGTGTTGCGCTAATGAGCGCAACACTACATGAAAACGGAGGACGTATATATAAGGACCTTAAGGACCATGCTTTTCAGGACGTATATATACGTCCACATGCGTTAAGGGGTTAAATGGCAGAATAACACTGGCATATTATTGGACAAATAGTCTGGGGAATATTAAATGGCAGAATAAGACTGGCATATTATTGGGCAAATTGGCTGGGGCATATTACATGGCAAATAAGACTGGCATATTATTGGGCAAATTGGCTGGGGCATATTACATGGCAAATACGACTGGCATATTATTGGGCAAATTGGCTGGGGCATATTACATGGCAAATAAGACTGGCATATTATTGGGCAAATTGGCTGGGGAATATTACATGGAAAATAAGACTGGCATATTATTGGGCAAATTGGCTGGGGAATATTAAATGGCAGAATAACACTGGCATATTATTGGACAAATCGTCTGGGGAATATTAAATGGCAGAATAAGACTGGCATATTATTGGGCAAAATGGCTGGGGAATATTAAATGGCAATTAACACTGGCATATTGGGCAAATTAGCAGGGGCATATTAAATTGCAGATAACCTTGGAATATTATTGGGCAAATTTACTGAGTCATATTAAATTGCAGAATAACACTGGCATATTATGGGACAAATTGGCTGGGGAATATTAATGGCAAATAATATTGGAAATGTGTATGTAATGGGGTGATGGAGGCATGTAAATGTGGTGATGGGGCATGTCCTGGTGTGCAACGTGGGTTATGGGTCATGTCGTAGGTGTGCAACGTGGGTAGGGGGGGGGGGGTGCCCAAATTTTGGGATATTGGGTGTTTAAATCCTGGCATATTGAGGGGCATAATCCTGGCATATTGAGGGGAAAATCCTGGCATATTGAGGGGGCATCATCTTGGCATATTGAGGGGAAAATCCTGGCATATTGGGTGTCTAAATCCTGGCATATTGAGGGGCATAATCCTGGCATAATCCTGGCATATTGAGGGGGCATCATCTTGGCATATTGAGGAGAAAATCCAGGCATATTGAGGGGCATAATCCTGGCATACTGAGGGGCATAATACTGGCATTTTGTAAGGGAAAATTCTAGCATATTAAATGGCAAATCCTGGCATATTGTGGGTGAAAATCCTGGCAATATTCGTTATAAAACAAGGAAAAGATGGCCGTGGATGGGGAGGCGATTCGATGGTGCAATGGGCCACTTGACTGGATTTGCCCCCCAGGCCTAAGGCTGCCAGCCCTCCCCTGCACATTACACACCAGGTCACAACCCAGTAGATGCCCTCTTACCCACATAGCACATCCAGGACTTACCATCGTCGGCATGTTATGTAATTGCAGGCAGGTCACCTGATTCCCAATTCTGTGACGTTAGTCAGAGTGTGAGAAGCAGCATAGGAACTTCGCTGCTCTGCCTGCTCAGCTGGTTTTAAAGCAGTAATATGGAGCTGCAACCCTCTGTCGAGGCCCACATTTTGCCTAGTCCCCTGGGCTGCAGCCCCTAAAGACCATGCATTAAACCTGCCCTGTTTGTTTCGCTGACACAACAGGGGTCTACTTGTACCATCTGAACTGCATTGCTGGCAGTGCTTGGATCTCAAATGCTTATTTCTAAGATGACCGACGCTGATCCTAGCAAATGCGCGATGATGCGTGAGCACATGCTTTTTAAATCTGGAAAGATCCTGCCTTTCATCCAGTCACCAGAGCCGAGTCACTTAAGCATGATCCTACATGCAGATCATACTGCCTGTATTAGTGAACCTGCTGCCTGTCAGTGCCTGCCTTCTATATACCAAAAACAGAATATGTGTTTGATTTCAACAAAATGATGTCCATAAGCTTCTACTTACATGCCCATTGTATATATTTATGCCCACTGAAGATATGTATGCCCATTGCCCACTGTATATATTTATGTCAGCTGTATATTTATGCCTACTGCATGTATTTAAGCCAATTGTATATATGTATGCCCACTGTATATATTTATGGCCATCATTTTGTAGAAACCAATCACATATTGTTTTAGGCATATAGAAGCTGTTGGTCATCATTTTGTTGAAACCCAACAATAAGAAACATAGAATGTGTTATCAGATAAGAACCATTCGGTACATCTAGTCTGCCCAATTTTCTAAATACTTAATTAGTCGACCTTATCCTATATATATTGGATACCTATCCCATGCATGCTTAAAGTCCTTCACTGTGTTGACCTGTACCTCTTCCACTCGAAGACTTTTTCATACAACCACTACATATATATTGCTACCCTTTGCTGATCCTGCCCTCAGGCATTTACAAACATACTAAAACTTTCAGTGTCACATACATATGCAGGCACATATAAATACACGTGATGTCAGATGCAGCCAAATATGTACACAGACAGTAACACATGCAATGTCACACACTGTCACATAGAAACATAGAATGTGTCGGCAGATCAGAACCATTCGGCCCATCTAGTCTGCCCAATTTTAAAAAATACTTTTATTAGTCCCCCAGTTCCCTATCTTATATCTAGGATAGCCTTGTACCTATCCCACACATGCTTAAACTCCTTCACTGTGTTTACCTCTACCACTTCTGCTGGAAGGCTATTCCATACATTCACTACCCTCTCAGTAAAGTAATACTGCCTGATATTATGCATGTCACACATGCAATGTGATCTTTTCTTTGGCAACACCCTCTCCATGCCATCCCAGATTGTCTCACTCTCCCACCATGTCTGTCCCTGCCTCCCCCATGCCATCCCTGTCTGTCTGTCTCTCTCTCTCCCCCATGCCATTCATGTCCATCTCTGCCTCCCCCATTGCCATTTCGTCTGTTTCCCACGTTTTGTATTTCTCCTCCCTATGTACCTCTCCCTCTTTTGTCTTTCTCCTCTCCCCATGTATCTTCCCCTCTCCCCCCATGTTTGTCTTCCCCTCTCCCCCATGTCTCTCTCCTCTCCCTTCCTATTTATACCTCACCTCTCCCTTGTGTATATCTCTCGCTTTCAACTCGCCCCCAAAGTCTGCTGTCTCTTTCACTCCCCTCACATGTTTGTCTCATTACCTCCCCATGTCTGATGTCTCTTTCCCCCCCCCCCCCCACCCCCTTGTCATGCCTCTTTCCTTTCCCTCCCTATGTCTGGTGGCTCTCTCACCCTCCCCCACATGTTTTACTTTGGGCAGCAGCCACAAAAAATAAATGCACGTGTATATCGATGGCGAATTCAGGCGGGGTGGACTGGTGCCGTGGTGAGCGGAGGTACCAGTTCACCACAACGCAGGTAGCTTCAGCTACTAATGCCGCTCCTCTCAGCACTAGTCTGCCCCTCCTGGATTTGACCGGTGCTGCACGTGCATTTATTGTAAAAAAAAAAAAAAAAGTTGCCTGTAGCCTCCCCACAAAGCTCGCTCCCTAGGCGAACGCCTGGTTTGCCTATCGGTAGCACTGACATGAAATGAGAAAACGACTGCACTCCACTCACCGGGTAGATGTAAAATGAGATGCTTTAATGGTTCTATGATTAGGTTAACCTATGATTAAGCGTGTTTTTCACGCGAAACGCGTTAGGCTGCCTTCCTGTGGACTCTATCATCCATGGATTTATCCTTTTTTGTCTGTTCTGGAACACTGTTTTCACCATTAAAGCATCTCATTTTACATCTACCCGGTGAGTGGAGTGCAGTCGTTTTCTCATTTCATGTCTGATTTTAGCACCTGATCAGTGCTGTGGAGCACCCACCACCTCAAGCATATTTGTCATAAGTGTTTGGAGCCGGTATAGCTGCTGTATAGCTGCTTATTGGTAGCACTGACCCTGATTAGACCTTTATATGTAGACATGTCCATGTTAAACTTAAAAAAAGAGCTCATTGATGAAGAATAATACTGGTCATGGGATGTCAGCTCTATGTTGGCTTCACATCACTGGATATTACCGTATTTGCTCGATTATAAGACGACCCCCCAAACTTTGGATATTGCTTTAGGAAAAAAACTAAAAGCCTGAATATAAGACTACCCTATAGGAAAAAAGTTAAACTTGTATATATTCACATGTAAATTGCTTTTTTTAATAAAAAAAATATCAAAAAGTGCATTTCTTGTTTTTATTTCCTTTTTATGTGCCAATGCTGCCTCTCTCTTTCCGTTGCCCCCAGCTTTGTCTGTCTCCCCCTCCCTTTGACTCCCCCTCTTCCCCCCCTTGTTTCTCTCTGCCCCCCTCCCCTTGTTGCTCTGTCTCTTCCCCCCTCCCTCCCCTTGTTGCTCTGCTCCCCCTGTCTCCCTGCCCCCTCCCTCCCTGCCCCTCCCTTAACTATACCTAGATCCCTGGTGGCTAGTGGAGGCAGCTGGGGGATGTCTGCACGTATAGTGCAGATATCCCCCAGCTGCCCGATTCTCCCTGGTGCCTAGTGGGGCAGCAGAGGATGTCTGCACGACGAGCGCAGACTCCCCTGCTGCCGACCCGGCACGCTCGCCGGGACTTCTGTGACGAAAGCGGAAGTTCCCGGCTTCTTCATAGAAGCCCCGGCGGTCATGCCGGGCGGAAGCAGGGGAGTCTGCGCTCGTCGCGCAGACATCCCCTGCTGCTAGAGAGGGGGATCCAGGTCCCCTGCAGCTCTGCTGGGGACCTGGATCCATGTCATATAATCTGACCTCAATTTGAGGTCAGATTATAAGAAGACCTCGATTATAAGACGAGGGGCAATTTTCAGAAAAAAACCTTGTCTTCTAATCGAGCAAATACGGTAATCTTCAGTAATAACTATATATATCTTCCCCCGTGTCATTTTGTATAATGAAGAACCATTCCACTTCCAAAGTATAATGGAAGTTGAAGTGTTAGAGGTTTAGATAAAAAAGACACACACAAATTAATAAGTTTAAATGTAAAAAAAAGGTTTTATTTTTTTTGGCAAGCCGGGGGGGGTGGGGGGGGGGCAAAGAGTTTTTTGGCAGAGCGCTACAACTGGGAGTTAGGAATGGTAAGTAACCAGGGGCTCCATGGCTACTACCAATAGACATCAGTGTGCTTTACTCATCATAATCTAATGAGCTGGAGGATAATGTGCTAGGCAACCGACTAGCATTATTAGGATCATCTTCCTGCTCACTAGACTGACTTTCAGTCACCTGTGCTGATGGAGGGAGGTTAGAGATGCAAGTTGCCTCAGGAGCAGCGGTACCTTCAGTACATAGACGCATGAGGGCCAATTTTACATCCATATACCTTACCTTTCGGTTGCGGTATTCAGCACGAGACTGATACTCCTGCTGGCACATCAATCTCATTTGCTCCTGATGCACAGTTTGCGCATCTAAGTGTCTAAGGACTTGGTCCTGCCACTCCATCGTGTGGGCATGGAACTTATCCTGATCACTCACCATCATGGTGAGTTGCTGGCGCATCCAACTGATGTCCTGCTGGATCCCAGCAACTGCGCCATGGACAGCAGCCAAGGATTCCATCATCGGAGGTGCAGGAGGTCGTGGCTGGGCTCCTGATGTGCCGTATTCACTGGGATCCACCACCGGGAGAAGGATTGTTTGCTCCTCTTCCTTGACAGATGTTGCTGCAGGAAAAGATAATTAGAACATTACAATACAGATTGTATATTCAATTTTCTACATCTATATACACTTCAATGCAGGGTTATCAATATCTAAATCCTGAAAGGATAATTATATATTTTTTTTAACCCTTGCTTCCTCAAAGGAAGCATGTTGTGTATATTGCTAGATAGGTACACGCTGGTCTTAGATCATGATGCCTGGGTTTGCCCTGATTGTCCGATTGGGTTCTAATTGTCGTTGGGTTATTTCTCTGCTCAAGCAGGAAGACCATTATTTTTGAATGGATCAGCAGAAGGGACCTGGTTAAGGTTTCCTCTGCCTATCAAATTTAAAAATGAGGGTCTCTCTGACCAAGCAGAGAGAGACACTTGCCAACCAGACCCGAGTCCCTCCTTGGAAATACAGCAGCTGCTGGTTAGAGGATAAACTTGCATGTACTATCAACATTACATGTAATTTTCAATGCCAATGCATTCCCAGACTTCCCTTGCAAATGCATTCAACCAGTCCACCTGACTTGCAAATGCATCTCCAGACTTGCCAATCAGCCCCCCACACTTACAAATGCATTCCTAGACTTATCAATTGGCCTCCCATGAATGTCAGTGAGTCCCGACATTTCAATGGTGTCTAGTGGGGCAGACAGAGGATGTCTGTGAGCTTTTAGGTACCCAATGACATTGTATGATGCTGCCCTTCACTTCCGCTGTGACTTCTTAGATGGAACGCCAGGAGGTCACCGCAGCCTGCGTTCTGTCATTGAAGTCACAGTGATAGTGTCAAACAGTATCGGATGATGTCTGTGCACAGACATCATCCGGCTGCATGCGTGGATGATCCAGGTCCATTGCAGTTCTGTGGGGTACCTGGCTCCTAGTCTTATAGTCTGACCTCTATTTTAGGTCTGATTATAAGACAAAGCTAGAAAAAGCTCAGAGAGCATTGGCTCTGAAAAAAAAGTGTCTTTTATTCTAGCAAATAATATTAATATGATCTAACTGGTGGTGTAAATGTGTATAATGTATCTACCTTGGGTGGTGAATCCCAGTGCCTGCCCATCAGGAGCATGAAGCTGGTGGGAATCGACTTGAGGTGGTGATAAATGAATGAATTGAATTGTTAGTGCATGCATACAGATGTGTGCAGAACATACATATCACATCTGAGGCTATTAACAAAACAGGTGAGTTGCAAATGTTGATTGGGGCTATGTACAAAAAACTGTGGTGATGTGAGATGCACATTTCATATCACCAATTTATCTAAACATTGTGCAGGGACAAACATTGGGAGTTTTCCCCGCTAAGCAAACTCACCAGGTTTGTTACTGCACAATGAATAGCTAACCTGATGAGATGAAATGTGCATCTCACATCAACACAGTTTTTTGTACATAGCCCTTATCAACATTTGCATTAAGAATAATTCATGACAGAAGGAATTACATGAGATATGGATAGTCCATGCAATTCCTTCGTTCATGAATGAAGCCCTGTTTGTTGTACATGTATCTAGCCTGTTGGTGTATGATGTGTGTTTGTTGGACTTACCGAAGGCAGGTGAAGAGGGAGCATCCACCAGAGCCGCCTGACCCGGTGTAATCGGAGGAGGAGCTGCTAGATCTTGTGTGGCTACAGGGTATGGGGCCCCGTCATCACTTGCTGGGGGTTGAGTGCGCACAGCAGAAGATGCTAGGAGTAAAGTGAGAGAGAACAGTGTCAATCAGCATGAAATCACACATAATTACCATGAATGGATGTTCAATACTTACGACCAGCTGTTTCTGGCTCCGGCTTCTCAACCCCCATGATGTATTCAGTCCCCATGGCCTGCAATAGCTCCTCCTCAAATTTCAGCAGGTCAGCCGGCTCTGGAGAGCCACCACCAGAGCTTCTGGTGGCGGCGGCTGCCCTGGTAAGCTTCCTTTTCACCTGCCTCTTGATATCATAGTATCTGAAAGACATGAGAACATTGCAATTGGTTTACTATCAATGATCAGCTGTACATACATATAATCCTATTTACACATACATTCATCTATCTCTCTACATATCTATCTTATCAATCCATGTACATATTGATATCATTTATTATTCTTTCTACACACACACACACACACACACACACACACACACACTCTTACATTCCATATCTTAACTAGTAGCTATATGTTAGAGTAATTGCACACCAGGTGAAATTGTGGCCCTGAGTCCCGCTGAGCTCTACCTTTGTCCTGAAAGGAAGGACAGAGATGGAGCTCGGCGGGACAGGTCTCCCAAATCAGGACTGTCCCTCTATGTAATTTCATTACAGGTGTGTGTGAGCTATGTGCATAGTTGCCCACATCCCAAAAAAATATCCAGGGACACTTTGCAGCACAGTTATCAAAAATGTCCCACACCCACTGGCCCAAAGCTCCGCCCACTGCCCAACCCACATAATTAGCATAATGTAACACCGCCGAATTATTATAGTGCAGATGATATCACTAAATTCCCACCAAACAGGGCCTATTTTAAGGAAAAAGCCTCCCTACATATTAAACCATCATTATGTCAGACCCATAGCACTGCACCATTGTTTTGTTCAGAATATGGAAACTGAAATTTTAAAACATGCAGTTCATAAGTTTGACAGATATAAAAACACATAGAGCTTCATATTTGCTCCTCATGCATAACACCATTAAAAACATGCTGTGCCAGTCACAGGCGGTGAGTGAGAAGATATAGTTATGATATAATAAAATGATTTTTTTTTTTTAAATGCATTTCTTGTTTTTAATATCCTTCCCCTGCCCCCTTACTCCATTTATCCTGCTCATCTTTCATTATTGCTGCTACATTCCTTGTATTGCACTCACAGCACCACCTTCCACCCATGTGACTTGCCACAGCAAGCTTGCACCTAAAAGTCTTGCCAGAGCACCAAGATTGCACCCACAGGTCTTTTCAGAGCACCTAGATTGCACCATCAAAATTGTGCTCTAACAAAGCCAATCTGTACCAAAAAATTGCATTTCTTGCTTTTATTCCCTTCCTCTGCACGCACATTGCACCTAAAGGACAGTACCCACATCACTTATTATGCACTCATATTGCACCCACAGGATTTGTCTTGCCACAGTGTAAATTTCCCCCACACAACAAGCCACAGTGTCAATTTCCCCCATAGCACATTTTATTTTGCCCTACAGAACATGCCACAGCATCACTTTGCCAATTAAAAAAGCCAATGTCTGGTACCAATTAACATGCCACAGTCACTTTGTAAATAACATATGCAACAGCCAGTTTTCCTTATTAAAATATGCCACAGTGTCCATTAAATGTGCCAGTTTGCTCATCAACATGCCACCATTAGTTTGCCCATAAATATGCCACATGCAGCTTTCCAAATAATATACCATAGCCAATTTGCCTATGAATATGCCACGGTTAGTTTGTCCATAAATATGGAAGTGTTAGTTTGTCCATAAATCCGAGACAGCAAGCTTGACAATGAATATGCCACAACCAATTTACCCATTAATATGCCAGTGGTATTTTACCCATTAATATGCCAGTGGTATTTTGCTCATTAATATGTCGCAGCCAATTTGCCCATAAATATGCCAGTGGTATTTATTGCACTTTATAAGCACTTATACACTGGGGTTTCTTTGTTTTTATATATATATATATATATATATATATATATACACATACATATATACACACACACACACACACACACACACACACACACACACACACAAACAGAAGGAAAACAAAGATAACCCAGTGTACAAACATGGACTGCATTTTCCCTTGTATTCCCTTAGAAACAGAAGTTTTAATAATACAGTATTCATTTATATATATAAAACTTATGTTCCTAAGGAAATAAAAGGCAGTCCTTGTATCCCCTAGCAGCTCTCTCTAATTTGTTGCTTTTTTTTCCACACCACTGCTGCACAGTGTGAAAGGGTCCAGCATGGTGGATTCCTTTCTTGCTGTTTACTGAACAGAGTCCTCCCTTGTGCTGCCTCTCTCTCACCCACCCTCCCCCTCCCCCGTGTCTCAGGAGAGCCGATGCTCTCACTCATGCAGAGGTCGCACTAGGCAAAAAAGGGACAGTTGGCAACTATGTATGTGTGTGGTGAAATTTTACATGAGGCCTATAGTGCAGGTGTATTTTAAATGCAATTACCTTTTAATCACCACCTCCTGGGAGCGTGAATTCCCACCAATTTCATTTACTGCGTCCGTGACCTCCTGCCAGTTGATACTCCTCCTCCGGATTCTCTTGGCTGCTGCCCCTAACACCCAGTTGTAGTCCTGGCACACCTTCCTCACGAGTGCCAGATTTTCCTCTGCCAAAAAACTCTTTGAATGTTGGTCTTTTCTGAGCAACTTTCCCCCTCTCTTCTGCCCTTCCCCCCGGCTTGCAGATCCTGCTCCTTCCATTACAGCTTAAATGATCTGACTGAGGAAATGGTGGTCTGGTGGTGATTATACACCAACATCCCTGGACAGTGATTGGCTGTAAGTTGTAAATCAATGTATCAATTTAATAAAGGTACTGGGCCATTTCCTGTGGAGATTCCTCAGAATTGAAGATAAAACACTCCCATAGGCTATAATGGGGATTTTTTAAAATAGCTTTAAACTACACAGCTAGGTGCATTTTGACTAAACAATGTTAGGGCCAGCCAGCACAGCAGTGCATGCTTTCAATCTGAATAAAATAATCTATATACTGTATGTCTGTCTGTATTTGTCAGTTTTGTATAATGTGTTAATAAGCATTTTGATAATTATGGATGGAAAGTGTAATACATATTAAAAAAAGATAACATTTCATATCCATAATTATGAAAATACTTAGTAATACAATCTATGTTATATGCTTATATCCACAGATTTTGCCTCCAATTCACTCCCTGCATACTGATTGTGAAGTACAGAGAGAGAATGGCAGCAAAATGACAGTGAAAGGAAAAAAACAAACTAATTTCCTGTTTAAAAAAAAGTTAACCCTTCCCTTGCTGATCACAGTTTCTTTTTACTGTGATCTGTTTCCTTCCAAGTTTATGGCCCTCATTTAGTTTTTTCTAAAAAAAATTATATTTTTTACAATTTTACTATATTACTTATATTCTTTTCATGTATTAATTTAATTACAGTTAACTCCTACAAGCCTGTGCTGTGATTATGACCAGAGCAAATGGTAATCCCTTTGTGATGTTAGGACGTACTATGCCGTCCTGATTTTAACCCCTTAGTGACATGACTTTTTTGGCTTGTCCGACGCTTGGTGACATGGGCTGTTTTAACATTTCTGAGGTGTTTTGCTGTAATTTATTTCTGTCTCATTTAGTGTACCCACACAAACTATATATCGTTTTTATCGTCATAAGAAGGGCTTTCTTTTTATACCATTATTTTGATAATAGCATATAATTTGATGTAAAAAAAATAATAAAATATGCAAAAAAATTTAAAAAAACTTTTTTTATGACTTTTATTTGAAAAATCGTATACTCATGTACAAGAGACAACAAAAAAACACTGCTAAATAGTTTCTAATATATGTCCTGAGTTCAGAAATAGCCCATGTTTTATGTTTTTGTGCTTTTTTATTCATGTTACAGGGCCAGAACTATAAGTAGTGCAAAGCTATTTTAAAATCCTTTTTTTCAAAATTATCGATAGTGACATTGTAACACTGATATCTGTACTAAATCCATGAATGACCCCCAACATGTACATATTTTTGAAAACTAGACCACTCAGGGCATTTAACTTGGGGTATTTTGACACATTTGACACAAAAATTTTTTTTACAATTTTTCACATATACTGCAATTTAGGTAAACATTACCTTAAAATGTGAAGGGGTATTTCCAAATAACACCTCATTTTGTGTTCAGCAACATCTCCTGAGTACAAGGATACCACCCATGCATAGGTTTGTTGGTTTGTTTTGGGGCTAAAAGGCCACATTTAGGGGGTGCGCATTTTGGTTTTCCAACTTGGAATTCTGACATGCATAAAACTTGCGCCCATGTCCCATTTGGGACATTTTTGAAGCCAGAAAGTGTATTCTATCCCACAAAACCATATATATTTTTAAAACTAGACACCCTAGGGTATTTCAAATGGTAGTATTTTAACACTTTCCATGCACTAATTATACTACCAGCCTATGTCAATGTTTTGGGTAGTAATTGTTTTCACATACATTGTACTTTGGGCATGAATCCACAGATCCTGTTATATGTCAGTGCCAAACAACACCTCAATATGTGTTCAGCAACATCTCCTGAGTACAGGTATACCACCCATGTGTAGGTTAGTTAGATTATTTGGGGGTTAAAAGGCCACATTTGAGAGGTGCGCTCTTTGGTTTTTCAACTTGGAATTCTGACGTGCAGAAAACCTGCACCCATGTTCCATTTGGGACATTTGTGAAGCCAGAATGTGTATTTTACCCCACAAAACCATACGTTTTAGCAAACTATTCACTCTAGGGTATTTCAAATGGTAGTATTTTAACACTTTCCATGCACTAATTCTACCACCAGCCTTTGTCAAATTTTAGGTTAGTAATTTTTTAATGTTTTGTTTCCACATACATTGTACTTTGAGCATGAATTCACAGATCCTGTTATGTGTCAGTGCAAAACAACACCTCGATATGTGTTCAGCATCATCTCCTGAGTACAGGGATACCACCCATGTATAGGTTTGTTGGGTTGTTTAGGGGGGGTGTGCATTTCCAACTTGGAATTTTGACATGTAGTCAGCCTGTGCCCATGTTCCATTTGGAACATTTTTTAAGCCGTCCAATGAATTTTACCCCATCAAACCATATATTTTTGGAAAATAGACATCCTAAGGTATTTCAAATGGTGGTATTTTAATACTGTATATGTACTAATTCTTCCACCAGCCTTTGTAAAAGTTTGTGGTAGTACTTTTTTGGGAGTTTTTTTTCCACATGCATTGTACTTCAGGCATGAATTCACAGATTCTGGTATATGTCACTGCCAAACAACAACCCAATATGTGTTCAGCGACATCTCCTGAGTACAGGGATAGCACCCATGCATAGGTTTGTTGGTTTGTTCCAAATTCCAACTTGGAAGTTTGACATGTAGTCAACCTGCGTCCGTGTCCTATATGGGATATATCTTTGAAGCCAATACCATGTATTTTTTAACAGTAGACACCCATCACTCCTTGTGGCAAGGGCTCAGCAATAGTACAATTGACCTATTCGTATGAATGGGGACTCTATTTCGGTTTATAGAAAGTCAATAGCATTACATGTATTCCATAAACTGAAAGTCTATAAACCGAAAGACATTCGGCTTATAGACTTTCGGTTTATGGAATGCATGTAATGCTATGAACGAATGGTTAATAAACAAAAATCATTCGTCCATTTGTGCTATTGGCTTTCTATAAACCGAAATCGAGTTGGTTTATAGAATACCAATAGCATTACAAGCATTCCATAAATCGAAAGTCTTCATTATGTCGGTTTATGGCTTGTATGTAATGCTATTGGTATTCTATAAACCGACTCTATTTCGGTTTATAGAATGCCAATAGCACGAATGGACTAATGATTTTCGTTTATTAACCATTCGTTCATTCGGCTTTGATTAGTTTAGCATTTTCGTTATTCGTTTTTCAGACGAAAACGAAAACGAATGCACATGTCTAATAAAGGCCTGGATCCAGAATAGGACACTTGCCAGTTATGCAGCAGGGGTAGTAACCTTTGGCACTACAGGTTATTATACGTATCATGGTATTCAGCCAACCAGATGGATGGCTGAGGATCATGAGATGTGCATTCCCCAGCAGCTGCAGTGCCAATCCATAATCATATAATACCTAACCTTTGGCATCATAGTTGTTGAGTACTCTCCATCCCATGATGCTTATCACACTGGCTGAGAGTCATGGGAAATGTAGTCTGAATAGCTGGAGTATTAACTCCATTTTTATTTTAGAATCTAGCCCTCTGGTTGGTATGGCATGTAAAGGGTTACAATATAATGATATTACCAGTTATCATCTCCTGCACAGGAAGAGGAAACATGAATAAAGAGGAGGGAATAAACAGAAACCAGCCAATCCCATGGTAAAAGAAGTCAGAGTGACTGGGAGAGAGATCAATAGGATTAGAGGAGGGATCTAAGGGGAGCTGCCCAATAGGGTGACAGACAGATAGCTAGTGGCCAGTGGGATGAATGAAATCAATGGCAGTTGAATGAAGCTAATGGAACTTGGGCAATAATGAATAATAGTAACTGGTAATATTATATTGTAACCCTTTACATGCCAAACCAACCAGAGGGCTAGATTATAAAATAAAAATGCAGTTAATACTCCAGCACAGCCACGACTATGCTGACAGTCATGGCTCCAACATCTTTAGAGCGACTGGTTTTCCATAAGGCGCTAGGTGAAGGAGGTTATGGAAAGGTCGAACTGGCGTGTGACTTTGTTAGTAAACGGTGGTTTGCAGTTAAAAGCGTGAGGAAGTCCACCATAACAGACTTTAGGGATGTCATGATTGAGAAGTAAGTGCTAGAAATTGCAGCAGGGAGCAATTTCTGCACTCAGTGTCATTCCACCTTTCAGACCCCAAGCCATCTGCATTATTTGATGGACTTCCTCTGCGGCAGCTCTCTTGATGATTACAGCTACAAGAATGGCAAGCTTCCACTTGCAACCACAACATTCATTGCAGCAGAGATTGTGTGTGAGTTGCAATATCTCCATGGTAAGGGGGTCGTACACCGTGACCTCAAACCCAATAACATCTTGCTGACCGTTGAGGATCAAATTAAGATCTGTGACTTTGGTCTTGCCGTGTCAGGCATGTTTGGAGATAGAAGAACTGAAGGGATGACCAGAACAACTGGATATATTGCCCCAGAAATGCTGAATAGCAGAAGATACAAAGCAGCCATTGGATTTGTGGGCACTAGGCATTATCCTATTCCAAATGCCCAAATGATGATAAATATGCACCCCCCGTGGCCCCTCAGTCACTACTAAGTTTCAAGTTCACCCTCATTAATACCTAATAATTTCTATGTTGTTCATTTGTCCAATATTCAGGTATTGCACTGGGACTATAGTGTTCACACAAGCAATTCAATGTACGTTACCTCTAAAAGGTTAGATAACGCGTTAATAATGGGAAACCTCTTGAAACATACCTAGACATTTCTACTTTTATTAACACCCACTCATTCCCTACAAGTCGTAATATCAAATATATCAAATATAATAGATGATACCTATTGCCATAGCGTGCCTATTATGCCTAATTACTAGACATGTGCAAAACTAAAATTTTCGCTTCATTTTCCTACACAGAGACAGAGTCTCCATTCATTTTATGCATGGAGACTGTCTCTGTGTAGTGAAAGCCAATAGTACTATTACATTCATTACAAATGCCGAAAGTCTATAAACCAAACGTTCGGTTTATAGACTTTAGGTTTATGGATTACATGTAATACTACGGGCTTTCTATAAACCGAACTAGAGTTCCCATTCATAAAAATTTTTGAATGGGGACTCTGTTTCGGTTTATAGAAAGCTAAGAAGTTGAACGAATGGTTTAATATAAACGAAAATTATTCGTCCATTCGTGCTATAGTAGTGGCATTACTATAAACCGAAATAGAGTCGGTTTATAGAATGCCAATAGACTTACATGCATTCCATAAACCGAAAGTCGTTCATTATGTCGGTTTATGGGATGTAGTGTACTATGCTATTGTATTCTATAAACCGACTCTATTTTGGCTTATAGAATGCCAATAGTACTACGAATGGACGAATGAACTAATGATTTTTGTTTATTAACCATTCGTTCATTCGGCTTTCGTTAGCTTAGCATTTTCGTTATTCGTTTTTCGGACGAATGAACGAAAAGGCTATTTTCGGACGAAAATGCATTAGTCCGAAAACGAATGCACATGTCTACTAATTACAAATGTTTGTTTGCCTACATCTCCATCTGTGGAAAAACAAATAGG
Source organism: Pelodytes ibericus (assembly GCA_036172795.1). Lineage (NCBI taxonomy): Eukaryota > Metazoa > Chordata > Amphibia > Anura > Pelodytidae > Pelodytes > Pelodytes ibericus. The sequence continues at coordinate 172,991,741 of CM069858.1, forward strand.
GGGAAGACAAGACCCCCCCCCCCCCAACCTTGTAGATGTAGAAATCCCCGGGCCTGTTCCTACATGCCCGCCCTACATATGTGAATGTATCAATTAAGATTATATGTTGTATGGGTGCACACTGCATTTATTGCCTTTATTGTAAAAATTGTGGTCGCCTTAGTGGTGCTCTGTGCAACATATGCCGGTTCTGGGGTGCTGTCCAAACCATGGTTTTTGCATATTTATGAAGCCTGACCAGCTTTTGGGCGTGCACTCCACCCACTCACAGGTGCTCTGTATATGGTGTCCAGTGAGATTTGTATAAATTCTAGTTCAAGACAGATTGTCAGAGAGATTCATTCCAAGTAAGTAGCTAGAGATAGGACTCACCAAGTTTGGAGTACTTTGGCGTAGTGGTGGGCTAAGCAAAATATGGCCATATATTGTGACTAAATCTCCAATATTTTTTCATCTAAGCTAGGTGCTTTTAAAAATATTTAAAAATTGTTTAAAATTATTAAGATTATATGTTGTATGGGTGCACACTGCATTTATTGCTTTCAATTATTCTATACCATACCACCTCCTGAGCCTCACCCTCTCCACTATGGAACCCAGAGACTGCTTGTAGCTGTCACAGCAACCAGGCATGGTCAGGATATAACAACAACTGGCCGTCAAATCCTCCCAAAATGTGAGTACTATATATCCACAAAACGCCTTTCACTAGAGCTACACACGTACCAAACACAATGAGACTTAAAATGCATGTACATCAATGTTAAAGGACTTAACACTCCCCATAAAAGTCAACTACTGTTCGAAGAAGCGTCCAAATCGAAATCCCACATTATCTGCGCACAAGAAACCCATTTTGCCAGAAATAAAATCCCCTATGTATATGCCAAACACTTCTCTACTGTTTTCCATGCCACCAAAAAGCAGGAGCATCGATTTCGCTACATGATTCCCAAGCCCTCACTATCTCAAAAGTCAAAAAAGACCCCAAAGGAAAATATATAATTGTACACCTCACTATGAACAACCTCCAGTTCATGCTACTGAACATCTACACCTCCAACTATAACTCAGCGCAATTCATTCACAAGGTGATCATCCGGGCACAACTTAACACACAAATGGACTCCACATCCCACCATTCCACAAAACAGGTCAACGCTTTAAACATCACAACCAAGGACTCTGAATGAATACATGATGTATGGTAGAGTTCTCAATCCTCTACAAAAAGACTATTATTTCTACTCCCCAGTACATAGAGTCTACACTAGAATAGACTACTTTATAGTAGATAAACTGACCTTACAACGTTCATCTAAATGTGAAATTGGAACCATACAATGGTCCAACCATGCACCAATATATCTGAATTTAGAAGAAAACTTTCCCTTTAGAGGACAGGGAACGTGGAGAATGACTTCCTACTGACCCAAAACAATAGCCAACAAAAAATCAAAGAACGTCTTGCAGAGTACTTTGCTACAAGTAACTTACTCAAAACTTTCCCAGAAATATTGTGGGAAGCTCATAAAGCAGTCCTCCGTGGAACTCTTATATCGAGTGCCTCTTATGAAAAAGAATTGAGTATAAAAAAATAGCCCAGCTAGACAAGGAATTATGATTCGTAGAACAGATCAACAAAACGGATCCAAACCCCACAAGACATAAACAAAGACTACATATCAAACAAAAATTTACCGTATTTGCTCGATTATAAGACAAGGGTTTTTTCAGAAAAAAAATTCTGAAAATTACCCCTCGTCTTATAATTGAGGTCAGACTATAAGACTGGGATCCAGGTCCCCCACAGAGCTGCAGGGGACCTGGATCCCCCTCTCTAACAGCAGGGGATGTCTGCGTGATGAGCGCAGACTCCCCCTGCTGCCGCCCGGCACGACCACCGGGACTTCTATGATGAAGCCGGGTACTTCCGGCTTCGTCAAAAAAAAGTCCAGGTGGTCGTGCCGGATGGCAGCAGGGGAGGTCTGCTGCCCCGCTAGCCACCAGGAGAATCGGGCAGCTGGGGGATGTCTTCACGATACGTGCAGACATCCTCCATGCTGCCCGACACTTCCGTCTATTATGACGGACCAACTGTCCGTCATAATAGACGGAGGTGTTGGGCAGTATGGAGGATGTCTGCACGTATCGTGCTGACATCCCCCGGCTGCCCCCACTAGCCACCAGGGACCAAGAAACAGGTGAGGGGGAGGCAGGGAGGGGGGGAAGAGTAAGAAGGGAGGGGCAGAGAAACGAGGGGGAGAAAGGGGGGGACAGAGAAACGAGGGGGAGGAGAGCAACAAGGGGAGGGAGAGGGCAAGAGACAGAGACAAGGGGAGGGAGGGGGGCAGAGAGAAACAAGGGGGGGAAGAGACAGAGACAAGGGGAGCGAGGGGGGAGAGAGAGACAACACTAAGGGGGTACTACACAAATAGCAATAAAGCAGGATCCTTCCTGGCAAAAAGACTTAAAAAAACAAGAAGCAAAGAAAGCAATACCTCTGTTGGAACCAAAGTTATGAACCCAGCGGCCTTCCTAGATGCTTTTGCCCAGTACTAATCATCCTTGTACAACCTCAACGACTGTGATAGCACACATCAACCCCAAAAGGAGCATATAGATGCCTTCCTTCGTCAAATCAATCTCAACAATGAAAAAAACATGATCTATTTGCTCCAATACGATAATACAGCCACCTACCAATGCAAAACCATCTTCCCAAACTGCATGGGAAAGAGAGTTGCGGCATTAAATCACCCCAGGTAACTGGAACCAAGCTACTAAGAACCCCTACATAATGCAGCAACAACATGGAACTAACAAATTTTTTTTACTCAGATGGTACTTCATCCCAAGCAAGATTACAAAACTCTACCCAACTTCTTCAAATGAATGCTAGCGCTTATGCCACTTCATGGGCTCTATGCTTCATACCTGGTGGACCTGCCCACACATACGGAGTTACTGGACCAACACCTTTACTATCATCAAGGAAACAATGAATGTCACCCTACAACCGAAAATTTAAAAAATCCTGCCACAAAAACCCTACTGGCTCAAAACTGTAAGTCTACAACCATTCCATCCACTCCAGAACTCTATAATTTAATTCACTATAATCTACATATGGAAAAGCTACATTATGCCACAAATGGATCACTAGTCACATATACAAAAATGTATACATTGTGGTCCAATTCTGCCCAATCGGTAGTCTGAGGGGAGGCTCACATTCCCCCCCCCCCCCCTAACAGCACCCCTGTACAATTCTAAAACAATACATATCCATACACACATACTCTCTCTATAACTAGTTGCATTTATACTTACTTGAATTTTTTTATATTTCATTCAACTATGTTATATGTAATAAAAATGTTATTGAAAAATTGCATTCCTTGTTTTTATACCCTTCCTCTGCACCCACATTGCACCTAAAGGACTTAACACAGCACCATACAGTACCCACAGAATTGCCATGCACCTATATTGCACCCACAGCACTTGGCTTGCACTCATATTGCATCTACATGATTTGGCATGCAACAGTGTCACTTTACCCCACAGAACTAGCCAGTGACAACAAGGTGTGGCAACAAGGTGGCCAGATGCTCCTTCAACAGGCTCCGCATTGCAGAGCAGCCTCTCTGAAGCCATCCAGAAGTAGGTCCATCTCCATATCCATGCTGAAAAAACAAGAGGGAAAGACAAACCACCACAGGAACAACAGCTACTAAAGAACCTATGGTTAAAATGGCTACTCATTTCCTGTCACCTCTATCCTATATAACTTTTATAGGTCCACTCCCTGTCAATACTTATGGGCTGAAATGTACCCTCAGCACCCTGTGAAGTACGCCCCTTCCTTAGTCTGTCTGGAGCCTACAGTCCTGTGAGCCATCTACAGTCTGGATGTCTGTGTCTAAAGTTGTCGGTGTCATGTTTAATTATGTTAACTTATACTGTGTTTAATTACCAGTTTTAGATTAGGTTTTCTATTGTTTGAGGCTTAATAAGTTCCCCTGTGCCCCTCCCCCTAGTTGATGTCATATTTGTATGTATATAAGTCTGTGCTGTTTGACAAATAAATGTTGTTCATTCTTGCTGTACATAACTGCTAGAGGTTCTGTCTGCTATTTGGATACAAAAAGCAAGATTACAGAAACAGGGTCTTCCCGAGGTGGGTGTGGACCGCACTGGGTGACACCCCAGCGGGGGTGACAACTGTGTTGCCAGCATCCCCCCGCAGCGCAGTGCGCTGCTGAAAGGTTTTGGGTTTTTTCTGGCAGCCGCATCTGCTGGATTCGGCTGCCGGATAAAAAAGTTTTAAAAAAATCAATGCGACCGGATATGATGAAATAATAAAATAATACTGGCATATTGGGTGTCAAAATTCTGGCAATAACAGGTGCCAAAATTCTGGCATATTGAGTGGCAAAATAATACTGGCATATTGAGTGTCAAAATTCTGGCATATTGAGGGGATAAATTGTCACCTCGTGGGCTCCTGTGTGTCGCATAATTAATGCTGGTCCCAATGCTGGTGTGGCATATTTATTGGGCCCCATGTGTGGCATAAATAAGGGGCTCTTTTGTGTGGCCTGATTGTGGGGCTCTTTTTTGTGGCATAACTATTGTACACTTGTGTGTGGCATAATTACTTGGGCTCTGGTGTGGTATAATTTATGGGGCTCTGGTGTGGCATAATTTATAGGGCTCTTGTGTGTGTCATAGTTATGGGGCTCCTCAAATCGAGGTCAGATTATAAAACATGGATCCAGGTCCCCCGCAGAGCTGCAGGGGACCTGGATCCCCCTCTCTAACAGCAGGGGAATGTCTGCGCGATGTCTTCGTCATAAAAGTCCCGGTGGTCATGCCGGGCGGCAGCAGGGGAGGTCTGCGCTCATCGTGCAGACATCCTCTACTGCCCCGCTAGCCACCAGGGAGAATCGGGCGCAGACATCCTCCATGCTGCCCGACACGGCAGTCTATTATGACGGACCAGCTGTCCGTCATAATAGACTGCCGTGTCGGGCAGCATGGAGGATGTCTGCACGTATCGTGCAGACATCCCCTGGCTGCCCCCACTAGCCACCAGGGAAAGAAACCAGGTGAGGGGGGGGGAGACACAGACAAGGGAGGGGGGGAGACACAGACAGACAAGGGGAGGGAGGGGGGAGACACAGACAAGGGGAGGGGGGACATAGAGAAAAGGGGAGGGGGGATAGATAGAGACCAGGGGGGAATGATAGAGATAGACAAGGGGAGGGGGAGACAGACAAGGGGAGGGGGGAAGAGACGAGGGAGGTGGAGAGAGAGAGAGAAGTTTGGGGGGGAGAGAGAGACAATGCTGGGGGAGAGAGAGACAGCTGGGGGAGGGGGAGAGAGGCCGCATTGGCACATAAAAGGAAATAAAAACAAGAAATGCATTTGCATAATATACATTTTTTATTAAATATTAAATAGCAATTTACATATATAGAAGTTAAACCTTTTTCCTATAGGGTAGTCTTATATTTAGGCTTTTAGTTTTTTTCCTAAAGGAATATACAAAGTTTGGGGGGGTCGTCTTATAATCGGGGTCGTATTATTTTCAAGCAAATACGGTAAGTACTTACGTATGTATTTACTTGTTAAAATATTTTATTAGACTACTTTCTTTAGAAGTAAAGACAAGTAGAATGGTGTACCAGGCATAATAGGAGGATATATAAATCCCCAATGTGAAATAACAATTTTTTTTCTTCTCACCTTACTTGTACTACCCCTTTTGTTTTTTCGAGGAGGTTTTCCTTCGGGCAGGTGAGAAGGTTAAGTCTTAATTGATTATATATATTCTAGATTTAAAAATTTAAGGGGTGATTTGTCGACCATTAAAAATACCAAAAAGATCAATATTATTAATGTTCTTTGGTTGGATCACAATGCAGTCATTTTAGACCTAAAACATATATTTGGTATGCTTAGAAATGAGTGGACACTTAATGACTATAGGTTGAAACAAGAGAATAGGGAACAGATTGTGGAAACTACAGAAAAATATTTTATATAGAATGGAAAAGATAATATGAGTCCAAGGACTGTTTGGTGTGCCTATAAGTGTGTAATCCGCTATATTGATAAAACTAGGTGAGAGCAAAATAGAGATGATTCAGGTCAATACCGGAGTTATACTTAGAATTGAATAGATAACATAAAATAAATAAAGAGTGTCCTAATGTAACAGTGACGGAGAGATAATTAAGATTGAGAAAATAATAAATTACCAAAATCACAAAAAAATTATAGAAACCTGAAAATTAAATATTACTATAAAGGAAACAAGGCAGATAGATTCTTAACTAACAAAATAATAAAAGAGAACAATAAAAAATGTATTGCCAAACTCCATGAGGGAGACAAACTAGTTATGGCTCCTGAAAAATAGACAGGGCCTTCAAAAACTTCTATAGTAGACTATAAAATGTGCCAGAGAAGGTGACTAAATCAGAGATACAACAATATTTGTAACTAAGGAGCAAAGTGAATACCTGAACAAATGGATCAGGGAAGAGGAAGTAGTGGAAGCAATTAACAAACTAAAACCTAAAAAATCCCCAGGGCCTTATGGCTTCCACAGTTTGTTTTATAAAATGTTGAAGGATCAGTTGTGTAAACATTTAACAATAACGTTCAAATGTTTTGTGGATATGAAAAATATACAAAATGAATTGTTAAAGGCCAACATAGTCCCAATCCCCAAGCAAGATAAAGATATTTTCAGAATCACAAATTTTAGACCTATTTCATCATTGAATGTTGATGTGAAACTATACGCATAATTTCTTGCTAACAGAATCAAGGAAGCAATCCCCCTTTTAGTTAACACAGACCAAGTTGGCTTCGTCCCCGGATGGTCTTCGGTTAATAACAGTAGAAGGATCTTGGATTTCATAGATGTTTCCGAGAAAAGGAAATCACCCATGGCAATACTTGCACTAGACGCTGAAAAAGTGTCTGATCGTGTAAATTGGAAATTCATTAACCAAACACTGATCCCCATGCGAATGGGGGGTTGCATCCTAGAAACAGTGGTGGCACTATATTCTGGTATGATGGTTAAAATAAAGGGGACGGGCTTCCTCTTGAACGAATTTGGTGTCTCAAATGGAGCCAGGCAGGGTTGTTCGGTTTCTACGTTATAATTTAATGGTGGAACCCTTGGTCTACGTCATTAGAGACAACAAAAATATAAATGAGAAGTAAAAATTAACCTCAATGTAGACAATGTTCTTCTGACCTTGGAAAGTCCAGAGGATTCAATAGACCAGGTAGTTATGGAAATAGACAAGTTTAGCTATTTGTCAAACTATTGTTTGAATAGAGGGACAACTACGGCTCTAGCAATAAATGTATCTGAAGAAGTAAAAGATAGGATTAAAGAAAAATAGAGTTTTGAATAAGTTAAGGATATATCCTATTTGGGAATTAGAATTTGTATGGGTTTAGCTAAGATAGCTGAACTGAATTTCTTGTCCCTTCTGAAACAAATAAAAAAGAAACTAAGAGCATATGTGTTTCCCAAAATGGAGATACCTATTTAGAATGATCCCCATAAATGTTCCAGTAAGTTGGTTGCAGCTGCTGAAATCCTCTTTTTTCAAGATATATTTGATTAGATAAGAAGGTAAAAATCAAACATAGCCTAGCTATGAAAAGCCTAAATATAGGAGGCTTAGGCATCCCAGATGTATTGGGGGGTACGGATATTTCTGCCATTTTTTGGGGCCACAAATAAAGTGGGTATGATACAATATAATAGAGGGAATAATTAATTTGTATTGAAGCATATTCTAGGTGCGGGGTCAAAATTTAAAAAAAGATAAATATAACTAATCAATTAAATTGGAAATGTGGCCTTCAATCCATAGGTGTAAGCATAAAATCATTGATTTGTCTAGTTGGAAATAGAAGGGCATAGTGAAATTAGAGGACTTAATTGAAGAGAATAAAATAACATATTTTGAGAAACAAAGTCATGAGTGTCAACTGGATAGTAAGGATATATTTACATACATGAGGATTAAACACTTTTTGCAGGACTATCTTCCAAAAATTAATGGAAAATTGTGTAACAGAAGAAATGCTCCAGGATTATGATAAAACATAAAATACAGTGGATAGTCCAGCAAGGGTGAAATGGGAAAAAGATCTGCCAGTATCACTGACCCAGGAAAGTTGGAACAAGGCTGTGAACTATACATAGATACATGTATACTGTTTAAGTCTTAGACAAATACATAATAAGATAGCTAATTGTTTTTATTTAGTCCCGAACATGTTAGCCAAGGTGTACATAAACCAGACTGATAACTGTTGGAGATGTGGAAAAATGGAGAAATTATGCACATATTTTGGAAATGTGATATGATTAAGCAGAGCTGGGTGTATAGTTTTGAAATATTAAAGATGTTATGTGACCTCGAATTAAATTTAAAAACAGCACTTGCTTTTTACATCTAAATATGGGAGATATCAAAGTGGATCTGAGGCCAATAGTTATACATGTGCTTTCAGCAACAAAACGTATGATCACTGGGAACTGGATATCTTCCAAAGTTTTTGTCAAAAAGAGCTTGGTAAAACAGATTATCGTACAATGTAAGATGGAAAGAGGTATAGAGGCCTGGAATAATGGCGGGAATCAAAGATACTACGGTTGGTCTGAGTGGATAGATGCATTGAAGTAAATCTGACATTTTGGAGTGAGGCTCTTGTGTAAAGTTCTTATAAAAACAACTAAACACCGTCTTTTCTCCTTTTCAAAAAGGTGGACTAACCAATAATGGGAGATTTGGGAGATGCAGTTTTTAGTTTTCCAAATTGAAATTTTTACATGCAGACAGCCTGCACTCATGTCCCATTTGGGACATATTTGAAGCCAACCAGTGTATTTTACCCCATCAACTCATATATTTTTCAAAAGTAGACACCAAAGGCTATTTCAAACGGTGGTATTTTAACACTTTCCATACACTAATTCTCCCACCAGCCTTTGTCAAAGTTTGTGGTAGTAATTTGTTTGTGTTTTATTTTTCACAAACATTGTACTTCATACATGAATTCACAGATTTTGGTATGTGACACTGCCAAATAACACCCCAATATGTGTTTAGCAACATTTCCTGAGTATAGGGATACCACCGATGCAGGGCCGGCCTTAAGTGTTCCGGTGCCCTGTGCGGGCTTCCCTCGTGGCGCCCCCCCCCCCGTCTCTTTCACCCCCCTATGTTTGTGTCTCTCTCCCTTCCCATGTTTGTCCCTTTCCTCTTCCTTTCCATGTCTGTCTCTCTCTCTCTCCCTCGGTTCTGTCTCTCTCCCCCCGTCCCCTGTTCTGTCTCTCTCCCCCCGTCCCCTGTTCTGTCTCTCTCCCCCCGTCCCCTGTTCTGTCTCTCTCCCCCCCGTCCCCTGTTCTGTCTCTCTCCCCCCTAACCCCTGTTCTGTCTCTCTCTCTCCCCCAGTTCTGTCTCTACCCCCTGCCCCTTTTCTGTTTGTCTCTCTCCCACCCCTCCCCTGTTCTGTCTCTCCCCCCTCCCCCTGTTCTCTCTCTCTAGCCCTGTTCTCTCTCTCCCCCCTCCCCCTGTTCTGTCTCTCCCCCCTAACCCCTGTTCTGTCTGTCTCTCTCCCCCCTAACCCCTGTTCTGTCGGTCTCTCTCCCCCCTAACCCCTGTTCTGTCTCTCCCCCCTGCCCCTGTTCTTTCTGTCTCTCTCTCCCCTCCCCCTGTTCTGTCTCTCCCCCCTAACCCCTGTTCTGTCTGTCTCTCTCTCCCCTCCCCCTGTTCTGTCTCTCCCCCCTAACCCCTGTTCTGTCTGTCTCTCTCTCCCCTCCCCCTGTTCTGTCTCTCCCCCCTAACCCCTGTTCTGTCTGTCTCTCTCTCCCCTCCCCCTGTTCTGTCTGTCTCTCTCCCCCCTAACCCCTGTTCTGTCTGTCTCTCTCTCCCCTCCCCCTGTTCTGTCTGTCTCTCTCCCCCCTAACCCCTGTTCTGTCTGTCTCTCTCTCCCCTCCCCCTGTTCTATCTGTCTCTCTCCCCCCTAACCCCTGTTCTGTCTCTCTCCCCCCCCCCCTTACCTTTGCCTGAAAAGGTGGCTCCAGGGAGGGGGCGGAGCTAACCGGCACAGCGGTGTAGCTCCGCCCCCACCCCGGGAAGCAGAGCAGAGTCTCCATTATGGGGAGCCCCGGGCAGCAAGACAAAGTGCTGCTCGGCTCCCATGCTTAATGCAGGCATGGGGAGCCGAGCAGCACTATCTCATGCTGCCCGGGGCTCCCCGTGAAGCAGATGCTGCTCTGCTTCCCGGGGTGGGGGCGGAGCTACACCACTGAGCCGGTTAGCTCCGCCCCCTCCCCGGACCCAGCACAGCATGCCGAGCAGAGGGCTGGTGAGGGGGGATCTTTTGATCTCCCCCAGCCAGTGCCTCTACCGGCTTTTTTTTTTTTTTTTACTTTTTTTTTCTTCCTCTCTACCGGCCAGGCAGGCGCCCCCTGGGGTGTTGCGCCCTGTGCGCTCGCACAGGTCGCACACCCCTAAGGCCGGCCCTGCACCCATGCATAGGTTTGTCTGCTTGTTTAGGGGTTAAAGGGCCACATTTGAGAGGTTCGCTTTCTAAGCACATGTGTGCAGGCGGCGCAGCCATTTTTAAATGGCTGCTACGATCACTTTTTTTTTTTTTAATGGTAGCTAATGAAAGCCCTTCTTATGACGATAAAAACAACATATAATTTGTGTGGGTAAAGTATGTGAGAAAGAAGAAAATTACAGCTAAACACAAACCCCAGAAATGTCAAAACAGCCATTGTCACCAAGGGAAAGTCAAGGTGAAAATGTCTTGTCACTAAGGGGTTAAACAGGGAGAGGAACCTGCCAGTAACCTTTCGTTAAGTCTAGAGTTGTCAAGTAACGTGCTTTGCCAAGCCTCTCTATTAACTTATCAACCATAGGCATTGGGTAAGAGTCAAATTTGGATATTCAATTCAACTTGAAATAGTCTTTGCAAAATCTTAAAGTGCCATCAGGTTTTGGAACCAGAACAATAGAACATTATGTGACTCTTCGATAACCCCAAGTTTTAACATTTTTTTTCTACCTCCATGTTTATAGCCTGTCTACGGGCTTCAGGGACCCTATGGGGTTTAAGATTAATCTTTTTCCCTGGTTCTGTTATTATGTCATGTTTAACAACCTTAGCTTTTCCTGGGGTCACAGAGAATACATCCCTATTACTCCTGACAAAATCCCTGACTTTTTGTTTTTGATGATCCCACTGATGGGAAGTTCTGAGGGTTTTAAAGCAACAAGGACTTCCCTATCCTTTCAAGGTTTCAACAAGTATATGTGGTACAATTGCTCAGGTTTTCTTCTTCCTGGTTGCCTTTCTTTATAATTAACTTTTTCAATTATCTCACATGCCACGCTGCAAGGAACATATTCTCCACAGTAGGGACCAGTACTAATACCCTGTCACCAGGTTGGAACACTCTGATCCTAGCATTACGGTTATAGCTGTTTTTCTGTGCTTCCTGAGCCTTATGTTCCTTGACCATAGGCATAACAGCGGCCATTCGATCCTGCATCTGAGCTACATGCTCAATCACACTACGATGAGGTGTAGTCTCCAGCTCCCAGGTTTCTTTAGCGATATCTAGTAATCCCCAAAGGTGTCGCCCATACAATAACTGAAAAGGGGAAAAACCAATAGAGGCTTTTGGCACTTCTCTAATGGAGAACATTAGATAGGTTAACAGAAATTTCCCATCTATGTAAATTACCTAATGTAGCATACCTTTAAGGGTTTTATTAAATCTCTCTACTAAACCGTCAGTCTGGGGATGATATACAGAGGCCCTAATATGTTTTACTTGCAGAAACGTGCACAATTCTTTTGTAACCCTAGACATTGCTTGATCTGTCAGGATTGCCTTGGGAACACCCACTCTGCTAAATATTAGCATTAGCTCCTTTGCTATGGACTTTGCAGAAGCATTACATAGAGGTATTGCCTCAGGATAAAGGGCTACATAGTCCAGAATAACCAGCATATACTGCTGCCCTCTAGCAAGCCTTTAACAACAGGACCCACCGAGTCCATCGCTATTCTTGCTGGAATACTAGATTCTGAGTGAACTGACTCAGGTTGGTTTTACATACACAGTTAATTAGGCAGGTAATTAGCAACTGAGTTCACCTGTAGAGCCTCCACTCTTCAGTGCAATACCTTGCCTGGAGCCTCTGTATTTATTTAACCCTTAGAAGGGAGAGAGAGAATTTGCCAAAGCAGTTCTAATATACCATCATCTACAATTACACCACATTTTCTTTCACAATATACAAGTTGGAAAGACAACATAGAGGGTAAATCATTATTAATACAAAAAAAAAAAAAACAATCAACATGTACAGTAAACAAAGGAGCTGGTAAACTAATAACAGGTACAATCTCTTTTGAGGATTTGGGAGACACTCGTTTTCAGGGTCTTTAGGCTAGAGGATGATTTGGCAGAATAAGGGAGTCTGTTCCACATATGAGGAGCTCTGAAAGAGAACGCACCTCGACCTGCTTCCTTTTTTGAAGTGAGGGATTGCTAGTGAAGGGTTGGTACAGGATCTGAGATTGTGGGATGTGCAGGGAGTAAGAGTGATCATGCCGCTCAGGTAGGGGGGGAGCTTTCCAGAGAAGTGGTTATGCACTTAGCACACTAGGTGGAGAGTGCGCCTGTAGGCAAGCATCAGCCAGTTTAACTCTTTTAACATTTTACAGTGATGAGTGTTATAATCGCACTGTAGTGCAAAACGAAACAATGTATTGTACATAGTGTCGAGTTTACCGAGATGGGTCTGCGGGGCAGAATCATACACAACATCTCCATAGCCTAAGATCGGCATTAACATTTGCTGCACAATACATTTCCTTACCGTGGAATCTAGGTTAGCTTTGTTTCTAAATAGAAAGCCAATCCTAGGAGATAGCTTTGACACTAGCTTGTCAATATGGAGGCCAAAAGATAAATTTGGATCTAGCCACACACCAAGATATGAATTTACCTGGGTCAGGTTATAACTGGATTTGTTTATTTGAGGATTGTTTAATTTAAGTAGCTTAGCATTAGTCCCAAACAACATGGACACATGTTTTTCAGTGTTATGGGATAAGTTGTTGCTAGCTATCCATTTTTTTTACTATTTTCAACTTTAGAAAACCAACCCTATAGTATGGATTCCACTTGTGATAGTTTAGTATTGCTCGTATAAATTACTCTATCATCAGCATACATATGCACATGAGCCAGATTCTTAATAAACATTGTCACTTATTTTTAGAAGATTTAGGACTCCAAAATATTGTGCCAGAAAAACCTAACATCATATTTAGAGGAGCACCAAATTTGAGATCTATACTGGTTGAAAGTAAAACTACCCAAAGGGAAGAGCCTAATAAACAATTTTTTTTAAATTCTTCAAAGGGATTCTTCGGATGTAGAGAGACTATTTCTAGAAAAAGACAGGTGATAGATGTTGAAGAAGATAGAATACTAATGTTATTTGAAAAATGTGATCTACTCCTGTAGTTGAGGTAAAAAATATATATATCTGTATGCAAAACATTTAGGCCATTAAATATAAGAGTAGAAGAACATATCAGAAGTACTAAAAAAAAGTTGTGAACAATATTACCCCCCCCCCCCCCCCAAAAAAAAAAATGTGTTAAAATGATACCTGCACATTTTAACTTTCAGCACTGTAGGGTTAAGCTGCAAATAAATAAATAAATTAAGATTGCCCCACTGCTTCCAACCACTCCCTTCCCCCCCAAAAAACAGAATTCTGACCCTTCATGGCTAGTGATCTCATACAGTCTACTTAAAAAATAGCCCCTAGTGACTGTGTGTTGGCCACGGGTGGCGCTTTGCCATTGGTCCCAACTATAATTAAAATATGGCTCCCCCATGGGGTTGTACGCCAGATTAATTTAATAATTGACCCCCACATGGCTGCTGGCTAGCAAATATCTGCAGCCCCCTTATAAATAACAACGGCCCCTCAGGGGGAACTACGCCCATTGGCCCATTAATAAAATAATAGTTCCCCTGGTGGGCCCATGGACTTTAATAAAATAAAAGGTTCCCCCATGGCGCATTGGAGGCACTATTCCCCGAAGACCGGAATAAAAAAAACCCACCCTTTTAGTGCCATGTAAAATATTTTATTATCTATATCCCGGTTCCAGCGGCAATGGAATTGTTTTTGTTCCTCAAAACATTTCTGAATAATTTTACATCCGTTCATTTCTGCTAGGCTTCTACCTCTATCCAACCTTTCTCTCTCTCGGCTCCTACCTTCATCCCAACTTCTCCTCCATTCATGTGAACACCCTCTTGCTTTTTTCAACTACCACATTTCAGAAATATTAAAGACAGGCAGGGATTTCCAAGATGCCCATGGCATTGCAGATATGAACTCTGCCTGTAAGCCTGTATAGGCAGACCATGCCTGATTGCCTGACACAAGCATGGTGTCACATCAGGAGAGTAGATCAGTCACACTATTCTTGCTTGCAGGAGTAAATTGTATCTACAATAGTATGGGGTACTCTGTTTTCTTAAATCATGAATAATGCAATGAAAGACGTGCAAACACAACACACCAGGTAGGCATCTATTTCATCTATATGGTGGGGCATAAAACATATTTTTGTATTTCAATTCTGTAGATATGGGTTAGGTGACAGGGTCCTTTTAAATATAAAATTCATATTATTATATTTTGCAGTTCAATTCCAATGTCTATGGACCTGATACTTAAAACAGGTGCATGGGATTCCTACAATTCTGAGGTTTATATAGAACTACAAACATTTTAACATTTCATTCATTTGTTAGCAGTAATAGCAGCAATCTGTTTAAAGCGTTAGAGTTTATTTTGTGTCAGCGGTAAAACCCAAAAGACAGGAACAGCCTGAAAATCTTCATTCTCATTGTTTAATAATCGCTGACACTCAAGAAAAAACCTAATTTGGAGCTTTAAAAAACAAAATTCCTGTGTCTGACATAGCAAGAAGGCATGCAGCTGTGGATAGCTCAACCAATCTATAAAAAATATTTCTGATGCATGGAATAGTTTAGGATGCACATGACCTAGGGAACGTCTATTATGGACCGTAACCCAGACCCACCCCAATAAATACACGACACATTAATTCTTTGGAAAGTGTGTGGGGGTGCCACAACTTTAACTAAATATATAAATATAAAATGTTATCAATAACCAAATACATATAAAACACAATGTAACAAAACACCCTAAGATCCCTGATACTGTTAAACATTTAGTATACCAGCAGGACTCACAAGTACCCTCAGCCGCCCTTAGCTTCTGGCTTGAGGAATGCTCCTGTTTTTCCAAATTTCCCAGGAATCATGTCCGTGATTTGAACCCTTATGTGTATATCCTCCTCAGTGTCAGAGATCGTTAGGCCATGAGATGCAGGCATGATAACCTTATTCTTGCAGACTCCTCCAAACTCCATAACCCAAGCCATCCTGAATCCCAGAATTCCACACATCAAGTCCAGTGTCGGTAAGATGTACCCCATCTGGACAAAACATTTGGGGAGAGTTTTCTAAAAGTGCATGAATGATCACAATACCCCTTTGCACCAAACAAAGCCATAAAGTGAGCATAAAATCATGAACGAAAACTGAAAAGAAACATACATTCAGCACATTACACCGTTTTGCCCTATAGACTGTCTCTCTTGTTTTTGATTTTTTTTTTTAATTACTTAAACACACCATAGCACAAACAAGAAACAGGAAACTCCAGTTTAGCCAAACCATTTACCCCAGAAACAGAGACCCCAAGAGCATGACACAATAGCCCACTTTTAATTTTTGTTTTGTTTATGCACTTGAAACCCATGAAATAAAAACACACAGAACAATACCAGCATCCTAATGACTCCAATGCGCTTTATTGTGTCAATAGGCAAACCCCATCTGGGTACTTCGGTGGCAGCCCCGATATGAAAAGAATGTTGGTGCAATACGCATGTGATGGGAGACCCACTCGGAGCAAACATTTCCTAACAAATTACAAAATCTGGAAATATGATAAAAAGGTTAAATCAGAGTGGAGCAATAATGGTGTGGATAAATCAACAGGGTGCATCAAAATTAAACATCTGTAACTGGCCAAAGGGCAGATACCACCACCCAGTATTTCCTGAAAACTAACCCAAAAACCCTTACCTGTGTGATCGGTTTTTGAGTTATGGAACAAAAAGGTGATCTTGGTCTCCGCCATAACCACATCGCTGACCAGCAAACCCCCAGGCTTGCTCCTGCTAGGGCTGACTAACTCCCCAATCCTCATGGTGCCATAGAACACCAGGGAAAATGCCAGCTGGAATAATGCAGTCTCATATTCTGAGAAAAAATCCATTGCAGAGCCCTACTGATGTCCTGCAAAATTTGAAAGGAAATTGTCCGTCTGCCATCAGCCACAGTGGAGTGCTTCCTTAATGCTTTTAGCGTTTACTGAACAATAAACTAATTGGTGTAGTCAGGGTAACCCCCTGATGATGGGGGAGACAAGGCCGATAATTTGGTGATTGCCTGCACTACACAAAACCTAGACTACCTGAAGCATCCAAATAATGATCTAAGACAGGATAAAACGTTGCGTTGCAACATCGAGATCCCATTATACAAAGTCAAAAATGAATATCATACCCTGATCTGCTTTCAAATCAGTGGGCTGCATAATATAATGATGAGGCGCCCTGCACCCCACAGTGGCCAATGACAATCTTCACGAAAAAATTCAGCCCATCGGAAAGATCCAACAGGAAAAATCTAATTTACCTAAAAGAGACTGCACATTCTTTAGCATCACTTTTTTCTCTGACAAAAAAAAGAAAATAGTAGAGCTAAGATCTACCAATTTCTCCTCAGGCAATCTACATAACTGGTGATCTGCATCAGTTTCAATATCTAAAAATGTTCTAACTGATATGGGGCCTTCAGTTGTGTTAAAGGGACACCAAAATGCCTGATAACCCTGAACATTGTTTCCATTAAAATTTGGCAAACATGGGAACCCCTGTGACCCACACATAGGAAATCGTCCAAATAATGGACAATGGAATCCAAACCCGACTGCTCCCTGACCATCCATTCCAAAAATGAGCTAAAAGCTTTGAGAAAAAACACAATATGGAACAACCGATGGGAGGGCACATATCTACAAAATAATTATCCTGAAATGAAAACCCAAAAGATGCCAACAGGCAGGATGAACAGGGAGAAATCGGAAAGCAGACTCCACATCGGAATTAGCCATAAGGGCAGTGACCACAGCACTTTTTACGCACGGCAGTGTCAAAAGTATAGCTGACAGCACAGAGCTCCCTATCAATACCATCATTGACAGAACCATCCCGAGGGTAAGACAGATGATGGATAAGGTGAAATTGGCCAGGCTCTTTCTTGGGGACGAGGCCAATACTATCATTTTTGAAGGACATCACACATATATTACAAATACTTAGTTAATTAAACAAAAAAACAAGTGTTTGAGGTGACAGGAACAAACAATTCTGCCAAGTGAAAACTAAGTGGATATTCAATTTGAAGACACTGACACATAGTGGCTTAAACATGGATTTTGTAGTTTTAGCTGTCCTATACAATGAGTTATACCTATTAACCCCATAGTGACAATGGCTGTTTTTACATTTCTGCATTTTTTGTGTTTAGCTGTTATTTTCCTCTTTCTCGTTTAATAATATTATATACTGTTTTTATCACCACAAGAAGAGATTTATTAAGATACAATTATTTTCATCATATCATATAGTTTACTATAAAAAAATTATAAAATATGATGAAAACATTTTAAAAAATAAACTTTTTCTAACTTTTACGTGAAAAATCTTTTACACATCTACACATGGATTCTAATAATTGTCCTGAGTTTAGAATAACCCAACAATTACATGTTGTTTTATTTTTATAAGTTATATGGAAATGACCTAAAGTTGATTTTTTTTCCCCTAACAATTTTCTCCTACAATGATCTTTTGACAACATCCCCGATGATCAACTTAACCCTAACTCAAAACCAAATTCTAAATGTAATCCTAACCGAAATAATGGTGTAATGCTGCCACTAGAGGCAGTCTACCAACTACAACAGAGTGACGGAATTGGTGATTTGAACAATTAAAACAAGGAACTGCAGTAATCCGCTGTAAATCAAAAAATATTAATTAAGAAGGCAAGCACATGACAAAATAATGAAACAGATGACCTGGTGTAGCAAACCAAAATGGTGTCTATAGTCTAAACAGTTTGTTTACAAAGCTGGTCATGAATCCAGTTTGATAACAGAAAAGTTTAAGAAAACACATTTTCCATTCTAACAAACATTTGCCCCTCTAATGATATTATAAAAATATTTCTTCTTTTAAACATACACTACTCCTTTATTGGGTTAATTCCCTTAATGTATGTAAATGTTTCTATGATATTCCCCCTGTCTCGTCTTCCCTCAAAGCTATACATGTTAAGATCCTTTAACCTTTGCTGGTAAGATTTATCCTTCAATCCATAAACCTGTTTAATAACCCTTCTCTGAAATCTCTCCAAAGTATCAATATCCTTCTGGAGATACGGTCTCCAGTACTGCGTATAGTAAGTGACAAAAGTGTTCGTTTATGAAGACCAGGCCAGAGGAAAGAATTTGCGCATAAGCGGTGTCGTAGAGGATATTGATCAAAATAGGATGAGGGCCTTTTTACTGGATTTTATTAAAGACATAGGCATCTACAAAGCAAAACATGGAGCTACCAATATAAATTCTGGGAGTCCAAGGGACATAATTGTAAGGTTTTCCACTTTCTTTGTAAGGCAAAATGTCTTTGTAGTCACTAAAGATTTTAATCCAGCACATGATCAATTTCAATTTTGTTGTCCAGGACCTTTCCGTCTCAATCAACAACATAAGGAGATATTTTTGATTTCCAGCAGAGCATTTAAAAAAAGAGGAAAATAAGATACAATTGGTGAATATTATGTGATATAAATAAAATATGTTTAAACAAGTTGTAGATAGTAGGAATTATGAGTGGTTCAGAGAAGCTATAGGTAGATGAGCTGTTAATAATATTATTTATTTTTTCTTCTTTTCTCCAAATAGGTGTATATGGATGTGTTAGAGGTTTTTTTAGCGCAATGAGCGGTACAATGGAAACTGTGTAATACTTTATAACACAGCACTTCAAAGAATATTTCCTTTATATATTATGAGAGTATGTGACAAGTAAAAATCACTTGCATATTTAGGTATAAATGACTGCACTTTTACACTAGCACTTGGTGTGGAATTTCCCAGTATTGAGATGATGTAACACATAGTTAAGGAGAAACATAACAATAGGATTAAACACTTCTCAGTAGTATAACATTTAAAGGGATTGCACACAAAAATGTTAAGCACATTATCTCTTACTCTGTGCCTTCACTTGAAGAAACAATGTCCTTTGTGTCCTTTAGACTTTGAAACACCTTTGGGTGCAATTCTACCCTATTCTCAGGGGCCTCAGCAAATTAGGGGCCTCGAAGGCTGCAGCTCAAGGCCCATGTCTTAATCTGGCCGATGAAAAAAGAAATCCGCTTGCCGTTGAGGAGTTGGCTTGGGATATCAGAAGATCTCCCCATCCTTGTCAGCATGCAGGCAGCATGAAGTGTGTGTCCCAGTCATGCTGCCTCTCTCGTGCTCCCCGTCGCTCTCATCATGGCAGGTCATGTGATTGACACCGGTCATGTGAACTTCTGCAATGAGAGTAGCAACTAGCACGAGAGAAGCAGCATGGATACCTGTCTGTGTGCCTGGGCAGTGCACAGACTCGATTCTGCCCGACACTAGACCCCAGGGAGCGCGTACGAGACCCAGAGTGCGATCAACGGAGAAACGTAGAAAAAGAAAAGAAATCCTGAGGCGTAGTGAACTGCAAATGCGGAGCTAATAATAACCTAAGAAGCTAAGAGCCTTAGGTGAGCAACGGAGAACAACTGGGAGCTAACTCAGACAGGTCACAGGATACATGAGTGGGAAGGTACTGCCACATTATTTTCTTACCTTCCTGAACCCCAGGCATTTTAAACCTTGTTCTATACTACTATATGGGGTCTACCACATGGGGATTGGAGGAAGCTTAAGTGAACAAGTTGGGACGTAGTAAACCAGACCACAATTGATTTCACATTTAAAACACTCCCTGAGTTACTCTGCATTATCCAAGGCCAACCTAAGAAATCCCTGAAGCAATACAACCCACTATACAGGTATAGAAGTGGACATACCGCCTCACAGGAGTCCAAGAACTGGTTGAGACTGGCTGTCCGCAAGTGCCCGTGCTTAGGGGTGAAGGGAGGGCCGTTCATAGACCTCACCTCAGTGAAAAGGAAATAATCCGGGCCCCGAGTACTCAAGGGTTAATCCCTTAAGGGGTAGCTACCCAAGGAAGGCAGAGCTGCCCAAGTTAAATACATAGAAGGCCCCAGCATGGCAGTTAATTAAAATTTCCATAAAGCTCATCATGGCAAGAAAAAGAACCCAAGATCAGAGCCTTAAAGGGATAAGAAAGAGAGAGATAAGAGACAGGACAAAAGTGAAACACTAATGTCAAACTTCTCTCCACAAGTACAAATAGTTGCTTTGTGGCAACAAAGACACTCGAAGGGGGCAGAGAACACTCAGAAGTGGTCAGAAGTACAAGAGATCTCCCAGGATTATCTCACATCAGCCCTGGATGCACAATTTCTTATGTTCAAACAGGAGTTTAATAAATTGGCAACCGACACCAGGAACGATATGAATAAGCTTGATGAAAACAGAGGAATATCTAGAAACTATCTCCTTAAAAAATGAATACCCAGAATGATAGATTTGGGGAACAGGTTTTTTTTGTGTGTATTTGTATTTAGAGAAGTAGTAAGAAGGCTCGAACACAAATGGAAGTGAAGAAGATCCTAAGGCCCTGAACTGAGTTTGTGTGATAGAAGTGTAGAACATAATTTGATTACTATTATATACACGCTCCCCTCCCCTTGTCTTCTATCCCTGCCCTATTTTTGTGATCAGAGCTACACCAGGGTATCTCCCCCTATCCCTTTAGTCTTGAACAATTAAGGTAGCTGGGTACAAAATGTGAGATGACTATGGATGCAAGTTGTCTTTCTGGCGGGGCCGGCAGGGACACCGTGAATAGCAGAATCCCGAGTTACACTAGATTAGAAAAGCAGTTCAATATTTCTAATTATTTAGGGGGGATGCATATAGATCCCTCTAAAGTGAGGTGGGATAAGTACATGGGTGATGTGTTTTGGATATGTTCGTAAAATTATCTCTGATGATCTATTGGCAAGAGCCTGTGAATGGTTAGCACATTACCAAGGGGCAGGATTAGAATAGCATCATTGAATGTGCAGGGGGCTAACTCACCGCAAAAAAGATAAATGATATTGGAACTCATAAAGAAAGGACATATGCATATTTGCGTGCTCCAGGAGACGCACTGGAAGGTGAGGGATTTGTGTAGGATTTTTTGTAGGGAATTATCAATTAATATCTTAAATCAAGAAAATAACCCGGAAGGGAGATTCATTATCCTTATTTTAAGTTATTCACAACTACAAATATTTATGCACCAAACCAGTCCCCTTTAAGATTCATTAAAAAAATCTTGGCCAAAGAAGAGAGGATTAAGCAAGGTACGGTCCTCATGCTGGGTGATTTTAATTGTATGATGGATCCCAATATGGATAGTAAAAGTATGAGACGCAAAACTCAGAACTGGACTGTCACCAACAACGCTAAGCGACTTAGAGAACTGGTAAGATCCGCGGGTCTGTTAGATAAATGAAGAATGTGCCACTTGGTTTTCTAAGTCTCACATAGCTTACTCAAGGATTGATCTAATGTTGGGTGGATTGGGCATAGTTAAATTTGTTCAGAAAATAGGTATATAGAATACATCTTGGTCAGACCACATTCTGATTATTTTGGATTTAAAAGTTGAAGACATGGGCAGGAGGACAGATTGGTGGCTAAATGACTAAGGAAACTAAGTTAGTTAACTAAGGAAAAAATGTAGATCAGATAAAGAAACTCACTGACCTTTTCTTTAACCCCTTTATGACGCTAGGTGCTTGCGTCCCAAACGACGCAAGCACCAAAACGTCACAAATTGTTCCTGGCCACCGATCACAAGGTGATCGGTAGCCAGGAACACTCTGGCAGAGACCCGATCAGGGTCCCTGCCAAAATATCGCGAGACCTCCGGACGTCACGGAAGTTCGGGCACAGCGCGATTTAGAGAAATGTAGCCGGTGCTCGCTTTGAGCACCGGCTACATTTTCCCTGTCGGACTGAGGCCACTCAAAGTGGCCTCAGAGGACAGGTGGGATCCCGCTGCAAGTGCCTGCAGTGGGATCCAAAAACAGCTCATCGCGGGGAGCCGCGATGAGCTGTTTAACAAAGGACGTTCTATGCCGTCCTAACGACTTTAAGGCACTTAAAGTCAGGACGGCATAGAACGTCCTAACGTCACAAAGGGGTTAAGGAAAATAGAAATAATGAGGTAGACTCCCCAATGACTTGGTGCGCCTACAAAAGCGTAATGAGAGGCCATCTTATTAAAATGGGAGCTAGAGAAAAGAAACAAAGAGCCCGTACCCTGGTGGAGTTATATTTACAACTTGACGCTCTGAAGGAGCGAAATAAGGATAACCCCACAGTTCTGACAACTCAAGAAATACTGAAAGTAGAAGCCGAAATTCACAAGACTGTGATCCTGGGGAATAAAGCTAATAGATGGATCACAGGTTAAAAAAGATAAAATAAATGGTGGGGGAGAGTAAATACAATCAACTATTATCTTATACCAAAATGGGCCTATATGTTCAGTAGGGTTCCTTTAAGAGCCCCGATGGCATGGCTGGACATGCTTCAGTCATCATTCAACTCCTATATATGGAAAGGTTAGAAAATCAGAATTGCCAAACACGTATTAGGTAGAAAAACCAAGGAGGGAGGAATAAGATACCCAAATGTAAAGACAGTCTATCAGGCAAATATTCTAACCCATTTATACAGACTACAGGAAGAAGACTCAAAAAGTGAACCTTGGTATAGGATAGAGGCTGAGGCATACGGTAGTAGCGACCTGGAGACCTTACTCTGGACATTTAATTATCAAAAGATTATCACTAACTTAACGATCAGTTATGAGATCTTGACCCAGCTAATACAAGAATGGAAAGTTATTAAGAAAGTACTCGGCCTAAAAAACAAAATCCTCAAAACCTCCGGGATTAACAGTATTCAATCTAACATAGAAAACATATCTTTAAATAACTGGAAAAAAGAGAATGGTGGAAATATTGAGGACATAATACTAAATAACGAAATTCTTCCATTTGAACAGCTGACAGTCAAACTAAACCTGAGTGAGAGGGATAAGTTTGACTATTTACGAGTTAGACACTTCCTAAAAAAGCACTTAATAGAAAGTGGAAAAAGGACGGCTACTTAGAAGGTGTCTTTACACAAAAAAGAGTTAAAGGGGTGACTTCTAAAAACAGACAGCTATTAGAACAGTCACAACATTTCTCCCCCCCAGCAGCCAAAGAGACGTGGGAAAAGGAACTTCAAACAAACATAACAATTAAAGAATGGAATAACTCTGTATCACAAATTTCAAAGCATATCCATTGCTTAAACTTGGTAGAGAACCATTTTAAAACGATGCACAGATGGCATTGGGCCCCAAGGAGATTATCTAAAATGTATCAAGGTTACCCACCAAATTGTTGGAGATGTGGAGGGGTAGATGGCTCAGCTTTGCACATCTGGTGGCAATGTAGGGGGGTCAAGCTGCTTTGGAGTCAGATCTTTAATAAACTTAATAACCTAGGTATTCACCCTAAATTTGACCCTAAAACTACTATCTTACATTTAAATATGAATGAACTCTCTAAAAACGATAAAACTTTAGTTCTACACTGCTTTACGGCCATAAAAATAACTATTTCTAGAAACTGGAAATCAAGTTTGCCTTTATCAGTAACGCAGATGGAAAAGCAATTAAAGCATCAACTATAGATGGAAAGAGACCTAAGTTGGTCCAGAGATTTGTCTGGTAAGACAGCAAAGAGATACAGAAATTGGCTCAGTAAATGGGAAGGATGGAATAGTGAGGTTAATTAGGCACCTGACATTCAGATATGACTAATATAGTGCTGATGACATATGATCTCCATTTGTCGTTGCTCTGGGTCCTCGCTGTATGTGTTTGTGTGTATGTAGATACCCCTGTCATGAGACAAGTGGGTTATAGTATGAATGGTGTATATTTTCGGTAAGGCCACTTTTCGAACTGATAATTGGTCACCAGGGCTATAGGAGGGGTAGTTTACCCTATACAATAGGGTGTTTTATCATGCACTTTAATACATCTTGGCCATCAAGGTCGAGAGAGCCGGGGAGGAGGAGGGAAGGGGAATTCAAGGGAATCTTTTTTTTTTTTTTCCGTTTCTCACTTTCACTCACTATGTCACTTATATTTAGGGCTGCACTTCAATACTACTTTTTATTATATATTTAATAATACTTAAATTAAATGCACACCTTTTTTTTTCTCTCTCCTTCTTTCTCTCCGTATCCTTTGTTTCTCACTTTTCACTCATATATCACTTATACCTAGGGCTATATTTACGCCCCTTCTCACTACATATTTATTATTACATAAATTCGCATACACACGTTTTCTTTTTTTTTTCTCCGACCCCCCCCCCCCTTCCTACGCTCCCTACAACTGCAATATATTCTGGAGAATTATAGAGTTAGAAATGTGTTTGTTACTGGCTATGCTGTCTGTTTTTTTTTTTCTTTCTTTGTGTGACATGAATATTTGTATTTTTTCTATCATAAAAAATAAAATAAAATCTCAACCTTTCGCTGTGGCATAGAAATGGTATTAAGAAAATGGGTGACATCTTTCAGGGACCCCAGATAGCCCCTTTTGATGACCTAAAACGCAAATCAGGAATTCTTGACATATCACAGTATCAAAAGCTTTATAAACACCAAGCAGATGATAGAGCATACGAAATTGGATACCTTTTTAGATTTGGTTAATAAACTTAAAAACATCTCCAAACTGAAGGTCCTACTCGAAGATCTCTCAGACCCTATTAGATGTAGGGCCCTTAATAATTGGGAAGTAGACCTAAACATTGATATCCCTACAGACCAATGGTACCGCGCAGTTTCCACCACCAGGAAAGCAGTTAAGGGGCTCAACTTGATTGAGCTATTTTTCAAAATCGCACTGCGCTGGTATTGGGTCCCTCAGAAACTGTTCAGAATCCACTCGAACAACTCCAGTCTGTGCTGGCGGTGTGAACGTTCTGAGGGAACCCAGGCCCACATATGGTGGGGATGTGGCTCAATCAGGCCCCTGAAGGTTAGGATCTCCCATATTTTTGGTCTTATATTTCAAACTAAATATATCCTGTCCCCTCAGGCCTTCCTTCTGCATATAGATCTTAATCTCCCGAAGGTTTCCAACCGATCGCTAGCTATCCATATTTTTCTTGCTTTCAAGCTACAATTAGCGAGACACTGGAGAAGCTCAGAAATTCCTACGTGGGAGTGTATAAAAACCCAAATTAACTTCCAAATGGAAGCAGAAGCCATGGTCGATTCCCTGGGTAAGACATCACCTAAGTTTTTGGAAATATGGTCCCCTTGGACCAATTACGTAAAGGAGAACCCCGAGAGCTAAACCGAGAAACACTGTAAAGTATTGGTGGGCTATAATACCGCTAGCGACCCGCACCCCCCCCCCCCCTTATCAGGCCTGGAGCAACCATTTATTCTTTCCCCCATCTCTCTCTCCCCTCCTATATATATTTTTTTTTCTTTTTTTTTTTCTCTTCTTCCTCTTTTTTTTCCCTCCTATTTATCTCTTTCTCCTTTTTCCTTTCTTTTTTTTCCCCTTGTTTGTCAGACTACACTTTTAAATTCACGACCAATAACAAGCACTGCTTACTATGTATTGATTTTCACTCTTTGTATCATGAATAAAAATAGAAATCTGAGGAAAATAGACATAAGGATGATCAAATGCATATGTTAATAATGCCACTGTAAGACATATAACCGATCTGAAAAATAAATAAATAAATAAATAAATAAATAAATAAAATAAAGATTAATTATAAAAAAAAAAGATAAAATAAAAAGGATCTTTTATAGCTAAACTTAAAGAAGGGCCAAAAACAGTCATAATTCCTGAGAAGATATTATTTTAAAGAAATATTTAAGAATTTTTACAAGAAACCCTACAACCTACCAGAGATGGAACCAACTATAGAGGGGGAAATATGTCTCTCAGGTCTAAGGATTCCAAGGTTAATTGAAGAACAGGTAGCGAAGATGAACGAGCCCTTTCATGATGACGAACTGCAGAAAGCTATCAATAGACTGAAAGTTAACAAGTTGCCTGGCCCGTATGGTTTCAGCAACAGATTCTTTAAATATTATTAATATTAAACTTGACCTTCTTAAGACATTTAATAAGTTTGGGAGCAATATGATGGTGATAGGATGATAGGATAGGATCCCGGAAGAGATGCTACAGGTACATAAACTTATACATAAATACGGTCCAGGACCAATATTAGAATCTATTTAGCAGCTTTTTTCATTTGCTTTTGTACCTTACTGAAAGATTTTACAAATAAAAGTCAGGAAAAGTGTTGTTTTTATACATTTTTCACCATAAATTTCTACTTTTATCATAATAAAATAAATGATATGAACAAAATAATGGCATCAAAAGAAAGCCCTTCTTGTCCTGAAAAAAACAATAGATGACCAAAAGGCCTTCCTATTGTATAATACAGAGACACTCCTGCAATTTATAGGTCAGGACACCACTTATGGAGCACCTGTGATGGGGAGGGGTGCTAAACCAGAGGCCTGCCAATAGCCTCCACTATACAAACAAATCCAAACTGAATGCACTCACCTAAACTAGCATATATTATATTATACGGGTGCTGCTGAGACCAAATATTTATACAAAATCCAAACATCAGCACACTCACCTCAAAGCAGGTAGGAGTGTCTCTGTATTATACAATAGGAAGGCCTTTTGGTCCCTGGTAAGTAATACATAGAAAGAGATTAAGCCCCAGAAGCAACAGTATTTAGTGTTAGGACCCACCAATATTGGAGTACTTTGACGTAGTGGTGGGCTTAGCATAATATGGCCATATATGTGACTAAATCTCCAATTTTGTTATCTTAGTAAGACAGGTGTTTTTAAGTAGCTTTATTTAAAACTATAGCTTTAAGAGTTTTTCTCCTACCTGCTTTGAGGTGAGTGCGCTGATGTTTGCATTTTGTATATATATATATATATATATATATATATATATATATATATATATATATATATACAATTTCTAAATATAAA
The DNA here is from genome assembly GCA_036172795.1 of Pelodytes ibericus. Taxonomy (NCBI): domain Eukaryota; kingdom Metazoa; phylum Chordata; class Amphibia; order Anura; family Pelodytidae; genus Pelodytes; species Pelodytes ibericus. The sequence continues at coordinate 173,019,323 of CM069858.1, forward strand.
TATGTATCATGCATGACATATAATGTATGAGATCTCCCAGGTGTACTTCACTGTTACTGTTCCATTCTTATTCTTCCTTACCACTCTCCTGTTAATTTTTACACTGCCAACCATACTCCAAATATAATATTCACAAACATGTGGTTACATGGAATCATCTGTGATTGGCTGGTCTAGTATTAGCCATCTACCCACTGACTTGGGTCTTTCCCATGTGTGCCCAAGACAGTTCCAGACGGTAGCCCTAATATGATCAATCTCGGGGCTGCTCATGTTAAGAGCAAACATTTCCTTTTGTCTCTTGGGAGGAGAAGACACACTACAGTCACAACCCTATCTTGATCTAATGTTTCTAAAACAACTCCTTTATTTATGGTTGCCCATACAAAGGACCTGTCCTAATCATAAAATCCTAACATACCTCCATGCATTCCAACACATGCACATTTGATATCCCATTAATTAAAGTTGTATAACTCAAACTAAGGCCTGCAATTTTCCATAGTGTAACAGTTGCCCCCTTGGGACCGTCAAGCTTTAGCAGATGGTCACACATTAGACAAATTGCTTAGACCTAAACTGTATTAGTACAACCCCTTCTGTCTCCATCTAGGTATTCATTATCTTAATCTCACATTCCCAACCATTCATTGTCATATTGGCATATTGTCATTTAGATTATGTTGCAAGAAAACCATAAAATTGTATTCACATTTTCTGAAGCACGACGATGGTATTAAATAGTAACACGACCACCCCATAGAGTTATGACTACTAGTTTATGACACTTCGGATTTCCACTCTTCCTGGGACTGGCATCTAAAGATTGTGATGTAATTGCCCAATGCTGGATCTGTGTGCCTGAAAGTTGTAATTTCTACAGTTGAGTCGTGGAAATGAAATTTTCTTCTTGAATTGGGTCATGTTTTATTGGTTCCCATAGAACTTGGTTAAATGTAAAAGCAACAGTCTCTTTATTGAGGGATAGTAGAGCAAATGTTTGTGAAACTTGTCACCTGTATTGTGGCCTACTTTTGTTTTCTTTGACCACCTTGAGATGGTTCTGGTTCTTATATTTTCTCACCCTCATCACTCTCAACCGAGTGGTCCTCCTCATGATGATGGCTTGGCATGTCATATCATGCACTGGTTGTTCCTTACCGTGAGTGGAGGCAGACATTACTTTCTTCTTCTTTGTCTTCTTTCTGGCCAGTTCTGAGCAGTTCTTGAATTGAAACACAGGCAGTGACGTATACAGATATGAACAGCAAATCATCTTCTTGTAGCAAAAGCTTAACTTGTAGGGTATACTAACACTATTGGGTTATGGTGTCTTTTATCTTTAAAAATGATCTCTTTTGATATTCAGCTCTCGTGTGAACACAATGCCATAGGTCATATTTGCAAAAATTAAACAATTATTAACTATATTTAAATCAGATGAAAAATCATCATGCTAATATAACACGGTCTTTACTAACTATTAAAACATTTGGTCAACTAATTAACTAATCTGACATAATCCTATCTATACTCAGTATTATTACCCATAACCAGCTAAGTTCCCAATCTTACTAAACTGTTGTCCCTAATAGAGTTGAGCGGACACCTGGATGTTCAGGTACGGCAGGTTCGGCCGAACTTCGAAAAAATGTCCGGGTCTGTGCTCGAACTTGACCCCGAACTTGACCCCGAACCCGAACCCCATTGAAGTCAATGGGGACACGAACTTTTGGCCACTAAAATGCCTCTAAAAAAGTCCTGAAAAGGGCTAGAGGGCTGCAAAATGAAGTAAAATGTGGGTAAGAGTGTCCCCATTCATACGAATAGGTCAATTGACCTATTTGTATGAATGGGGACTCTATTTCGGTTTATAGAAAGCCCATAGCATTACATACAATGTAATCGCCGAACCCCGAACTCCAACCCAAACATACAGTGAAATGTCCGTGTTCGGGTCCGGGGTCCAAAAAACGTAATTTTCGGTACGAACCCGAACAGTGCGGTTCGGGTTCGCTCAACACTAGTCCCTAATATTATACCACCCATAGCAATTAGTGAATCAATATTTCATGGTTATATATAATATTTGTTGTATAAATATAAAACCAGCCATATATATTATATAAACCTGAGCCAAAAGTTATAAATATCTATAATATTGCTGGTTTATATAATTATATAATCTAGCTGATTTTATATGATGTGTGTTATTTAAATATTATTTAACCAGCCATATATATTATATAAATATTATATTAACCAGTCTACATATATATTACATTATATAAATATACCGTATTTGCTCGATTATAAGATGGCCCTGATTACAAGACGACCCCCCCAAATTTGTACATTCCTTTAGGAAAAAAACTAAAAGCCTGATTATAAGACTACACTATAGGAAAAAAGTTTAACTTCTATATATGTAAATTTCTTTTTAATATTTAATAAAAAAAAATATATTATACAAATGCATTTCTTGTTTTTATTTGCTTTTATGTGCCAATGCGGCCTCTCTCCTGCTCCCCCAGCTGTCTCTTCCCACCCAGCGTTGTCTCTCTCCCCCCAAAACTTCTCTCTCTTGTCTCTATCTATCCCCCCTCCCCTTTTCTCTCTGTCCCCTCCCTCCCCTTGTCTGTTTCTCCCCCCTCCCTCCCCTTGTCTGTCTGTGTCTCCCCCCTTGTCTGTGTCCTCCACCTCCCCCTCCCTTTGTCTCTCTCTATCCCAACCTCCCCTTTTATCTCTGTCCCCCTCCCTCCCCTTGTCTGTGTCTCCCCACCCCCTTGTCTGTCTGTGTCCTCCCCCCTCCCCCTCCCTTTGTCTCTCTCTCTATCCCCCCTCCCCTTTTCACTCTCCCCCCCTTCCCCTTGTCTGTCTGTGTCCTCTGTCCCTCCCCCTTACCTGGTTTCGTTCCCTGGTGGCTAGTGGGGGCAGCCGGGGGATGTCTGCACGATACGTGCAGACATCCTCCATGCTGCCCGACACAGCAGTCTATTATGACGGACAGCTGGTCCGTCATAATAGACTGCCGTGTCGGGCAGCATGGAGGATGTCTGCACGTATAGTTCACCCTGGTGGCTAGTGGGGTAGCAGAGGATGACTGCGCGATGAGCGCAGACTCCCCTGCTGCCGCCCGGCACGCCCGCCGGGACTTCTGTGACGAAAGCGGAAGTACCCGGCTTCTTCATAGAAGCCCCGGCGGTCGTGCCGGGCGGAAGCAGGGGAGTCTGCGCTCATCGCGCAGACATCCCCTGCTGTTAGAGAGGGGGATCCAGGTCCCCTGCAGCTCTGCTGGGGACCTGGATCCCTGTCTTATAGTCTGACCTCAATTTGAGGTCAGATTATAAGACGACCTCGAATGTAAGACGAGGAGGATTTTTCAGAGCATTTTCTCTGAAAAAAACCTCGTCTTATATTCGAGCAAATACGGTATAAACCATCCATTTAAATAGTATAGGACAGGGGTGTGCAAGTTTTTTTTTCAGTGGGCCATTTCTCCAGAAATGTGTGTGTGCGTGGGCCACATTCATTTTTCATTTAGAGAAAATGTAATATGATTGTGTGAGTGCGATATTTATTGCTGTGGAGTCTGTGACACACTCACACAATGCACATTAATATGAATTTTATATATTTATGTGTGTGTGAATATGCTCACATTTATATATAAAATTCACATTAATGTGCACTGTGTGAGTGTATCACAGACTCCAGAGCAATAAAACTCACTCTCACACGGCACACTTATACACCTATTCACAGCCACACTTACACCTGTTAACAGCCACACTTACACCTGTTCACAGCCACACTTACACCTGTTAACATCCACACTTACACCTGTTCACAGCCACACTTACACCTGTTCACAGCCACACATACACGAATAGAAACACAGTCACCCTTACACACACACCTATTCATACTCAGACACCCATTCATACTCAGACACCCCGACACCCATACACACACACAGACACCCACACAAAGACACCCATTCACACTCAGAAACCCTTACACACACAGACAGACACCCTTATGTTTATTCAGCCTGTGTGCTAAATAAATATTTCCACTAACTACTTTGAGTGCTGGGTCCTAAGTATTTTGTTTTCTAGACACCCTTACAGACACAGACAGACACCCATACAGACACAGACACCCTCACACAGACACCCTTACACACACACTCAGACAGACACCCATACAGACACCCTTACACACACACACTCAGACAGACCCCCATACAGACACAGACACACAGACACCCTCACACACACAGACACTTTTCTTTTTGCATGTCCCTTTTGTCCCCTCCCTGCTCAGTCACCTTTTATATGCAGGGAGGGGTATGGTTCAGGCACCAGGGACTTAATACACAGACACCCATACACACACAAACACCCATACATACACAGACACCCTCACACACCCAGACACTCTAACACACCCAGACACCCTCACACATTTCTTAAATTTTTTTCCCATGTGCCAATAGTCCCCCTCCCTGCTCACTCACCTTTTAAATGCAGGGAGGGGGTGGTTCAGGCACCATCTTCTGAGCTCCAGAATGCATCTGGAGCTCCAACGAGTGTCAGAGCGTGAGGGGGCGGAGCAAGCGCCCCTCACGTTGATCGCAAGACACCAGGTACTCTTCAGCTTCTGCGCGAGGGGGCTGAGCATGCACTCCTCGCGCTACCAAAGCATGGAGGCGTGCCACAGAGGTGCGGTTACTGCATCAATCTCAGGCGGGCCGCACCTCCATCTCAGGTGGGCCGCATTTGGACCCCCCCTGGTATAGGAGTTACGCCTCTCACTACAATTGATAATTTTAGAACATTATGTATAAACTGATGTGTTACCAATTATGAATACTGATATCATGACTATGTCCTGTAATGTGTTTGGAGGTATTTCACTCAATAATAATAAAAGAAATAGAAAAAAATAAAATTAATATTGTTACTATAACTCTAAACTGCTTTCACAACTTGGTACAAGGAACCTTGTGCATGGGGTAGACTTAATTGTGTTTCAGATAACAAAATGGACAAGGGGGTTGTAGGAGAATAAACAGTGCCACTCAGTGTCCCAGATTGAAATAGACCCTGAGAGCCCGAGATCAGGAGCTACGTTGCAGGGTGGAGACACAGGACCTGGTGCTGGGTAAGTGCAATCCCTTGGAGGTTTGGGACCCCAAGTTTTTGCAGCACAACAAGGCCCTGTGAAGCAGCTGCTGTATCCAGGTCACAGGGCTTAAGAGGAAATGAACTAATGACAACTAAGCAGAGCTGAAACAGAAAAGTAACTGAGGGATAGTAGAACTGAAATACAGAGTGCAGGGCTACAGGACAGAGGCAAGACAGAAGATAAAGCAGAAATCAAACTAAGGGTAAACAATACAAGGCACAGGGTTAAGAGACACAAGATAAACATACAAAGGAAAAAAACATAAATACAGGAACTATCTTAATATTGAAGATGGTAAAGGTGGGGGTTTAGTTCATCAATTGGCCAATTAGATGTTAGCTTGCCAACCACATCAAGGTACCCCACATTAGGCAAGTCCCTAACTAAGACATAATATTAGCAAAGAATAAATAATAGAATCTTAGACGCATACATGGAATTGACACAGAGGAAATACCTGTAGACTGCACTACTAAGGACTGAACTGAAACGGGAGTGGTTTAAATAGACTTAAACTGACAAGGCAGAGGGAATCAGAAAACCTGGAATGAAACATAAGGACAGGCAATAAGGACCACAACAGGATTACAGGGCAAGGACAGGATTACAGGGCAAGGACAGGACTACAGGGCAAGGACAGGACTACAGGGCAAGGCAGGAATACATGGCAAGGACAGGACTAAGCATAAATAATAAACAAGAAAGCAAAGCAAGAAGGATACAGAAAAGCCTGGATACATCCTGGATGAGTCTACACAAGGGTGCATGGTTACAGTACCCCCTTCTCAAGGAGCAAACTCCGGGCACGACCAGGAGCACTGCTTAGCAGACAATCTTCCTCAAGAAACTCGACAAGATAAAACCAGGGCTAAGAAGTTGTCTCATGCAGATTCCGTGGTCTGGATGGAGATCCACTTCATAGGAGGGGTTCAAACACCAAACCATGGAAGACCCAGGAGTCAGCATATTCAAGAAGCATCCTCGCTTTTTCAAAAGAGTGACCTCTGGACAAGACCAACAGATATCTTCTCGGAGTGACTTCTTCAAGAAGCAATGGACCATGCCAATGAAGTCCTCTTGACTTCCTCAGAAAGCAATGATCCACGCTGCTGAAGTCATCTTGATCAGACACTCAGGACAGGATGGAGATCCGCTCTGCAGGAGGGCTTCAGACATGGAATTCTGATACTCAGATAATCAGACTGGAGCAGTTGTATCTTACATGTGCAGTTTGGATATGTCAGCTTGGCAGTCTTCCCAACTGGGTGCAAAACTTAGCAAAAACAGCAATGAAGATCAACAGCTTTAAAAAAAAAAAAAAACAATAAAAAGCCCCAAATGTGGCCAGTATGGAATACAGAAGGCAGTACAGGGAGAAAATAGACCTCACACAACGCATTTCACCCCTTGTGGGCTTCCTCCTGCATTGCAGAATCAGTTTAAATATCTTCTTTCCCGGTGTTTGTAGCTGCGAACTTCCGGGTTTTGTGGTTTAGCGACGTCATCGATACCGTGTCGCATCACGGGATTTTATAGACAAATATCGCGAAAGTCCACCATTTGGTTGGCTTGGTTGGCAACACTTAATTATAATGGGAAAAAGAAACCAAAGGAAAAAAAACAGCTTTTAAGTCTCTTGCATGTTTGGATCTTATTATTGTTAGAAGATCACTTGTGTACAACTGTGCAGAGCATCTGAGATTAATCTGCATACAAATAGCAGCCCTTATAAAGGTTTAACATCTTATATAATATTAAGAGGATTTTTGAAAAACATCCTCTTAATATTATCTCTCTATATATACACTTTTTAAACAATTTCTTCACACGATTTTGAATCATTAGATTTGACCCTATCCTATCTCATTTCATTGTACTTTGTAAAGAAAAGAAACTATATAATTGTAATAAATATATTGTATATTGATAAGAGGAAAGTTCTTAGTAGTTTACAATCTGGGGGGGGGGGGGGGGGGTTAGGGGGTTTGGCTGAGGAGGAAATCCAAGAAAAAGTGACAGAATAATTATAAAAAAGTTTTTGAACTGAAAAGCAATGGTGAACAAATATTAAACAAGGGTTGGGTGATAAGAAACTGACCCTTACACACCTTGCAATGTAAATATCACATTCCATGCTCATGGTAAGCAATGGTACATTCCATATTGATAGAAATAAAGACAAAAACTCCTGTCACTCAGTGAATTGTCATTTATTCCAAGATATTCCATATTGATAAACGATCTACACATATTGCATAATAAGAGGCCACTTGTAATGTAATCTGTGATAATCTTATTTAATGTATACATTTATGAACTGAGCAAGTGAACCTAAAAAGAGTCTCTGGGGAATTACAGCTTGTTTTGGAGTGAGTATATAAGCAGCAATATATTTTAATCAGTGCACAATAGGAGCATGGTTTAAGTTTTTGCCTGATTAAAATATATATTTTTAATTTTTCATTCTTTTTGTGACCAGAGGTAAGAATAGAAACCTGCACCTCCCTTCATATAGAGGGGCAGGTACTAAAAAAACGCAAATATATTTTACGGGCAAAACTATTTTTGCGCTTTGCTCCTATTGCAATGTACTAAACATTTAACACTCAAATAGCACATACGAGCAAATTGCGAATAAAAACAGGCAATCGTGCGAATATTTTTTCTACCTCTTTTGATAGCACTTGCTAAAAGCTGGTGTAATTTTCACACACAAATAAGAATTATTTTTCACAAAATATTTGCAAAACTCTTTAGCATGCGCTAATCTAATCGCAATTTATTAGCGCAACCGGAAAAATGCACGCTAAATAAAAATAAACGGAAGAGGCGCAAATCAGGGAAAACGAGCGCAAAATGTTACAAATTGAAAGCTCTCTATAAAAGAGTGTGAGTCTAATTTATTTTCTCTGCTAGCACAGCGCTGACCCACTCCTATTCTCTGTGCATCCTCTACTTTATCAGAGATCCGCTTTTCTGTTATGTGTATCGAATTTAGTTTAGTAGAACACCTCTGTCCACTTACTGGACAGGCATCTGATGACTTTTATCTCTCAGAAAGGACTGTAATGAAATAGAGACTAAACCAGTCTGTGGCAGAGAATATTTTTTAGACTGCAGTAGCAGCATGAGAAGGAACATTGAGGTTGGCAGTTATGCTTACAGCTGTGGCTGATTGACTGCAGGCAGAGTGTGGTGCCCACTTGTGTATGAACAGTGGGCACCACTGATCAGTCGCTTGGGAAGAAGTTGTGCACATACCGATTCTCCTCCTATTAAAAATGCAAAGGAATTTTTAACATTTCCTAGCTAACGGGTACATTTGTTTTTTTAATCAAAATTAGAAAAAGACATACATAAATATTAATTAAGCTAACAGGTACATTTTAGAATGAAAATAAATGTAACTCTTTGGGACTCTAGCCAAATTAAAGGTCAGCGGTTAAGAATACAGACCTCTGTCACACCTACAATAAATATTTAATGCCTTATTACCATTTGTTTTTTTGTTTTGCTTTGTCCTATACCCCACCCGTCCTGATTGTTCATTTATTTTATTAAATCTGGATGAAGTAATACACTAAAGGTGTAAATGCCCTGATATTGAAGTATTACGCAACTTAACACACTGTATTGGAAATCTAAGATCATAAGATTTAGTGAGTTATATGACAATTAATGCCATGAATGAAATATAACCACAGAGAGGGTAAATTGTATAGTTATTTAACTTTAATATGCATGAAAAAAATGTTACTTTCAAGTTGGAATGGCCCTTTGAGTTTTGCATCAATTTACTAATAAACCATGTAATAATTTAGGAGAGCTTTAGTAAAAAAAAGGCATCCTTTAGAGAAAGCTGCTAGAAAAGTATCCTCAATGCTTGATGTATTTAATTTATGGTCTGTTTGTAGGTGTTTATCCAATGCATAAGATTAAAACAGTGAAGGATCTACTCAATAAAGAAAGAATTGCAGGGAATTCAGACGGGAATTTCAAACTTTAGACCAAAGTATCCGAGTTGGAAAAATTCTCCAATGTAGTTAAATGGGAGAATTTCACCAACTCGGCTACTTTGGCCTTACGTTTGAAATACCAGTCTCCATTCCCGCAATTCTCTGTTTGTTGAGTAGACCCCTTAGACGTATAGTATAACATTGAAAACATTAATACTGAAAAAAAATACTTTTCAGTTTCCTTTTCTAATTGCCCCTTATTATCAAGGGGTTACGTTATCAAACGGTGGATGGTAATTTATGGCCACTGGAGAAGACCTCATCAATGTGAAGGGCCCCTGCATAATGGGTCTAAAGTAATAAAAGAGACCAAGATATTTAATATAGCTTTCAAAATATACCAAGAAAGAGTTATTTTATTTTATATTTTTTGCAAAATCAAGGTTATAATTTACTTTCTGACAAAAATGTTAGTAGCACTGAAATGTGTTCATTCATAGATTATAGTGCTTCTGTTTACCGTTGCATTATATTTTGCCTTCGCCCCTGATATTTCGGATGAGGATCATTTAAATAAAATGAATTTAAAAAAATGTAATTACCTATTACAAAAGCACAATCTGCCACGGCCTGCTCAGACCAACTGAACCTTGTTCATTTCTAGTGCCCCCCAACTAGAACATTAGTTGCTTACCACCTGCATTCTTATGCGTTTCATCCTCAGTCTACAGAATTAATTGAATCAACATAATTACAGAAGAGTAGAGCTTTGTTCCCTGCTGTGGTAATTAATGAAGGGAGAATAATTTGCATCCCCATCAAAGCATCCACTTTCCTGCATCCTTATTGTGCCCAAGGTTTAAGCACTAATGGAGAACGATGGGCATGGAGTAAGCCAAGTGGAAAACTATATGTGTGATTGGCTTTTTCCTTCATGGTAAATTACTTCTGCCAAATCAACCTTGGCACTTGGCAGGTGCACCTTTATACCCTCTAAGGAATGGTTGGGCATATGATTATTAAGGTCATCACACAAATTTGATGCCCATTACAAGTCTCCAGTGGCCCTATATGTCGGATTAGAGCCCCAGGAAACTAAAATAAGACAGCACTTTGAGATGCAAATATCTTTCATTTATTACTTAACATATACCCATACGAACACTTGAGAAAATGACTTTTAACGTTGTCATGTAATTAATAAAGAAAATATTTGCTTAAGGATTGTCATTTTTATACTTTTATGTTGTATACTCCCAAAAGCTTGAGCAACGTTGATATTTTAATTGTTTGTAATGGTGTAATATGTCATTGTGAGGCTGGATACTACTTTTCAACCTAAAAGGACATTGATTCAATGCCAAGGTGACATTAATCAACCATGCATTGTTTCTGTGTGTGTATGCCTACATGTGTGTACATTAAGTAATAAGGTGTTCCTAACCTTCTATCTGGATTAAGCAATAGCAGAGGAGTCCAAGTTTTTTCTTAAAAAATTAATTATACAGTAATGGTGAAGAATCGCTTGTTAAGCATAGAAAAAGTTTGCTTATTTAGCAGTTATAAAAAAAAAAGTAGTTCAATACACATTCAAATTAACTTTATTTAAATAAAAGTATACATTTATAATGAGAAAATGGGCAGTTAAGGCAGATGGGCCGCACCTTGCTCTTCAAATGTTCAGCATTTGGCCCACGGGCCACATTGACGCACGAGAGCTATAGCAAGTGGAAAAGGACACTATCAGTGGTGGAACTACTGTCACTCGCCCGGCCACCCTGTGACCCCTGTGACCAGAGTGCCCGCCAGCATTGTGTTGTGGTGCGGCTGCATTGAAGGGGCACATCGGGTGGCCCATGCTCTTGGGGCCACCCGATGGCAATGGATTTCCTGAGACTCGGTCAGCGCTGTGGCACTTTAAGAGCGTGACTAGGCCCCAGTGATGATTTCCGGAAGAGGCGTCAGCAGTGTTCTGGAGGGGGTGTTTGGATACGCGAGGAGAAGGGAGATTTCCGGACCCGAATTATCTGCAGCTCAAAGCAGCCCCAAAACCAGACAGCCCACTGGGATTTTTCAGTCGTAAAGAATCCAAAATCAACCATTGATTTGGGATTCCTCTAAGCCCTGCATGTTGAGCCTTGATAGCATGATAAATAAATTCAAGACTTAAACAGTCTACAAGCACAAACAATTACAGTGACAAACTGAGCCCTGATTGAATGAAACAAATAGATATACAATTCCCATGGCCTGCCCGTCAACATATAAAATAACGACCAATCACACTCCACCCAGGCTAAACCACAGAGCAGGAGCTCTAGAACATTCCATCTGCACAGGGGACACATGTTTCTCTAGCACCTGGAGTTAAAGGTGCCTTGAAATTCTAAGGGGGTTGACCTTTGCAATTCTGCATCAAGTAACATGCATGAAATATCTTTATAAAATGACTGTAAATAGGAGAACATCATAATATGAAACAAATATAATAGTTCAGATAATTTAAATAGTAAGTAGAAGGTAATTAAGTGTACACTCTCCGAACACTAACATGTTCAAACTGGAAAATATAAGGGTAATCTCAATAAAAACAGATTTGCAGGAAATTTAAAAAAAAAACTGAAAACCAATGGATACATGTAAAATATAACAAAAGCATATGTATTTTGTTTTTGTAGGAGATAAACATACAGTTAGCATGGGATTTTATATAGAAGTGACTTTTGTAATTTATTTCACTAAATCAAATAAGTAAATAAATAAATGTAGACTATGTTGTAAATTTTTCCATATATGTTTAACCTTACTCAAAGTAGAGATTAATCTACACATGTCAAACACCCTGCAGGAGTTATGGATAGTGGAATGATTATATGTGAGACTTTGTAACTTGACAACTACAAAATATTCCCTTCTGGCATATGGTAAAAAATGAATTATTTAAGTGTAAATGAATAAAAGGGATTGTGATTAGAAAAGGCTGGAGGAAAGTGTTCTTCCTTAGGGTACGTAACATACCAAACTATATTAGTGAAGCTGTCACTTCTAGGCTACCATTATGGTTCTTTAATTAGATGATGAGGAGGCAGACCTATTTGCCGTATGTGCCAGGCAGCAGATTGCAGTTTGGCATCTTGCCAGTGAAAGCATCACTGTAATTTTGAGAAGCGCAAGCGGAGGCAGCCAATCAAAGCCTAATTGATCATCATGAAGTGTCTGATTTCACAAAATTAGTCTATACAGTCATGCACTCCTCTCTAGCATGCTAAAGAAACATTGACCAAGTGCGATTTCTATGTAAGTTTTTTAGACTATCTATCTCTGTTTGTCTATCTATCTATTGTCTGTCTAGCTGCCTGTCTCTCTACATATATTTATATGTCAACCCTAGATGTATAGTATATCTTTATTATATTAAATATGTTTAGACTATGTCTCTCAGTTTCTCTATATATCTATTTCATTATAAAATTAAATATATTTCAGCACAGCGTTCACCATATGTCAAGGTAGATTATTATTATTATTTTTTTGTAAAGCACCGTGATACTCCACATGCTTTACAATGGTGTAAACAAATTTACATATAGAAATGGTTTAAACAGGTTAATCTCAGGGTGTGACAAATCCTAAAATCCAGGTTACCTTAAATTAGGGTTGCAACCTTTTATTCAAAAAAATACTGGCCTTGGTACTGTCTCCATAGACTTAACATTGGCCGGATGCCAATTTTTTACCGGCCTGCCTGTAAAATACCGGGCAGGTGGCAAGCCTACCTTAAATCCTAAAATATCTACTGCTGGCTCCTAACTTGTTTGATTGTTTTACAGGGCCTTGAATTGGTTTAATTGGCTATAAAGCATTAAAATGTTTATTTATCTATCAATCTATCTCTGTCAGTCTATCTATTTATCTATCTATCTATCTATCTATCTATCTATCTATACAATTGTTGGTCTATATGTCCATCTGAACAGAAATTAGGTTTATGCTGGTGTTAACCCTATACACACAGTCAGGGCCGGTGCAAGGATTTAGCCACCCAATATGCCAGGATTTCCACCCACAGTATGCCAGCCAGGACATAGCCACCCAATATGCCAGGATTTTCCCCCACAATATGCAAGCCAGGATTTAGCCACCCAATATGCCAGGATTTTCCCCCACAATATGCCAGCCAGGATTTAGCCACCCAATATGGCCGGATTTTCCCCCACAATATGCCAGCCAGGATTTAGCCACCCAATATGCCAGGATTTTCCCCCACAATATGCCAGCCAGGATTTAGCCACCCAATATGCCAGGATTTTCCCCCACAATATGCCAGCCAGGATTTAGCCACCCAATATGCCAGGATTTTCCCCCACAATATGCCAGCCAGGACTTAGCCACCCAATATGCCAGGATTTTCCCCCACAATATGCAAGCCAGGATTTAGCCACCCAATATGCCAGGATTTTCCCCCACAATATGCCAGCCAGGATTTAGCCACCCAATATGCCAGGATTTTCCCCCACAATATGCCAGCCAGGATTTAGCCACCCAATATGCCAGGATTTTCCCCCACAATATGCCAGCCAGGATTTAGCCACCCAATATGCCAGGATTTTCCCCCACAATATGCCAGCCAGGATTTAGCCACCCAATATGCCAGGATTTTCCCCCACAATATGCCAGCCAGGACTTAGCCACCCAATATGGCCGGATTTTCTCCCACAATATGCAAGCCAGGATTTAGCCACCCAATATGCCAGGATTTTCTCCCACAATATGCCAGCCAGGATTTAGCCACCCAATATGCCAGGATTTTCCCCCACAGTATGCCAGCCAGGATTTAGCCACCCAATATGCCAGGATTTTCCCCCACAATATGCCAGCCAGGATTTAGCCACCCAATATGCCAGGATTTTCCCCCACAGTATGCCAAGATCCTCCCTCTTACTTACCTCCTTGCTGCTGCTCTCCTAGTTCTCTCATCTGCCCGTCTGTGGCTGTGAGGGAAGCGTTGTGCGCTCCCCTCCAGCCAATGCGCATTCAATAAAGTTTGTTTAAACAAACTTTATTGAATGCGCATTGGCTGGAGGGGAGCGTACAACCCTTCCCTCACGTCCACGGACCTCCAACGGAGACAGAGCAGCAGCGACGAGGTAAGTAAGGGGGAGGATTATTTTTTTTTACACAGGGTTCCGGCGCCCCTAGCTAAGATGCGCCCTAGGCAGCTGCCTAAGTCGCCTTACTGGTGGCCCCGGCCCTGCACACAGTATGTTATTACAAAGCATAACATGCATTTCTTTTGTGAAATAAAACATCTCTATGTTTCATCTGTTTGTCTGTCCTTCCATCTGTCTATCAGATGAAAGCATATAATTTCAACCTTAGAATATAAATGGCTTTGTGATGTGAGATTTATTTACATTTGATGTAGGCGCATGCATGTATATCTTGAGATTCTTGTATTTTAGTAAGGCTGAACAAACAGTGCTTGCATTTACCATTTAACCTACAGTTGATGTCTCCTGTGTTAATTATATACTATTTAAATAAACAAAAGGTAAAATAATATCACTCCTATTTTCCTCATTTCATGCCTTTTGTATTGCAGGACTGTAAGTGAGGGCTTTCTTTCAAGGGGAATTAGGCAATTGGGGCTATTAGGAGAATAACTGTGATGTGCCTTTAAACTACCCAATTTAAAATTATTTATTTTTCAATGGGGAACTCTAATGGGAACTGGAGCTTTTAAAGTATTAGTTTTATATAATCTAATTCTTAAGAGAATACAATTATCCTACAGAATTTCCAATGTTTTGATCAGTTACCGTGAAGCATCAAAGATCAAAGTATTTCACCATACAAACCATTTGTTTGCCGCAAACACAGCAGGATCCATGTCCATGTCTAGCACCTGCCCCCTGCTGGCCTAAATTCAAATGGCTGTTAATTCATTTTCCAGCATAAAAAAGTACCCAAAAGAACTCTGGGGAAATTGTATTTGTTTTAGTTTCAGCAAACAATATAGTAATGTGATAAAATGTACAGTATGCAATTCCACAGACAAGTTCCAGGTATCCTATATTTAGGAAAGGTGCTCATAATTAAGGGATGTCCTTTCTGAATAGTAGACTGTGGTGAACTGATTAATGAGCTGCAAAAACCAGGCACTAATAGCTGAGTAAAAACATGCGCAAGTCGTCAATATTTTCAAAGCGCGATTAACACCGTCATGACGCTTCAACGTTCTGTGTGGTTCTAAATTACAGGGCTCAAACACCATCACAGCACATCCCTAGTAGTGTTGAGTGAAGCCGAACCGCACTGTTCGGGTTCGTAACGAACATTACGGTTTTTGGACCCCGGACCCGAAAACGGACATTTCACTGTATGTTTGGGTTGGAGTTCGGGGTTCGGCGATTTAATGGCGCGTTTTGAAAGCCAATCAAAAAGCCCATAGCTGTGATGTGCTGATATAAGGAGGAGTGAGAGACCGCTATGCAGGATAAACCAGGGTATGCGAAATAGAATAGTCGGGTACAAATCCAAGATCAGGGCAATCGGCAAAACTTTATATATAGTAAACAGTCCAGAATCAGGGGAATCAGCAAGCTTCATAAACGTTAAACAGTCCAGGGTCATACACAGAAAAGCAGCAAAACGGATAACAGACCAGGAGTAGGGAAACCAGAAGATCAGAATAATCCAGGGAACAATCCAAATCGGCAACAAGTAATCAAAAATAGGAAAACGCCAGGAGTTCAGGAAATACACGAGAATCACCAAGCATAGGTATTACTGTGAAGAGCACTTTTAAATGTTCCCGCTAGTCGCGCGCTGACGTCGGGTGTGACGTCATCGGAGGCGCGCCTGAGCTCCGATAGTGGAGAAACGCGCCTCCCCGGCTGTGTGCAGTCAGGCACAGCCGGGTGCGCGATTAGGAGAGGATACTCTGGGGATCTGCTGCGAGGTAAGTTATGACAGTTCCCCCTCCGAGGACGAGACCTCCGGTCTCGCCAATGACCTGGTCGATCGGGATGGAGTTCATGAAAGTCGTGAATCAAAATATCAGTGTGAATCATTCTAGCCGGTTCCCAGGATCTGTCTTCAGCACCATACCCTTTCCAATGAACAAGATATTGTAACTGTCCACGATACAACCTGGAATCCAGGATCTGTTCCACCTCATATTCCTCTACGCCATCTATAACTATAGGTTTAGGGGGTGACACGAGTCTACCAGGAAAGGTATTTTCTATCCAGAATTTGAGTAGGGACACATGGAACACGGGATGTATCCTCATAGAAGAGGGTAGGTCGAGTTTCATGGCAGATGGTGATATTACTTGTGTAATTACGAAAGGACCTATGAATCTCGGACCCAACTTTTTGGTAGGACATGTCAATTTCAAGTGTTTAGTTGATAGCCTTGTCGCCCACTTTGTAAGACGGTGCAATAAGTCTATGACGATCCGCAAACGTTTTGTATCGTAGTTGTGACTGAGTTAAAGTGTTTCGAAGTAGAGAGTAAGTATGCGTGAGGTCTTTGACATGGGTCGTGACTGACGGAACAATACTGGGAATAGGGGCTCCCGGGAGCATAGACAGATGAAACCCATAGTTGACAAAGAAAGGTGACATCTTAATAGAACTATGGATGTGATTGTTGTAAGCAAACTCCGCCAATGGTAAATATCTGAACCAATCATCCTGGAGATAGGTCGTGAAACAGCGTAGGTATTGCTCTAAGGTCTGGTTGGTACGTTCTGTTTGACCATTGCTCTGGGGGTGGAAGGCTGTGGAGAGAGCACGCTGTATATGTAATTCTGTACAAAAGGATTTCCAAAATCGAGATGTGAATTGAGAACCTTGATCGGAAACTATATTTTCGGGAAGTCCATGCAGACGGAAGATCTCTCGAATAAAAAGTTCGGCGGTCTCTTTGGCAGAAGGAAGATTGGTATATGGTATGAAATGGGCCATTTTAGAAAATCGATCTACAACAATCATTAAGGTAGTATGTTGTCCGGAGCTTGGTAAGTCTGTGATGAAATCCATGGATATATCTGTCCAAGGGTTGGTAGGTTCTGGTAGAGATTGAAGAAGACCTGATGGTTTACGGTGATCTTCTTTTGCTCGGGCACAGACGGCACAGGATTTGACAAATCGATATACCTCATCCTGTAGTTTAGGCCACCAGAACATGCGTGAGATGAGGTCTTTGGTTTGCTGTACCCCCCCCCCGTGTCCGGCTGCTGGAGAATCGTGATAAAACTGGAGAACCTGTAAACGTGCTTCAGGCGGAACAAAAACTCTGTTGTTATAATAAAAAAGACCTTGACTTGGGGTTACGGGATATTGGTTTGGTAGACAGGAGGGAGAAGAATGTGTCTGTATGTTCTCCCAAATGGTTTGTGTGACAGCCAAAAAGTTTCCAGCAGGCAGGATATTACCCATGGTGTTTGGAGATCGGTCTTCCTTTTCTGCCATACGAGAGAGTGCATCGGCCTTGAGGTTGCGGGAACCTGGCCGATAGGTTATATGTAACTGGAATCGTGTAAAAAATAATGCCCATCTAGCCTGTCTTGGTTGTAGTCTTTTAAACTTACGTAAGTATTCCAAGTTCTTATGATCCGTGAAGACGGTCACTGGATACTTAGCCCCTTCTAATAGGTGTCTCCATTCTTCTAAGGCCAGCTTGATTGCCAACAATTCACGTTCACCCACGTCATAATTCCTCTCTGCCGAGGATAGGGTTCGAGAAAAGAAGGCCACCGGATGCAATTGTTCGTCCTTCAGGTGTCGTTGTGACAATATTGCTCCTACAGCAGTGTCTGAGGCATCCACCTCCAGGGTAAATGAATTGGATGGTTCAGGGAGAATTAATATCGGGGCCGTGGTAAATCGAGATTTTAATAAGTCAAATGCATGTTGAGCTGCAGTTGTCCAGATGAATGCTTTGTCCTTAGAGGTTAGGGAGGAAATGGGTTGGATCACTTTAGAGAAGTTACGGATAAACTTTCTGTAAAAGTTTGCGAATCCTATAAACCGTTGTATATCTTTCTTATCTGTGGGTGTAGGCCAACGTAGGATTGCATCCACTTTCTTGGGGTCCATTTGGATATTACAAGGAGATAAAATGAATCCTAAGAATTCCACGGATTGTGTCTCAAACACACATTTCTCCAACTTGGCGTACAACTGGTCTTAGACGAGTAAGGACGGTCTTGACATGTTCACGGTGTAACGTTAAAGAGGGAGAATATATCAAGATGTCATCGAGGTAAATGATTACAAACTGATCCAAAACATCGCAAAAAATATCGTTTACAAAATGTTGGAACGTGGCTGGGGCGTTGCATAACCCAAAGGGCATTACCCTGTATTCAAAGTGTCCATAGCGGGATCTGAAGGCCGTCTTCCATTCATCTCCTTTCCGAATTCTAACAAGATTATAGGCTCCTCGGAGGTCAATTTTAGTGAATATACTGGCTGTACGTAGATGATCCAATAATTCTGAGATCAAGGGTAATGGATAACGAATCTTAGTAGTGATGTTGTTTAATTCTCTGTAGTCGATACAGGGTCTTAATCCTCCATCCTTCTTTTTAACAAAGAATATCCCTGCACCTGCTGGTGATGTGGAAGGTCGTATAAATCCTTTGGTTAGGTTTTCTTCAATATACTCCTTCAGAACCTTCAGTTCGGGTTCAGCCAATGGGTATATTCTTCCAAAAGGTATAGGGGCCCCTGGGAGCAGGTCAATAGGGCAATCATAAGGCCTGTGAGGTGGAAGTGTATCAGCCTTCTTCTTTTCGAATACATCGTGGAAATCCCGATAGGGATCAGGGACCTTGATTATCGTGCTTGAATCAGAGGTGAGGCATACTGATGATGATGTGAGACAGTGGTTCAAACATAGAGGAGAGGTAAAAGACAGGGTGCCGGTCTCCCAGTTAATCACAGGATTGTGTTTGCGTAACCAATGGAGTCCCAGTATAATAGAAAAGACGGGAGCTGGTACAATATCAAATTGTAGTGTCTCCTGATGGCCCTCGCCGATGGTGACAATGATTGGTGGGGTCTCATGCGTGATGGGTCCGGTCTTTAGGGAACTGCCATCAACAAGTTGGATGTGCATTGGGGCAAATTTTAATCGGGTAGGAATGTCCATAGTTTTGGCTAATTTTGTATCCAAAAACATCCGCTGGCTCCTGAGTCAATCATTGCGGTCAGAGAGATGGATCCTTTAGTTCCCTGTATGGAGAGAGGGATGGATAAGTGGTGTGAACTAGAAGAAGGGAATATGGTATTGGGTTCAAAGAAAGTGGAGGGAGTCTTACCGTCCATGCGTGGTCGTCGGGAACGACACTCTTTATACATGTGTCCAGGTTTACCACAATATAGGCATAAATTAAGACTCCTCCTTCTATTCTTCTCTTCCTGAGTAAGGGGACCCCGCACTAGTCCAATTTGCATTGGTTCCTCTGTGGAGGTGGGGACCGTAGTGTTGTTTTCTGAGTGAGGGTAATTGTACACAGGAACATGAGTTTGAGGTGAAGTGCTCCTTTCTGCTCTTCTCTCTCTTAATCTTCTATCAATCTGTGTCACCAGTCTGGTGAGATCATCCAGGGCAGCGGGAATACCAACTCGAGCTAGTTCATCTTTTAATGAGTCTGATAACCCTAGGCAAAATTGATCCAGCAAGGCCGATTCGTTCCACGTAGTCTCCAGTGCTATCCTACGGAATTCCGTTATATATTCCTCCACTGGTCTGCGTCCTTGTCTAAGGGTACGAAGGGTGTTAGTGGCAGATGCAACTCGGAAAGGGTCTTCATATAAGGAGTCCAGTGCTTGTCGAAATGAAGGCCAAGATTCCAATAATGGGCTATTAGTATGTAACAGATGATGAGCCCATAACTGGGGTTCTTCTGTAAGTAGGGATATAACGGTGTGGATACGTACGTAGTCTGAAGCATATGTACGTGGTCGTAGAGCAAAGAGGATCTGGCAGGAAGTAATAAAAGTGCGATATTTCTTTCTGTCACCTGTAAATTTATCAGGGAGTACCACTTGGGGTTCCGATGCAGTGGCCCCGTCCAGTAATACTGGGGCTGGAGGAGGTACCGGGAATGCAGCGGCAGGTTCAGGTGCATTAGCAAGAGTAGTTTGCAGATGTTGCACTTGTTGCTGTAATTGGGTCTGTCCGGCTTATAACTCCTGGATGGATTGAGTCATAGTCGCCAGTTGTTGAGTTAGTGCAGTAAGTGCGTCTGCCAATCCTGCGGCCTCCATATTGATGGCTTGGTGATTATGTGATGTGCTGATATAAGGAGGAGTGAGAGACCGCTATGCAGGATAAACCAGGGTATGCGAAATAGAATAGTCGGGTACAAATCCAAGATCAGGGGAATCGGCAAAACTTTATATATAGTAAACAGTCCAGAATCAGGGGAATCAACAAGCTTCATAAACGTTAAACAGTCCAGGGTCATACACAGAAAAGCAGCAAAACGGATAACAGACCAGGAGTAGGGAAACCAGAAGATCAGAATAATCCAGGGAACAATCCAAATCGGCAACAAGTAATCAAAAATAGGAAAACGCCAGGAGTTCAGGAAATACACGAGAATCACCAAGCATAGGTATTACTGTGAAGAGCACTTTTAAATGTTCCCGCTAGTCGCGCGCTGACGTCGGGTGTGACGTCATCGGAGGCGCGCCTGAGCTCCGATAGTGGAGAAACGCGCGTCCCCGGCTGTATATCTTTATATCCTCTACCTGCTGTTGTGTGGCTCCAGTTATCAGCCTATCCCAGTCTCTCTATTCTTCTTATCTCGCTATCTGACCATTAGACTAGGAATTACAAGACATTGAGACTAGGGATACCCCTCAGCTCCTTATTATTGTTATTTTCTGTTGTATTACATGGAGCTGTGTGGGATACTTTGTACCTAATAAGCTACATACCTTGGATTAACAGGTGTCTAACAAAGGGCATTTATTATTATTATTTTGTACTATTATCTTTCTTTTTGATTTTGATTTTTCTATTTATTTCTTTATTATCATTATTATTATTTTTTCCTTTGAGAGTGGTATGATATATGATTCTAATATACCTTACTTTTCCTCATTATTATTATCTATCATTATTATTTTTATTCTAATAAGTATTGTCTTTGTGTTTATGTGTGGACCTTTCATTAGGGTGTAATACACCCGTGCCTACGTATATTTATTTATATAGGTGTGCATATTTTTGTCACTTCTGGCATAATTCTACTCTCTATATCTTTGGTGGGCATCCACCTTTGTTTTTAACTAATAACTAAATAAAATTGTTTTTAGTGTTGCTGCTCTTTGTTTAAGTTATGACAATAGCATTACATACATATACATTGTATGTAATGCTATGGGCTTTCTATAAACCGAAAGTCTATAAACAGAATCTCTTTCGGTTTATAGACTTTCGGATTATAGAAAGCCCATAGCATTACATGCATTCTATAAAACGAAAGTATGTTCAATGGCAGTTAATGTTACGTTTGGCCAGTAGATGGCACTGTTGAAATAAGAATGGTTACATTCGTGTAACCTGAAGGTTTAAATGTATCTTTCAAAGTTACTTAATTATAGACGAACGTCTATAAACCGAATCTCTTTCGGTATATAGACTTTCGGTTTATGGAATACATGTAATGCTATTGGTATTCTATAAACCAAAAGTCTATAAACCGAAAGAGATTCGGTTTTATAGAAAGCCAATAGCATTACATGTATTCCATAAACCGAAAGTCTATAAACCGAATGTCTTTCGGTTTAAAGACTTTCGGTTTATGTAATACATGTAATGCTATTGGCTTTCTATAAACCGAAATAGAGTCCCCATTCATACGAATAGGTCAATTGAATTTATAGAATACCAATAGCATTACATGCATTCCATAAACCGAAAGTCGTTCATTATGTCGGTTTATGGAATGTATGTGATGCTAGTGGTATTCTATAAACCGACTCTATTTCGGTTTATAGAATGCCAATAGCACGAATGGACGAATGGACGAATGATTTTTGTTTATTAACCATTCGTTCATTCGGCTTTCATTAGTTTAGCATTTTCGTTATTCGTTTTTGTCCGAAAACGAATGCACATGTCTACTATATATAAGCTGGAGTCACCGCACATCACATGAGCTATTCTTAGTGTAGGGAGAGGATGCTGCAGCTGTGAGGGACAGATTAAAAAAAATTCTGGTGTTGAATCTGCAAACTACAGTGATTATTCAAACTACAGCTATTATTCAAATTACAGTGATTATTTTAGTGGGTGCTATACTACATATTTGTACCCTGCCCTGAGCCCAGTGCCACAGAGAGTGCAGTGCACTTGCAACTGCATGTGTGCTAGGCACATGACTTTAATCCTGTTCTGTTAGCTCAGTGGGCAACATCTAGGCATTTTTAAATACTGCAATTTGTTGGTGTTAAATATTACAATTGTGTCCTGCACTTCATATCTGAGAGTCAAATATAACCGTCAAATACTGTGCTTACAGCGCACTTTGAAAAATGTGAATAGTTTTGGGTGGTAAATAGTACATTTGCGTCTTGCGGTGCACTTCATATCTGAGAGTCAAATAGAACCGTCAAATACTGTGCTTACAGCGCACTTTGAAAATTTTTTAATAGTTTTGGGTGGTAAATAGTACATTTGCGTCTTGCGGTGCACTTCATATCTGAGAGTCAATTAGAACAGTACAATACTGTGCTTACAGCGCACTTTGAAAAATTCTAATTGTTTTGGGTGCTAAATAGTACATTTGCGTCTTGCGATGCACTTCATATCTGAGAGTCAAATAGAACAGTCCAATACTGTGCTTACAGCGCACTTTGAAAAATTCTGGCTACGTCCTTCAGCGCCCCTTCCACCTACACCGCCCGGTCACCGCTTCTCAACCTATGGGTCACTTAGTATATACTGGAAGAGAATACCCTGCACTCCAACCCTCTCTCAAATGGATAATTCTGTTGATCCTCCTGGCAGCCATGCTTTAGATTTATGTTCTTCCAAAGCTAAAATCAAAGATTCCATCTAGTGCTATTTTATGGCTCAGCTGTATTTGTAATTTGTATGTATTTTATGTTATTTTAAGTTATTTCCCTATCCACATTTGCTTGCAGGGCGCTTGTCCTACTCTTACCCACATTTTACTTCCTTTTGCAGCCCTCTAGCCCTTTCCAGGACTTTTTGAAGGCATTTTAGTGGCCAAAAGTTCGGGTGACCATTGACATCAAAGAGGTTCGGGTTCGGGGTCAAGTTCGGGGTCAAGTTCGACCCCGAACCCGGACTTTTTTCGAAGTTCGGCCGAACCCGAACATCCAGGTGTCCGCTCAACTCTAATCCCTAGTTTACCAGCTCATCGCAGCCATCTGCGACCAGCTGGGCTTTGGATCCCGCTGAAGGGAAAAGATTCCGCGCCTGAACTTCCAACTCAGGGCACACCTCTGCAACATCACAATTGAAAAAGTCAGCAGGGACACAAGGGTCAGGAACACAAAAACACTTTTGGGGACATTAATGGGTTAAAAGCTAGTGCCAAGCAAAAACTAGTTTGTTACTTGTACCCGAGGAGCCATCCCTCTCAATCACAGATGCTGCTTTTCTTGGCCATTTGCTTGGCCATTTTATTTTGAGGGTCACATAACTTTTACATACTGCCCAGCAGAATGTTTAATAAGTGTGTTCACGGGGAAATCAGTTAATTAATAAAGGTAGTTCCTATGGGATCCTCACCTTAATTAATTGGTTCCTTCTGGATCTGCTGTGTTTTGTAAGGATGCTGTGTATTGAAAGTTCAAGTATAAATTGTGAAAATGACTTTTGTTTACTGGCCATCATTAAATACACACTTAAAGATCAATTAAACAGATGCACAGAAAGCCCTTTTAGTACCTGCCAAATAATTTTATAGGTATTTAAAGATACCCTGGAGGAAATGTCTGCTTTGTGAATTTGTCAATGTAATTTGACACTGGCATGAGTGTAGAAAAACACATTTTAATAATGCAACCCTACTTTAAAATGCAGTGCAACCAGTCTTGCCTAACTATCCACACCCCTGACTAATTCGAATGTAGGGACAGCCACTGTTGCTTAATCATTTTACATAGTATACAGAAAGAAGCAGACATGCACACTGATAAATAAGTCAAAAATGTATATTTATTAGATAAATGTATCGACAATGGGATAAGCGTAGGCAATATATGTCACAAAAGAAGGGACACAAATTAAAAAAAGCTGTAGATGTAGGGTGAGAGGACCATACAAAATAGTAAGCAAAATAGACAAAAAAAAAACAAAAAGGGAAAAAATCTATGCATAAGAAGAGCAGTGCTATAAATGGACCGCAGATGGTGAATATATCAAAAAGCAAAAAAATAAAAGAAAGTAACAAGTGTACAGGGAAAGCAAAAAAAGGGGACACAGGGGGATGTGTCAAGCAAAAAAAATTATGTAAATAATAAAATAAAGAGAGGAAAAAAAGAAAAAGAAAAATGTGGTTATGCAAGGTATAAACCTTCAAAATAAAGTATCAGTGAAAAAATTCTAACCACAAAATAATGGAAACAATAGGAGAAAAAATAGCTAAAAAAACAGTACAGAAAAGTCCAATGAACAAAAGGAAAGAGAAAAAGGAAAACAAAAATGCCTCTTGCAGTAAATAACTGGACAGACCAAAATGCGGAAAACACAGGCAGATAAACCAGTATATCAATAAGATCTGATGTGGTCCATAGGAATGGACACTATCTCACCCATATACAGTGATTCGATTCATTGGTGGTATGGTAGAGGTGGGTAAGCATGAGTTCATCCACTTGGAAAAAATACCAAGCTGTGATCCAGGAAATTCGTTGGTGTAAAAAAAGCAGAGGACTTGAGAGGTGGGGGCACGGGGGCTACGCGCTCGGAGATTGCTCGTTCTGAGGCTTAATCATTTTACCTTTTTCTTGGACTCTAATGCAGCTTCTCCATTACTTAGTGTACCAGAATGTCTATCAGCATATGCAAACTTAAGGCCAAAGTAGATTATTTGGAAAAAAATTCCCATTCAGCTGCATTGGATAATTTTTCCAACTCAGCTACTTTGGCCTAAAGAATGAAATTCCCGTCTCAGTTCCCTACAATGAGTAGCTCTATTGAGTAGATCCTTAACCCCTTGACGACAAAGGACGTGCCAGGCACGTCCTGGGAGAAACTCCCTTAACGACAAAGGACGTGCCTGGCACGTCCTGCAGTGAATGAAGCGGTTTTCGCGATCAACGATCGCGAAAACCGCTTTAACAGTGCTGGTCTATTGCCTCGACATCGAGGCAATAGCCAGCACCGAAATTTCTATTTTGGGACCCCCACGATCGCCCCACGGAGCGATCGTGGCGAGCCATATTGACGGAGCATGCTGCTCTGTCAATATGGTTAAGCCCTCTGCCGGTCTGAGCTTCGGAAGTGAAAGTAACTTCACTTCCGTCGCTCTGAATATGCTACTTGACTGCCCCTAGTGGTAGTTTAGTAGTATTGCAATGGAAAATATTTAAAATACATATTTATTTAATTAAAAACTGGTTATTTAGCTATATTAGCCTATAGGGTTAAAATTAAATATTTTTTAGCATAAGGGATAGGGTTAAAATTAAATTAAAGTTAAAAAATATTAATGGATATAATAAGGATTAGAGTTGGGGTTAAATTTAGTGTTAGGGTTAAATTTTGGGTTCGGGTTGGGGTCAAAAGATCAATATAGGAAAAAAACAAAAAACACTATTTTTGGTTTTTGCCCCATAACTCGCAAAAAAATACCGAAAAATATGGAAACATGCATATTTTTGAACTCGGGAGAACATTTAGAAACTATTAAGATGGGGTCTTTTTTAATGATTTTATTTGTGTAAATTATATTTTAGGTCAAAGTTAGAAAAAGTTGGTTTTTTAAAACTTTTCTGTAGTAAATTATAAGATATGATGAACATAATGGTATCTAATGAAAGCCCTTCTTATGACGATAAAAACAACATATAATTTGTGTGGGTACTGTATGTGAGAAAGAAAAAAATTACAGCTAAACACAAACACCCTAGAAATGTCAAAACAGCCATTGTCACCAAGGGAAAGTCAAGGTGAAAATGTCTTGTCACTAAGGGGTTAAGAACTTCTAATAACTCACTAGACTTTTGAGAGTAGAGTTAGGGGAGAATAGTTTTGTAGTTCTATTTCATATCAGTATCTCAAGATATACTTTCCAGAAAAGATATTTGATAAGACAACTGATGATGGCCACAAAAGTCATAATTAGAGTTGAGCGGACACCTGGATGTTCGGGTTCGGCCGAACTTAGGAAAAAAGTCCGGGTTCGGGCTCGAACTTGATCCCGAACTTGACCCCGAACCTGAACCCCATTGAAGTCAATGGGGACCCGAACTTTTGGCCACTAAAATGCTTCTAAAAAAGTCCTGGAAAGGGCTAGAGGGCTGCAAAAGGAAATAAATGGGGGTAAGAGTAGGACAAGTGCCCTGCAAACAAATATGGATAGGGAAATAACTTCAAATAACATAAAATACAAACAAATTAAAAATACAGCTGAGCCATAAAATAGCACTAGATGGAATCTTTGATTTTAGTTTTGGAAGAACATAAATCTAAATCTAAAGCATGGCTGCCAGGAGGATCAACAGAATTATCTATTTGAGAGAGGGTTGGAGTGAAGGGTATTCTCTTTCAGTTTATACTAAGTGTCCCATAGGTTGAGGAGGCGGTAACCGTGGCGGTGTAGGTGGAAGCGGCGCTGGAGGAGGAGGAGGAGGTAGCCAGAATTTTTCAAAGTGCGCTGTAAGCACAGTATTGGACTGTTCTATTTGACTCTCAGATATGAAGTGCAGGCCGTAAATGTACTATTTAGCACAACAATTATAATTTTTCAAAGTGCGCTGTAAGCACAGTATTGGAATGTTCTATTTGACTCTCAGATATGAAGTGCACTGCAAGACGTAAATGTACTAATTACCACCCAAAACTATTAGAATTTTTCAAAGCGCGCTGTAAGCACAGTATTTGACAGTTCTATTTGACTCTCAGGTGTAATACATGTAATGCTATTGCTATTCTATAAACTGAAATAGAGTCCCCATTCATACGAATAGGTCAATTGACCTATTCGTATGAATGGGGACTCTATTTCGGTTCATAGAATAAAAAAATAATAAGATGAATAACATGTAAGACATTTACAGAATAGTGTAGTGTATTGTTATTTATAAACTATTAGTTCTACTGTGTTTTCGTGTTAAACCTTCTTAGTAGTTATGGTCTGACCGTGAACTGTGCACACCCCTGTGCACACTGTGCACACCTATCCATTATTTAACGCCATCTACCTGCTGTTCGGGATTATTTACATCTGTTTCACCATGTATGAAGGCTCAGCAGTGAATTTAACGGAGATTTTGTTACAGCAGCTGCGCCAAAACACCAAATTAACAGCAACTTGGTAGTTTGGCAGATATGAAGCCCATCCATGGAGGATGGGCTACCTTTCTCAAGCATAAAAGCAAAGGTATTCAATGTTTTAGGAGGAAGCAGACTCAGGGCCTAAGAGAACCAGACCCTAGCTTGTTTAACTTAAGTCTAATAGCTTGTTCCACTCAAGTCTAATTTCAGTGAGTACAAAAACTGTATGAAATATATTAAAAAAAACTTTTCTCTGCATGTGGAGAAATGAAGACTCACTGCATTCATATGATGACTGAGTAATTGGTGTATAGTTGAAAGGAAAAACAGAAATTCAATCAACTACTGCAATATACAGGTCAATCCCAATGGGACTTTAATCCTGGATCACATAATCTCAAAAATAGAGATATTATCAAAATATACTGCTGGAAGTTATTAAAGGTAAAAATCGGCTAAGCTAAATCTATATAGATTGAAAGATACCTTAAAAGTTTTTTCTCCATCAAAAGAAATATAACAAACTAATTATGCCTGATTGGCCAACCCTGGGGAAATTGAACACTTGTTTGGATGTCCAAGCGACATAACATGCGGCTGCCCTATAGGATCAAAACAGCTGCTACTCATGGAGGAGATTATTGTGGTATACACCTTTGCAGTGATTTATTATTTTGAGAATATATTTTGAATAGTAATAAATATGGAGCAAGTATTATTATAACGCCATTCTACACTTCTTTCCTGATGTCCAGGAGGTAAAAGCAATAAATACAAAATAAAGCATCACATTTTATTGGTCCTTGCGCAGCTGCTACAGATATCATATAATTACTTATCAGGATAGTTTTACATTCATTTTAAACTTGCCATCTTGCCAGTATAACAGCTACTAAGTAAATTGCAGCCAGTCTTTAGGCCTCAGATTCATATTTGTAAACTGCATCTCAAAAAACACCCTCTATTATATTTTGAATGTATACTAAAAAAAACCCAGAGGAAGGAACCCAACAACTTGAAAGCTTGCAACCAAACTCTCAGTTAGCCAATAAATGGTATTATTTTAACCCGACTAGTTTTCTAGTTATCTAAACAGATAATTATCCTTTAAGTGGTACAGTATAGCTCCCATTAGTTTAACGCTATTTTGAAGAAATTGTTATCCTTTATAAATAAATAAACAGTTTCAAAATGCCCCACAGTAATTCCCACACTGTCACATTTTCCTACAGTGTCACATTCTCCCACAGCACTTGGCTCCATGTCAAATTGCCTCAACATCACTACCCAAGCACTCTGTTGGCACTCACCCAGCACACTGTTTGCACTTATAGGACTTGGGGGGCAGAGTCATGTGATCACATCCCAAACATGACCCGCCCCCCTTAGTTAACATCCCAGAAAGGCGCTGTGTTTGGGCGGCAGGAGGATAACTGCATAGTTGCCAACAATGGCCATGTTTCCAGGGACACATATTTGTTCCACATGCTGCAGAAAGACCATGCAGAGTGCAGCCCGGCAGTATGTAGGATGGATATACACACAGACAGAATTCAATTAATTAATCAGGGTGCAGATATGGCAGTTGTGGTTGAGTCGTGGCTCTCTGTTCTGGTTGTACTAGAGCCGTGACTCTCTGTGGCAGTTGGGGTTGAGCCGTTGCTCTCAGTGCTGGTGGTGGTTGAGCCATGGCTCTCTGTGGTGGTTGTGTTTGAACCATGGCTCTCTGTGGTGGGTATGTTGGATGTAGGTCAGTCTGGGTTAGTCCTGCAGTTCATCACCCTTTTCATGGCGGCATTCCCGCTGGCTCCCCTCTTCACGTTGCTCAATAATTGGGCGGCGATCCGGCTGGATGCCCAGAAGTTTATATGGGAATACCGGCATCTGGTGGCAGAGCAAGCGCAACATATCAGAGTGTGTTTTCTCCTCCAGGAAGCCTTGGCAGCTTCCAAAATGTGGGGCCATAAAATCCCCCAGTGTGTCGAGAAGGACAGAGATATCATTGTATTATGTTTTTGCGTACTGTAGCATTGATCAGTGTATTAGCACTGTATAAGGAGGTCTGTTTTTGTTTTAGATACAAGGCATTTCATGATGAGAATAGCAGCTACACCGTGTTTTACTGCAAGCTGCTGGCCGTGCATCTGGGGTTTATCATCGCATTCGAGGTGAGCACCACGAGATCTTCAATGCGCCAAATCCTGCTTCACCTGCTGGCAAATTAATACCAGGGCAGGGGCGGATCCAAAGTCTGATCTCGGGAGGGGCACATGTCCGTCTGTCTTTTCCTCTCTCCCATGTCCGTCTGTCTTTTCCTCTCTCCCATGTCCGTCTGTCTTATCCTCTCTCCCATGTCCGTCTGTATTTTCCTCTCTCTCTTGTCCTTCTGTCACGCTCCTCTCCCTTCCCATGTCTGTCGCACTCCTCTCACTCCCTGTGTCCCTCTGTCTCTCTTCCTTCCATGTCTGTTTCTCTCCTCTTCCTTCCCATGTATCCTCTTCTTTCCCATGTCAGTCTGTCTCTCCTCTCATTTCCCATCTCTCTGTCTCTCCTCTCCCATCCCATGTCTGTCTGTCTCTCCTCTCCCATGTCTGTCTGTCTCTCCTCTCCCATGTCTGTCTGTCTCTCCTCTCCCATGTCTGTCTGTCTCTCCTCTGCCATCCCATGACTGTCTGTCTCTCCTCTGCCATCCCATGTTTGTCTGTCTCTCCTCTGCCATCCCATGTTTGTCTGTCTCTCCTCTGCCATGTCATGTTTGTCTGTCTCTCCTCTACCATCCCATTAATGTCTCTCTCTTCTCCCTTCCCATTTATGTCTCTCTCCTCTCCCTTCCCATGTCTGTCTGTCTCCTCTTCCCTTCCCATATCTATCTGTCTCTCCTCTGCCATTCCATATCTGTCTGTCTCTCCTCTGCCATCGCATATCTGTCTGTCTCTCCTCTGCCATCCCATGTTTGTCTGTCTCTCCTCTGCCAACCCATGTCTGTCTGTCTCTACTCTGCCATCCCATTTATGTCTCTCTCTTCTCCCTTCCCATTTATGTCTCTCTCCTCTCCCTTCTCATGTCTGTCTGTTTCCTCTCCCCTTCCCATGTCTCTCTCTATTCTCTACCTCCTATGACTGTCTTTTTGTCCCTCTAAACATGTGTGTCTTTCCTCTTCCCAATAGCTGTCTCTTTTCCTCCTCTCCCTCGTCTGTGTTCTCTTTTCTCCTCCCTTCAGTGTTCTCTCGTCTCCCCCATACGTGTTCTCTCCTCTCTCTCCCCCATCAGTGTTCTCTTCTCTCTCCCCTCCCATCAGTGTTCTTTCCTCTCTCTCCCCCCCCATCAGTGTTCTCTCCTCTTCCCCCCATCAGTGTTCTCTCCTCTCTCCCCCGTGTTCTCTCCTCTCTCTCCCCCCCAGTGGTGTATCTTGGTTTTGTGCTGCCCTAGGCAGACAAAATTTGGGCACCCCCCCCCTACCCACGATGCACACCCACGACATGACCCATAACCCACGTTGCACACCAAGGACATCACCCCATTTACATGCCTCCATCACCCCATTACATACACATTGCCAATATTAATTGCCATTAATATTCCCCAGCCAATTTGCCCAATAATATGCCAGTATTATTTGCCATTAATATGCCCCAGCCAATTTGCCCAATAATATGCCAGTGTTAGTTGCCATTTAATATGCCCCAGCCAATTTGCCCAATAATATGCCAGTGTTAGTTGCCATTTAATATGCCCCAGCCAATTTGCCCAATAATATTCCAGTGTTATTTGCCATTTAATATGCCCCAGCCTATTTGCCCAATAATATTCCAGTGTTATTTGCCATTTAATATGCCCCTGCTAATTTGCCCAATAATATGCCAGTGTTATTTGCCATTTAATATGCCCCTGCCAATTTGCCCAATAATATGCCAGTGTTATTTGCCATTTAATATGCCCCAGCCAATTTGCCCAATAATATGCCAGTTATTTGCCATTTAATATGCCCCAGCCAATTTGCCCAATAATATTCCAGTGTTAGTTGCCATTTAATATGCCCCTGCTAATTTTCCCAATAATATGCTAGTGTTATTTGCCATTTAATATGCCCCTGCTAATTTGCTCAATAATATGCCAGTGTTATTTGCCATTTAATATGCCCCTGCCAATTTGCCTAATAATATGCCAGTGTTATTTGCCATTTAATATGCCCCAGCCAATTTTCCCAATAATATGCCAGTGTTATTTGTCATTAATAAGCCCCTACCAATTTCTCCAGTACATCCCCCCATCTCCCCACTCCCCAGCACTTACCTTTCCCTGGTGGTTAGTGGCAGGCAGCATGGTCTCCTAGGTGGTTGTGCCGACAGGTCATGTGACCTGGCACGCGTATGACGTCAGCACGCAGGTCACGTGACCTGTAGGCACTTCCGTGTCGCACTGCACGGGAAGCCGAACAGGCAGCATGGAGGTTTTTCTGTGCTGCCTGTTCGGCTCCCCATGCAGCCTGGCAGGCAGAGCGATGGTGAGAGGGTTTTTTTTGTTGTTTTTTTAAAGCGTCGGTTTTTATTTTCCTCTTCTCGGGGGGGGGGGGGGGGGGTGCACTTGCCCCGTTGCCCCCCCCCCCCCCCCTGGATCCGCCACTGCACCAGGGCTCAGCACCTCCCCATAAACCCATAAACAAATGTTACACCCCTCTCCTGATCCCCAGCACCCCCAGATTCAGGGGAAGTGATCCTGTAATTAAATTATCTCCCCAGTCAGTGTCTTTAAGCCCCCATCAAAGCAAACTCTAATTTGCACAGTGTCCCTTATAACCCCCATGGCTGGAAATACAGTTCCCTCATGAACACTGCAGAGGGCGCTCTCAGACATAACACAACACAAACTGGAAAGCCTACGGTTTATAGGACAACTGTCAGCAAACTATGAAGCTCAGTTTAATTGAAATTTGCACCAATCATTTTGATGGATGAAAGAAGATCTGTCCCAAGCTTCTAAATAACATGTCCACCACCCAGGGGCGGGCTGGGCCGGGGGGCAGGGTGGCAATTGCCCCCCAGGCCGCCCTAAGCTTTGGAAAACACGGCCGCTGGGCCAGTGTTTTTAAAAAAAAAAAAAAAAAAAAAAAAAAACGCGCTTGCAGGCAGAGACTGAGGTGAGAAGGGATCGGAAGATCCCCTCTCACCTCCGCTCTGCCTGCAAAGCTGCACGGGAAGCCGAACAGGCAGCACAGAGAAACCTCCGTGCTGCCTGTTTGGCTCCCCGTGCAGTGTGACACGGAAGTGCCGACAGTCACGTGACCGGCGCGCTGACGTCAGACGCGCGCCGATCACGTGACCTGTCGGCACAACCGCCGGGAGGCCGAACAGGCAGCATGGAGGGACCATGCTGCCTGCCACCAGGTAAGTCCTCCTGCCACTAGCCACCAGGGAAGTCCTGCCACTAGCCACCAGGGAAGTCCTCCTGCCACTAGCCACCAGGGAAGTCCTGCCACTAGCCACCAGGGAAGTCCTGCCACTAGCCACCAGGGAAAAAGGTAAGGGGGGGGGGGGAAACACTGGCATATTATTGGGCAAATTGGCTGGGGCATATTACATGGCAAATAAGACTGGCATATTATTGGGCAAATTGGCTGGGGATTATTACATGGCAAATAAGACTGGCATATTATTGGGCAAATTGGCTGGGGCATATTACATGGCAAATAAGACTGGCATATTATTGGGCAAATTGGCTGGGGCATATTACATGGCTAATAAGACTGGCATATTATTGGGCAAATTGGCTGGGGATTATTACATGGCAAATAAGACTGGCATATTATTGGGCAAATTGGCTGGGGCATATTACATGGCAAATAAGACTGGCATATTATTGGGCAAATTGGCTGGGGCATATTACATGGCAAATAAGACTGGCATATTATTGGGCAAATTGGCTGGGGCATATTACATGGCAAATAAGACTGGCATATTATTGGGCAAATTGGCTGGGGCATATTACATGGCAAATAAGACTAGAATATTATTGGGCAAATTGGCTGGGGCATATTACATGGCAAATAAGACTGGCATATTATTGGGCAAATTGGCTGGGGAATATTACAAGGCAAATAAGACTGGCATATTATTGGGCAAATTGGCTGGGGCATATTACATGGCAAATAAGACTGGCATATTATTGGGCAAATTGGCTGGGGCATATTACATGGCAAATAAGACTAGAATATTATTGGGCAAATTGGCTGGGGCATATTACATGGCAAATAAGACTGGCATATTATTGGGCAAATTGGCTGGGGAATATTACATGGCAAATAAGACTGGCATATTATTGGGCAAATTGGCTGGGGAATATTAAATGGCAGAATAACACTGGCAAATTATTGGACAAATCGTCTGGGGAATATTAAATGGCAGAATAACACTGGCATATTATTGAGCAAAATGGCTGGGGAATATTAAATGGCAATTAACACTGGCATATTGGGCAAATTAGCAGGGGATTGGCATATTGAGGGGCATAATCCTGGCATAATGAGGGGAAAATCCTGGCATATTGAGGGGGCATCATCTTGGCATATTGAGGAGAAAATCCTGGCATAATGGGTGTCTAAATCGTGGCATATTGAGGGGCATAATCCTGGCATATTTAGTGGAAAATCCTGGCATATTGAGGGGGCATCATCTTGGCATATTGAGGAGAAAATCCTGGCATATTGAGGGTCATAATCCTGGCATATTGAGGGGCATAATCCTGGCATATTGAGGGGCATAATCCTGGCATACTGAGGGGCATAATCCTGGCATTTTGTAAGGGAAAATTCTAGCATATTAAATGGCAAATCCTGGCATATTGTGGGGGAAAATCCTCGCAATATTCGTTATAAAACAAGGAAAAGATGGCCGTGGATGGGGAGGCGATTCGATGGTGCAATGGGCCACTTGACTGGATTTGCCCCCCAGGCCTAAGGCTGCCAGCCCTCCCCTGCCACCACCTGATAGAGCTATACAGGACAAATATTGTAAGCAACACGTCCACCCCTGATAGAGCTACAGAGCACATATTCGAAACAACATGTCTCCCCCTGATAGAGCTATACAGAGTAAAGATTCTAAACAACATGTCTGCCCCCTGATAGAGATATACAGAGCAAAGATTCTAAACAACTGAACAGAGCAAAGATTTTGAACAACACGTCCGCTCCTGATAGAGCAATACAGGGTAAAGAGTCTAGACAACATGTCCGCCCCCTGATATCGCTATTTACAGTAGAGCAAAGATTCTAAACAACATGTCCACCTCCTGGTAGAGCTATACAGAGCAAAGATTCTAAACAACATGTCCACCCCCTGGTGGAGCTATACAGAACATTCACAGTTGACAGTTTCACATGTTATTTGTTGGCTTTAAAGGGCCAGTAACCTTTATTAAGGCTACTTTGGACTTTGAAATTACTGTTTCAATTCCTTACATTTTTTCTCATGGAGTATACCCTTTAGTGACCCCTTAAGACATATGGTTCATGCATGCATTGACAGTATCCCTTGGAGGTAGATTGACAGCGCCACCATGCACTGTCAGAAAACCAGGCAGCACTGCGCATGTGCAGTATTCAGTCTCCAGTGTCCCAGACACCAGAGAACAGATGATGAACATGGTGGTGCAGTTTTTATTTCCATTGTTCTGATGTATTTTAACTCTGTTCCGAAAAGCGCCATTCCGCCAGGGATACTCCTAAGGCATATATTAACCCTTAAATGGACACTAAACGTTATTTTTCACTTGTGTAGCTAATATAGAAGCACAAGTGAAATTTTACTTGCCCCTGGTATAAGGATAAACTGGCGCATACTTTTGATGATACACGCCAGTTTATCCTCTGACCGACAGCTGCCATGCTTCCATAGGAAGCAGGCAGCCGTCTGGTCGGCAACTGTCTTTCTCTGCTAGTGCAGAGAGACCCTTGCCTTTGCATGGGATCAGCAGTGGGGACCTTAACTAGGTCCCCAGGCAAAAGGAAAAAGCAGGTCGGCACTCAGGTGGTTAATGGTCAGAGGTGATTCATTTAATATGATCCTGTTAATCTCATGCAAAAACGAGGGTCTCTCTCCGCGCTAGCAAGAACGGGGCGAGTGCTGAGACCAGGAACTGCTGTGTCTCGCATGTGAGATAGTAAACCTGAGTGTATCTATTAAGATACACGTCGGGTATACTTAAATATCCCGGACCGTGGCGTTGGTGGGGGCTAACAGGGCTGAAGCCCCGAATCTCCCTTTTAAAGCCCTGAATGCCGTTAAAACCTGTACTATGCGATCAGCACTGATCGCATAGTACAGGTCCGTCCAACATGCGGCAGAGGGGTTGAGACAAATAACGTCGGTGTGGTGATGACGTTCTGATTTGTGGTCTTACAACTGCACTCTGTGCGCAGACCGCTCCCACAGCTGAAGATGGAAACGGGAGGGTGAGGAGCTGTCCTGCAAGCTGCTGCACCAAAAAACAAAATAAAATGTAAGTGTGACAAACATAAAATATCCCTGGCATATTATTGGGCAGAATATCACTGACATATTATTGGGCAGAATATCCCTGGCATATTATGGGGCAGAATATCCCTGACCAGGCCCGCCATCAGGGGGTGAGGGGCGATACTGGCGGGCCCGGGTCATGCCAGGTAAAGAATAAAAAAAAAATTCTCCATTAAGCCGGTCCGTGGCTGTGAGGGAAGCGTCGTGCGCTCCCCTCCAGCCACGCGGCTTCAATAAAGTTTGTTCGAAAAGAAAAATGCAACCGGAGCATTTTTTTTTTTTAACAAACTTTATTAAAGCCGGGAGCGCACAACGCTTCCCTCACAGCCACAGACCTGCACTGGGAGACAGCAGCAAGGAGGTAAGTACTGGGGAAGGGGGGAGGAGAGTGGCATAACGAGCATACTGAGGGGCAAAATCCTGGTATATTGAGGGGCAAAATCCTGACATATTGAGGGGCACAATCCTGGCATATTAAATAGCATATTAATTGGCAAAAGAATGGCATATTTGAGGGGCAAAATACTGGCATATTAAAAGAGCTCTTGTGCACTGCATTATTAATGGGGCTCCTATATGTGACATCATTTGTGGGGCTCCCAAATGTGACATCATTTGTGGGGCTCCTGTATCTGGCATAATTTATGGGCCTCCTGTGTGGGGCATTTTTAAAGGGACTCCTGTCTGTGGCATTATTAATGGGGCTCCTTTATGTGCATATGGAAATTTGTGGGGCTCCTTTATGTGGCATAATTTATGGGCCTCCTTTTTGGCATACTTAATGTGCCATCTGGCTGGCATTACTAAGGAATCTGTTTGGCATGGTATTGGAGGAAATCCAGGGGGGGATACTATGAGTTACCGCACCAGGTAACACCGACCCTAGTGGTAATCAGTCATAATCAAAATGTCAAATACTGCAAGACTTGGATATTTTATATTTAATCAGTTATACTGCACATTGTCAAAGCTTAAAAAAATCAGTGCATTCTGCTGTATACAAATTAATTTAAAACATATTTACAAAATAATATTGATGAAGAATCCTATATAGTACAGGACACTACTTGGAGTGCACATACCGTATTTACCGGCGTATAACACGCACTTTTTCTCCCTGAAAATAGGGGGCAAATGATGTGTGCGTGTTATACGCCGATATAATGAAAAAATAAAAAAAATCTAAAATTTATCTTGTTCCTGCTCTGTCCCCCGGTGCTCTGAAGGTGCGTGGCTGTGAGGGAAGCGTTGTGAGCTCCCCTCCAGCCGTGCGGTCAACAAAGTGTGTTTTTTTTAAACAAACTTTATTGTTCCGCGCGGCTGGAGGGGAGCTCACAACGCTTCCCTCACAGCCACGCACCTTCAGAGCACCGGGAGACGGAGCAGGAACGAGGTAAGTACTGGGGTCTGGGGAAGGGGGGGAGGAGGGTGGCATAACGAGCATACTAAGGGGCAATATCCTGGCATATTGGGGGCAATATCATGGCATATTAAATGGCATATTGGGGGCAATATCATGGCATATTAAATGGCATATTGGGGGCAATATTATGGCATATTAAAATGGAATATTGGGGGCAATATCCTGGCATATTAAAATGGCATATTGGGGGCAATATCCTGGCATATTAAATGGCATACTGGGGGCAATATCCTGGCATATTAAATGGCATATTGGGGGCAATATCCTGGCATATTAAAATGGCATATTGGGGGCAATATCCTGGCATATTAAATGGCATATTGGGGGCAATATCCTGGCATATTAAATGGCATATTGGGGGCAATATCTGGCATATTAAAATGGCATATTGGGCTTCAAAGTTCTTTATTTGAAATGTAAGTTTTTTTTCCTGAAATTTCCTTCTTAAAATGAGGTGCGTGTTATACGCCGGCGCGTGTTATACGCCGATAAATACGGTATATCTAAAAAATTAACTGAATGAAAATGGAGATTGATTTTATATTAATAATACATTTGAAATTAATCACTACAACAACTAGCGAATTCACTAGTAGCTAGTAATGTGCAATCAAATAAGTTGCAAGCAAATGCAAAGATTATGAGAACAATGTATATTAAATGCGTCTGTGATGTCTCCTGTTTATGATATCACCTGTGGCTTGATATTTAAATTACACATTTTCCTTTGAAAACCACTTAATTTGCATTTAAAGCCACAGGTGATATCATACATTTGAGACTCCACATTTAAAACTAATTTTCTCCTAATTAAGGCATTTACACAATGTGTAGATCATTTTCAATCTTTAAAAAAAAAAAAAAAAAAATTCTCTATATGCACAGTAAAAACAATGTTTAAGTGATACCATTCCTTTAAATAAATCTGTTCCTGGTGAAGATATTTATTGTTCTGCACTATTGCTTCCCTGTTACAATGATACCTTAAGAATTAAAATTTCACTTTTTAACTATTTAAAGATGTTTAATATATTTATTACATGTATGTGTTTAATGTTATGTATAAGTATTGACATTTTATAGTGGATATATATTTAAAATACATCCAGATCTTTTCACTGGGATGTACACAGGGCCGGTGCAAGGATTTTCGTCTACACAGGCGAAGGTGCATTTTGGTGCCCCCCTGCTCTGATCCGCCACGCCTCCCACACCATTAAGCCTCCTTACATTATATATATATATGTGAATAATGTATAGTGTAGAAAATAAATACATCTAAATATTCAACTCGCATGCTCTAAATGCACACATTGAAACCCATAAACACAAAGACACCCTTGCAGTCACACACAGAGACACCCTTACCACTTACACACACACAGTTACACCAATTCACACATAACCTGAGACACACTATTTTGCCACTCAATATGCCAGTATTTAGCCCAGGGGTCCTCAAACTTTTTAAACAGGGGGCCAGTTCACTGTCCCTCAGACCATTGGAGTAAAAACAAAAACTATGAACAAATTCCTATGCACACTGCATATATCTTATTTTGCAATGAAGAAACAAAACGGGAACAAATACAATATTTAAAATGAAGTAAAGTTAAATCAACAAACTTACCAGTATTTCAATGGGAATATTATACCAGTCAGAGCCCAGTAATATTATGCCAGTCAGATGCCCAGGAACATGATGCCAGTCAGAGCCCAGGAATATTATGCCATTCAGATGCCCAGGAATATTATGCCATTCAGATGCCCAGGAATATTATGCCAGTCAGATGCCCAGGAACATTATGCCAGTCAGAGCCCAGTAATATTATGCCATTCAGATGCCCAGGAATATTATGCCAGTCAGATGCCCAGTAACATTATGCCAGTCAGATGCCCAGGAATATTGTGCCAGTCAGATGCCCAGGAACATTATGCCAGTCAGAGCCCAGTAATATTATGCCAGTCAGAGCCCAGGAATATTATGCCATTCAGATGCCCAGGAATATTATGCCAGTCAGATGCCCAGGAATATTATGCTATTGAGATGCCCAGGAATATTATGCCAGTCATAGCCCAGGAATACTATGCCAGTCAGTTGCCCAGGAATATTATGCCAGTCAGAGCCCAGGAATATTATGCCAGTCAGATGCCCAGGAATATTATGCCAGTCAGATGCCCAGGAATAATATGCCAGTCAGATGCCCAGGAATATTATCCCATTCAGATGCCCAGGAAAATTATGCCATTCAGATGCCCAGTAATATTATGCCATTCAGATGCCCAGGAATATTATGCCATTCAGATGCCCAGGAAAATTATGCCATTCAGATGCCCAGGAATATTATGCCATTCAGAGCCCAGTAATATTATGCCAGTCAGAGCCCAGGAAAAGTGTGCCAGTCAGATTCCCAGCAATATTATGCCATTCAGATGCCCAGGAATATTATGCCAGTCAGATGCCCAGGAATATTTTGCCAGTCAGAGCCCAGGAATAGTGTGCCAGTCAGATTCCCAGCAATATTATGCCATTCAGATGCCCAGGAATATTATGCCAGTCAGATGCCCAGGAATATTATGCCAGTCAGAGCCCAGGAATATTGTGCCAGTCAAATGCCCAGGAATATTATGCCATTCAGATGCCCAGGAATATTATGCCAGTCATAGCCCAGGAATATTATGCCAGTCAGATGCCCAGGAATATTATGCCAGTCAGAGCCCAGGAATATTATGCCAGTCAGATGCCCAGGAATATTATGCCATTCAGATGCCCAGGAAAATTATGCCAGTCAGAGCCCAGTAATATTATGCCAGTCAGAGCCCAGGAATATTATGCCATTCAGATGCCCAGGAATATTATGCCAGTCAGATGCCCAGGAATATTATGCCATTCAGATGCCCAGGAATATTATGCCAGTCATAGCCCAGGAATATTATGCCAGTCAGATGCCCAGGAATATTATGCCAGTCAGAGCCCAGGAATATTATGCCAGTCAGATGCCCAGGAATATTATGCCAGTCAGATGCCCAGGAATATTATGCCAGTCAGATGCCTAGGAAAATTATGCCATTCAGATGCCCAGTAATATTATGCCATTCAGATGCCCAGGAATATTATGCCAT
Source organism: Pelodytes ibericus (assembly GCA_036172795.1). Classification (NCBI taxonomy): domain Eukaryota; kingdom Metazoa; phylum Chordata; class Amphibia; order Anura; family Pelodytidae; genus Pelodytes; species Pelodytes ibericus. The sequence continues at coordinate 173,060,030 of CM069858.1, forward strand.
TCAGATGCCCAGGAAAATTATGCCATTCAGATGCCCAGTAATATTATGCCATTCAGATGCCCAGGAATATTATGCCATTCAGAGCCCAGTAATATTATCCCAGTCAGAGCCCAGGAATAGTGTGCCAGTCAGATTCCCAGCAATATTATGCCATTCAGATGCCCAGGAATATTATGCCAGTCAGATGCCCAGGAATATTATGCCAGTCAGAGCCCAGGAATATTTTGCCAGTAAAATGCCCAGGAATATTATGCCATTCAGATGCCCAGGAATATTATGCCAGTCAGAGCCCAGGAATATTATGCCAGTCAGATGCCCAGGAATATTGTGCCATTCAGATGCCCAGGAATATTGTGCCAATATTGTGCCAGTCAGATGCCCAGGAATATTGTGCCAGTCAGATGCCCAGGAATATTGTGCCAGTCAGATGCTCGTTATACCTCCCTCCTCCCCCTTCCCCAGACCCCAGTACTTACCTCCATGCTGCTGTTCAGGTCCGTGGCTGAGAGGGAAGCGCTGTGCGCTCCCTTCAGGCTGTGCGCATGCAATAAAGTGTGTTGAAAAAAAAAGTTTCAACACACTTTATTGAATGCGCACAGCCTGAGGGGAGTGCACAGCGGACCTGAACAGCGGCATGGAGGTTAGTAAACGGGCCTGGGGGAGCGGGCGATTTTCCCGCCCCCCCATTGGGGCGCCCTAAGGCAGCCACCTGTGCTGCCTTATGGTAGCGCCGGCCCTGGATGTACAACTGCAGACCTCAGGTTTAACTTGTACAAATATGTGGGAGCAGATACCATTAATAGAAATGTAAAAATCTGAAATAATACTCGTGTGTGTGTGTGTGTGTATATATATATACACACACACGTATTATATATATATACACACACACATGTGGTTATTGTGCATGTACATGCCTGGCCAAGAGTGTGAGATTCTTTACGCCACTGCAATCAAATCTGCTATGGGCTCTAGCCCCAGATCTTTTGGGGACTTAGCAACACCCCTGTATGTAAGTAAAAGTCTGACTGTGTGAGTGCAAGTGTGTCTTTGTGACTGTATGTATCAGTCTGACTGTATGTGAGGTTGTCTGTGTAAGTCTGATTGTGTGTGTAAGGTTGTCTCTGTCTGTGTCAAGTGTACAGATCCCCCAGCCAGCTGTGTAACCCCCCAGCCAACAAACAGCTCCCCCCAGACATATATATATATATATATATATATTTATATTATATAAATATTATATAAACTTGAGATATTTAATCATATGGCTGGTTTATATAATATTAATATGATATATATATATATATAATGTTTGTTACATAAATATAAAACCAGCCATCTCTCCCTAGCACCTCCTCCTCGTGGTGTGACCCACAGGCGAGTGCCTGCAGTGACCGCACCTCCGGGCCATACTGAGCACAGCGCGACAGGTGCAAGCTCTGGCCCTGTTACGCTGTGTGATTTGCTGTGCTCCGGGTGTCAGGTGACATCCGGCAGAAGATACTGGATAGCGGTGTTCTGCGGCTGCAGACACCATCAAAAATGTCCTCCTCCCTGTAAATAAAGGTAACTTGGCAGGGAGGGGGACCAACAGTATTAGGTATTTTGTTTGTCCGTTAAAATAAATAAATAGAAGAAATGTGTGTAAGTGTCTGCATGTAAGTGTGACTGTGTATGGGTGTCTCAATGTGTGTAAGTGTCTGCGTGTAAGTGTTACTGTGTGTGGGTGTCTCAATGTGTGTAAGGGTGTTTGCGTAAGTGTTTGTGTGTCTGTCTAGGTGTGTGTAAGGGTGTTTGCGTAAGTGTATGTGTGTGAGTGTGCAGGGGAGGGCTGGCAGCCTTAGGCCTGGGGGGCAAATCCATTGCACCACCGAATCGCCTCCCCATCCACAGCCATCTTTTCCTTGTTTTATAAAGAATATTGCCAGGATTTTCCCCCACAATATGCCAGGATTTGCCACCTAATATGCCAGAATTTTCCCTTACAATATGCCAGGATTATGCCCCTCAATATGCCAGGATTTTCCCCTCAATATGCCAGGATTATGCCCCTCAATATGCCAGGATTTTCCACTCAATATGCCAGGATTATGCCCCTCAATATGCCAGGATTTAGCCACCCAATATGCCAGGATTTCCCCCTCAATATGCCAAGATTATGCCCCCTCAGTATGCCAGGATTATACCCCTCAATATGCCAGGATTTTTGCCCACAATATGCCAGGATTATACCCCCTCAAAATGCCAGGATTTTGCCTCCCAATATGCCAGGATTATGCCCCTCAATATGTCAGGATTATGCCCCTCAATATGCCAGGATTTTCCCCTCAATATGCCAGGATTATACCCCCTCAAAATGCCAGGATTTTGCCTCCCAATATGCCAGGATTTTGCCTCCCAATATGCCAGGATTATGCCACCCAATATGCCAGGATTTTCCCCTCAATATGCCAGGATTATGCATCCTCAATATGCCAGGTTTATGCCCCCTCAATATGCCAGGATTTTCCCCTCAATATGCCAGGATTTTCCCCCACAATATGCCAGGATTTTCCCCTCAATGTGCCAAGATTATGCCTCCTCAATATGCCAGGATTATGCCCCCTCAATATGCCAGGATTTTCCTCTCAATATGCCAGGATTTTGCCCCACAATATGCCAGGATTTTGCCCCCTCAATATGCCAGGAGTGTCCCCTCAATATGCCAGGATTATGCCCCACAATATGCCAGGATTTAGCCACTCAATATGTCAGGATTTTCCCCTCAATACCCTCAATGGAGGGACCCTCAATGGTCCCTCCATGCTGCCTGTTCGGCTTCCCGGCGATTGTGCCGACAGGTCACGTGACCGGGCGCGCGTATGACGTCAGCGCGCCCGTCACGTGACTGTCGGCACTTCCGTGTCGGCACACTGCACGGGGAGCCGAACAGGCAGCACGGAGGTTTCTCTGTGCTGCCTGTTCGGCTCCCCGTGCAGCCTGGCAGGCAGAGCGATGGTGAGGGGGGATCCTCCGATCCCCTCTCACCTCTGTCTCTGCCTGCAAGCGCGGTCTTTTTTTTTTTTTAAAGGGCCGCGGTTTTTTTTATTTTATTTATTTAATTTTATTTTCAGTGCTGGGGGGTGCTGCCGCCCCCCAAAATTTGCCGCCCTAGGCATCCGCCTAGGATGCCTCGCGGTGAATACACCACTGGAGAGAGACAGTGTGTTTGAGAAAGAGAGGGAGACGGTGTGTGTGAGAAAGAGAGACAGATGGTGTGTGTGATAAAAAGAGCAAGACAAAGTGTGTGTGAGAGAGAAAGAGTGTGTGAGAGAGAGACAGAGTGTATGAGAGAGACAGAGAGACGGAGTGTGTGAGAGAGAGAGAGAGAGCGTGAGAGACGTGTGTGTGTGTATATGTGAGAGAGAGAGACGGAGTGTATGTGTGTGTGTATGTGTGAGAGTGTGTGTGTGTGTGACAGAGCTCATCTGGGCTATAGCCCCAGATCATTTGGAGACCCAGCAACGACCCTGTTTTGTGGTTAAACAATGTTTAATGTTCCTTTAAAGAACAAGGGATTTTCCAGGGCTAATGACCAGAGGCGATTTTTCCATTTTGATATGTGGTTGTTTAAACATAGTTTTCCTCTCTTTCATTTAACGCACCCATACAAGTTATATGTTAGAATTTTCTTTGGATGGATGCCATGTGCATATAAATGATCTAAAGTTTAGTATTCAAAAATACATATAAAAAGGGAGAAGTTTAAAAAAACTAAATTCACTATCTTCCCAATAATAATGTACACAACTAGTACAACACTAACACTGACACACTAAGCCCTATTAACTAGCTAATAAAAATATAGGTTCCCAGATCCCCAAAAAAAGGTACAGAAAAAAACTTTGACCTGTATAATTTACTGGTCAGAGGAATCAGAATCACAGCACAGGCCTGCAGGGGTTAACTATAATTAAATTAATATATGGAAAGAATATAAGTAATATAGTAAAATTGCAAAAAATAAATTATGAGAAAAAACAAAATGAGGGCCATAAGCTTGGAAGGAAACTGATCACAGTGAAAAAAGTCAGTGTACATAAGCATTTTACATTTAACAAAGATTTTATTACTAAGTATTTTGATAATTATGGATGTGAAATTTAAACTTTAAAAAAAATAAAAATAAATATTACACATTAAAAATGTTTATAAATTTCACATCAATAATTATCAGTACCGTTAAATAGCCAATCACTCCTAAGTACTAGCGCACCAGGAGATTCTTGTTTGGAGTTATTATGGAAATACTGTATTGCCTTATACTTCCTGTTTACCCCTGACCTGGATGTAGTTGGTAGTCTAACATGGTTTCTCATGTTAAAAGTTTTGCAGTGTCTTCATTGCTGTAACTGAAACATGGTGTCAGAAGTGACTACAATCAGTACTGAGACTCTTGTCTGGAGCACAGCAGCTTTGGGACATAGTGCAGGTTTGTGGATTACTGCCTAGACTGTTCTTTGTGGATTTCCTCTCATTTGGGAGCTCAGAGGCTTACAAGCAAAATGGCTACCATGAATTGCATACCTCCCCCAGAGGGGGAATGAAAATCAGTGGGGATTGGAGCAGCAATTGGGAAACTTTCAGAGCTGAATTTGAAGATTGTTCCCTGGCTACAGGGTTGAATGAGAAATCTGCACAAACGCAGGCAGCAACTCTGAGAAGAGTCATGGGCAGTGAATGCAAGCATGTTTATAAGCAAAATCTGAACCTCACAGCAGAGCAGAAAAAATGGAAGCTTACATCAAACCTGCTAAAAATGTCATATATGAAAGGTATGTGTTTGGATGCTGCAAACAAGAAGAGGGAGAATCCCTTGATAACTTTGTTACACGCTTGAGAGAAAAAGATGCAACTTGTGAATATGGTACTGTGAGGGATGAATTAATCAGGGAAATTGTTCTTGGTACAGCTAGTGAGAACATATACAGGCGTCTCTTAAGAGAACATAAACTAACTTTAAACACAGCCATTGAAATGTGCTGTACAGCAGAGCTCACTGACAGATGTATTAAAGTTATGGAACAGGACAGACAGCATAAACACTGCAATGCAGTGACAACACATAAGCAAATATCAGCAACAACACCACCTGTTTAGCACAAATGCTGCAAACCCTACAGTGTGCAAATATTGTGGGACTGTGCATCAAAGAATTAAAGAGCAGTGTCCTGCTTTTGGGAAGACTTGTAGGTCTTGTGGGAGAAGAAATCATTTTTCTAACGTATGTTTGTCAAGGAAAAACAGCCATCAATTGGGAAGTTAAATGCCATGGAGAATACATCTGCATATGAGGAAGTGCCACACACTGCTGAAGTGATATACAGCAGTGAAGTGATTGGCTCTGTGCAAGACAGAGGAAAGACATGGTTTGTCACTTTAACTTTAAGCAATAAGCCCCAATCCTGCCAGCTCGATTCAGGGGCAACATGTGATTGAGAGACAAAATGAAGTTAGCACTGGCAGCATGTCTACTGCCAAGTGACACCAGACTAAAGTTATACTCAAGTGAGCATATGAAATCTCTAGGCCTCTTCATACAGAATGTGTCATATGTGGACTGATCCACAAGTTAGACTTTGAAATAGTGTAAGCCTGCCAGAAGCCACTGTTATCCGGCTCAACCTGTGAGCGTCTAGGGCTGATGCATTTCTCCATCCCTGCAGAGCTCAATGTGATGGACAGTCATTTAAAAGGGCCCTTGACAAAACAATTGCTAATAAAGGAATTTGGTGATATTTTTACAGTACCAGTAGAATCAGTACCAGGTGAAGTTAATTTTAACCTAGACATGAGTGTCCCACCAGTCCAATGTGCACCACGCAATGTGCCAGTGGCCAAAAAAAAGGCAGTTAAGGCACAGCTCGACCAATATGAGACTGATTAACATGTAGAATCAGTGACCGAACCAACTGATTGGAAGTAACATGGCAATTGTAAAGAAGCCTGATAAGCTAAGAATATACATCATTCTTGAAGCAGTCACAGAGGCGATCTCACTACATCATGCCTACTCTCGAGGATGTGTTGTACAAGCTTCCTAAGGTACGTTTCTTCATGCTTGTTGATGCACGGGAGGCTTTTTTACAATGTGAGTTGGACAATGCAAGAAGTTACATGACAACCTTCTGGACTCCCTGGGGCAGGAGAAAATGAACTATTAGCTGGACTTACAGGAATTGAATAGCTGATGACATCCTTGTGGTTGGCTGTGGGTATACAGATGGGGAAGCAGAGCAAGATCACAATAGCAAACTGCTGGAACTGATGCATCGTTGTAGGCAGTTGAAGCTAAGGCTTGGCCTGAAGAAACTGCAATTCAAGGTCAAAGAGGTCCACTTACACTGACACATACTATCCTGGGAAGGTTTGAAGGCTGGCCTTGAAAAAAATCAGAGCCATACTCGATATGCCACAGCCGACAACTGTGAAATCCCTGCAGCGCCTTATAGGATTTGTTACCTACCTAGCTAAAGTCCTACAACACCGAGGTTTGCGAGCCATTGAGAAGGCTTCTAGACAAGGATGCAGTTTGGCATTGGCTTCCTAAGGATTACAATACGGTGCAAGACATCCAACGTTTGGTCACAGATACACCTGTTCTGAAGTACTATGATTTTACAAAAGCTGTAACTATTCAAAGTGACTCGAGCAAAAGTGGACTCAGTTGTTGCCTATTGCAAGCTGACCAGCCTGTTGCTCTTACTTTAAGGGCACTGACCCCTACTGAGAAAAACTACACACAAATCGAAAAGGAATGAGTATTGTGTTTGCCTGCCAGCACTTTCATCACTACCTTTATGGCGGTGACAAAATCACTGCAGAAACTGACCATAAGGAACCACTTTTGTGTGCCCCCAAATGCCTACAGAACATGTTGCCCACATTACAAAACTATTGCCTAAATATTGTCTATAAACCTGGACCTGAAATGTACATTAGTGACACTCTTAGCAGAGCTACAACAGCGGGTGGTACACACGAGTGTGCACAGTTTGCAATGTTCAACAGGACCTGTATGACCGATTGCAGATTAATCATTCAGACTATTTAAATGTCACATACCAACCATTGTTTCAGATAAGGTAGCACTTAAGTCTGTTGTTCCTAATGGTTGGCCAGGGAATACTGGACTTTCCAAGACGTCATGCAGGATGGCATACTATACAAGGAGCCAAGAGTCATCATTCCAAAATCACTATGGTCGGAGATGCTGACACGCATACATGCCAGTCACATTGGTGGAGATGCATGCTACAGGCAAGCACAAGATACCTATATTAGAGACTTTGTTAGTTGTTGTTCAGCATGCAATGAATATGCACAGGCACAGCAGATAGAACCCATGATATTGCATGTGTTGCCTACCCGACCATGGCAAATTGTAAGCATGGACTTATTCTTTAATGCAGGGCAAAATTTTCTACTAATTGTTAATCACTATTCTGACTTTTGGGAGATTGAACTCCTTCCTGATCTGTCTGCCGAAACTACAATTAAGTGTTGTAAGGCACAGTTTGCACATCATTGACAGCTGGACAGGGTAATCTTAGATAATGGACCTCAATTCGCATGTGAGCAATTCAGACGGTTTTCTACAGATTGGGTGTTTTGAGCATTTTACCTCTTCCCCGTGGCACCCACAAGCTAATGGTAAAGTAGATTCAGCTGTAAAGATAGCAAATAATATTTGCAAGAAAGCAAAGTATGATGGTAATGACCCATGGAAAGCCATTCTACATTGGAGGAACACACCAACTGAAGGTATGGACAGTAGTCCTGCACAGCATTTGATGTCTGGGAGACTGAAGGTGTATTGGACACCTCCAAACTGACATACAATGTGTCTGCCAAATACTTACCTCAACTAAGCATTGGAGAGTCAGTCCGTATGAAGCCACCCCCTGGTGACAGGATTGGTTGCTGGACACTGGGTACCTATGCTCCTTGCTCATATCTTGTGGATGTGGAAGGCACACTCTACCACAATCGAGTGGATCTGCAAGTAGCAAAATAACCATCCACACTAGTCTACGAGCAACCTTCACTTAACCCTAAAGAAGCGTTTAATGCCCCTGGTTCTGTTGGACCATGTACGCAATGCAGAGACAATACTGCTGTCATATTTGAAACATGCATAGAGGGTGACATAGTGCAGCAACATATACCAGCAACTTCTTCTGTGCCATATACACCAGCCAAGAAAGAGTGCAGGACTTTATCAACACCTTCTGGAACTGAAAAACTTCCCCCAGGAAGTTTCAAGACCACCAAATAATAAAAAAATAAAAATAGCCGCCGGGACCACCCATGGGCAGTCTTAAAGTGACAGCCCAGTGACCAGGATCAACCATTATTTTTTGCATTTAATAATATGATCACTGTGAAAATCAATGACATTGATCATATGCAAACAATACATTAAATTACAATCAGTGCTGTGTGTACACTGATTGTCAAAATTTCCCCTCTCTCTCACTGACACATTTTTATCTTGTGTCAGAGAGAGAGAGGAGAGAAATATACTGTGTCCTAGAAAAAAAATGTAATAAGAAAACACACAAAAAACATTTTTTTTAACCATTTTTACACTCTTTATTAAATTGTATACATTACGCAAAGGGTTAAATATTAAAAAATTGGTTGCAAAAGAAAGCCCTATCTGTCCTTAAAAAACAATATATTATATGTGGGGATTCATTAAAATAGCAAGCATGCACTTTAATTTAAACGCACATATAGCTAAAGTAGAAAAAAAAAGCTATTGTCCAGAACACACATCCAAACAAAGAAAACCATTGTCCAGAAGGGATTAACAAAAGTGTGGCGATGCTGGAGGCAAAGGTGCGCTGCAGCAATGTTCGAGTGCTGGACATGCCGGGGGTGGTCAGGCCCACTGTCATCTTTTTTAAAGTGGTGTAGGCCCACCATTTTTTTAAAGTGGTGTACCAGTGTTTTAGTCATGTAAGTGGGAAGAAGAAAAATATATGTGGAAAAATTAGGAGCCAGTAAAAGAGCTTTTAGGTACAATAGCTCCCTGGCTCTTGGGATTTGTCAAGCACTGTGGATACCAAAGATCCAGCTGCAAATATAAACATCAAACTGAATGGTCTGATGAGTTATCCTGGACCCTATTTCATGATGTGAAGATGTATGTTTGGAGACAACCAATGGATTCCTTCAACCCACAATGCCTACTTCCAGTTGTCAAGCATGGAGGCAGGTCCACAATGATCTGGTGATCCATTTTGTTGCAGTCATTAGGTGCGATGATTGCTCTGACCAGTGACTATGAGAGCATTTTACAAGAGTAAGTACAGTCACTCGATCCCATATTTCAGAATAATAATGCTCCCATACACATTGCCAAACACCTCAAAGTGGTTTTCTACATAGAAGGATAAAGTGAAACACTTTTACATTACCTCAGCAATCATCAGATATAAAAATAATTGAATTTGTATGGGAGGGTTGCAGTGCAGATTGCAAAGCAGATTTCCATCTCCTTCATCTCTCCAGTAAGTAGAAGCTTTTCTTCTTGAAGAATAGCGTAATATCCCACTACATATAGGAGTTGTATGACAACATTCCAAAAAGGACTGACACTGTTGTTCTGAAGACAAAAGGAGGCCTTACTGCTTATTTGGCAGTTGATAGTAATATATTTTACTTGTGTATGTTATCTTACGGTCTACTAAGTGGGTTGCTTGTTTACATAAGCCTTGCCAACTGAAGGGTAACTCTTGACACTTTCCTGTAAAGTTAAGTCTCAAAATTTTTCATACGAATCACTACACTAGTAGCTTTGCCACAAATGACTTTGAATAGTTCATGGATAATTATGTCAAGGAGCACCTTAACTTAAATAACTGGGCCAGAGAAGTGAAGAAAATCCATTTTCAATTATTTGTCACTCATTTTTAATATTACATTGCTGGGAATATCTAATAATATTTATTCTAACCGTATAATATAAAAAAAAAAAAAAAACATCCAGTGATCTAATGCTGTTTTCTCTGGTGTACTTCGTTCTAGGCTCTGTGTAATGAATATGGTTATAGCAAACGGTAATATAAAAAAACTAATGGATAGCATTCCCCCCCCAGATGTTCTTGCTCCATATGCATTTAGGTTCTTACAGGGTTGAACAGAGGAAACTTCTTGTAAATATATTTATGGCTGTCAAGATGGTAATAGCGAGACTTTGGAAGCGCCCAGGCTCAGTTCCCTGGATCTCAGTTTTTAACCAAATAGAATACCAAAGGGAGATGGAATCAGGGTTTTATAGAGCAAAGGGCCAATTCATATTACACAGGGAAATATGGTCCCCTTGGACCAAGACAAGAGGAATCCGAAACATTGAGAAAATGAGTGGAAGGGGCCCCTATGGGACTCGACTGCTGGCGCCGACCTGGATGGGATCCCCTCCCCCCCTCCATAGGATGAATGATATATGGAAGATGACTGTGAATGAATGTGCATAACAGATTATCCTGTATGTTTTATTGGACTACTATAAGATGGAATATTATGGAATCTATCTGTTTGCTATTTTATATTTTGCAAAGTGACATAATGAAATAAAGAATATAAATTAAAAAAAAATATATGAAAAAACTAATAAGAAAGCCAACTGATACTCAACTCTGTAAATAGCAAATTCTGTTAAATTAACTAATATTGGGAGTAAAAGTGTTGTGCCTAAAAAAGCAATGCACATTCTTTACGTCTAACATTTTTGTTTAAACTAGAAAGTCAAATTAGGATAGTTGGCATGTACCTGAATTCTGCCTGATAATTCAGTGACTGGATGCTTTGTGACAAAGTATTACAAATCAAAAATATACATAACTGTTCATTAGCGTGAACATGCCATCCACAAAAGGTCCGCTGATGATATCATTTTGTATTCAACCTCCAAAATCACCAGCAAAGGGATAGAAATAACGATATATATATATAGATATATGTACCTGTAACTTGCTTACCTCTACTACAAGATGGCAACTGAAACACTAAGCATTCTGGGAGGCAACTTTCCTAGCACAGCAAATGATTGATTTTTTTTTCCTTTCCATATTTTTATTCTATTTAACATTCAACACTCAGCTTAAAGTCATAAGTAACAATGCATCTCATGGACTAACAAGTTGTCAACGTTTTCTAGAGAGTTCGAGGATCTATGTCAGAAAAAGGTTCTATCTTAAGCTCACATGGGAGGGTCAAGTTTCCCAATCCAAAAATTCCACATTTCTGTTTTACCCATATCCCAATTCAAACACCCCTTTTCTGTGTTGCCATACTACTCATTCGAACACTGTACTCCAACCTGCAATATTGGCAGATCTCCAGTTCTTGGCTATCTTCAGTTTAGCTGCTAGCATTATATGCAAAATAATTGGTAGATTTTTTTTGGGGGGGGGGGGGAGGGGGGGTACTCTGCTAACTTCCAATGTAATACTGCAGTCTCTGAACATTTCTTAAAGTCTCCAAAATGTGTTAAAAAATGTTGTTCCAGTAACCCTGACTTGTAGTACAGCTCCTCTAGATGTGCCTTAAATCTCCTACCCCATTACCACATCTCCAACACTTATTTCTAGTTTCAGGATACATCTTTGCCAATCTAAAGGGAAATCCAGAAAAGAAAAGAGTAAACCTTACACAAAGATGACCAGTGATACCCAATTAAATACACTCAACAGCCAGATTGTCAGTCAGGCCCCAGTGACCAGATTTGCCTTAGCAGCCAACTTGCCCCAGTGGACAACCCTTTTCCTATCCCATGTTTACTGCTTTTGATCCAAAAGAAGGCAAATAAAAACCCCTTTCAGCAATTTCCTTCTTGACTCCAAATGGCAATCAGATGTCTCCTTGGATCAACAAGCATCTTTTGGGAGATGGAAATTAGAGCAGCATAGAAAGTCTTAGCGTCACAAAGGGGTTAAACTATATGTTGCATTTTTACATCCATAACATCATTGTTTTTGCTGACAGTTGCCCGTAAAACATAAAGTAAACCAGTTCATCAGCAAAATCTTCCCAACAAATTATTTGTAAATTATTTTTACTGCTACTACTACTACTACTAATAAATATTATTACTTATTTGTAAAAGTAGAATTATTTTGTTAAAGCCTTATAAACGAAGTACATTCCAAATAACTAACACTAATCACTGACTCAACACCCGTACTTCATTTTGAAGATCCTAGGAATGGAAATCTTTATTTTGAATGTGGCTCCCCCATGTGGCGGAAGATAGCCAACAGTTCTTGATTAGAGGTTTCAGTGTTTTATCAGAACAAAAACACAGTGTTCTACTGGATGATGGATGTTCAGAAACATCACAGAATTTTATCCCTTACAGATGGAGAACCTTCCTGATCAATCCTTGCTTCTGCAGCTCATCATGGCCTCTCCAATCATATCGTTACAAGGTGGTGGAGATATCTTGGGATGTGACAAGGGCTTTAGTTGGATCTGATGCTGTGAAAAGAGATTTTGGGGGATCTGGTGATGTGACAAAGGATTTCGGGTAATCTGGCAATATGACAAGTGATTTGGGGAGATCTGCTGATGTGACAAGGAGTTTAGTGGGATCTGATGCTATGAAAAAAAAGATTTGGAGAAATCTGGTGATATGACAAAGGATTTGGGAGTATCTAGTGGACAAGGGATATGAAAGGATCTGGTGATGTGACAAGGAATTTGTTGGGATCTAGTGATGTGAAAAGGGCTTGTGGTAAATTGGTGCTGTGACAAGGTGTTCTGTATATCTGGTAATGTGGTAACCAATTTGGGAAGATCTGATCATGTGGAAAGGAGTTTAGGGAGATCTAATAATATGTCAAGGGACTTAGGTGGTTCTGAAGCTGTGACACAGGATTTGGGGGTGTCTGGGGATGTGGCAAGGGGTATAGAGGATTCATTTCCACAGCACCGTCCTTTTTCCATAATTAATAAAAGGTTTTTAAAATATATATATTTCTTGTTTTTATTACCATCCTCTGCACCCACATATAACCCCAGCACCTAGATTGCACCCATAGTTTATCCCACCACCCAGATTTGCACTCACAGTACTTGCCCTAGCAACCAGATTTGCCCTCAGGACTTAGCCCAGTGGCCAAATTTGCCCTCAGGACTTTCCCCAGTGGCAGATTTGCCCTCAGGACTTAGCCCAGTGGCCAAATTTGCCTTCAGGACTTTCCCCAGTGGCCAGTTTTCATTCAGGATATACCCCAACGGACATATTTGCACTCAGGAATTACTCCCTCGGTCAGATTTTCATCTCACCTTGCCATTAGGACTTGGGTCAGCGGCGAGATTTGCACTCCGGGCTTCGCCAGCATAGTGTGGCTGCTGACGCCGCCTTTTCCACTGACTGCCGAGATGTCACATGACACCCACTGCTCAGGTTGTCAGTAGTGCAACGCAAGGGGGTTGCGCAAGCAGTCTGTGCCATTGTCGCAGCACAGACTGTTTCCCCTCACGCCAGTGCTCCAATAGCACAAAAAAAGTAATTAAAAAACAGCGCAAGGGGCGTCAGCACTGATCGGGGGGAATCAGATTTTTCCACCATCTCACCACCATGGTGGTGCCATATGGTAGCACCATTGTTGGAGCAACAAAAGGTCCCTGCCCCATCACACAAATAAAGAAAAAAGTAGCAGCAGGTCGGATAAAAACTGCCTTTTGTTTGGAGAACCCTGCTCTAGAGTGTACATTTTTCTCGCCATTCATAACTAAAACTTTCCATTTCCCTTATTAGTTTTGTAGCCCTCCTACATGTCACTGTAGAAAGAGATGAGGAGCATACATGGCACTGTTTCAAGAAATTATAGGATTGTATGATAAATACAAATAAAATATTGTCAGCAATACCTTATTTTCTGTCTGGGGCCTCAAAATAATCTGGCATTGCCTCTTTCTGAGATCAGACTCTGGATTCACCCTTATTAAAATGTATGGATCACATCCATCTGGAGTTTAGTCCAAGTCCATTGAATACCCCAAAACAATTAATAAAGTAATAACGATCCAGCATTCTGCTCATAATGAAAATATGCTGCTTTATTAAAAAGTTCAAAAGGATTTGGGTCTTCAGGGTCTTAACACCCTGTTCCAGATTATTATGCAAATTATATTTTTCTCATTTACCTAAATAATTGATGTAAATAACAGTCAGCATAATTATCATGTTATCAACTATTAAGAGTACAATTAAAATTTTATTGAACAAACCTCCTAATGATAACAGTATTTTTTTTAAACATAAAAAACTTACAATGTACTGTTCCAAATTATAAGCACAGTAAGTTTCAAAACACTTTATAGGTTGTAAAGAACTGAAAATTGTCATTTGTTGTGTTTGCAGCATATTTACTGAAATCCAAAGCTATTTCAATCAAACTTATAACAACATTTTAACTTTTTAAACATTTTAACTGGTCACGTTACAGTTTAACATAGGACTCCTTATTTGATAGCAGCTTCACAAGTCTTGCATCCATTGAACTTGTGAGTTTTTGGACAGTTTCTGCTTGAATTTGTTTGCAAGATGTCAGAATAGCCTCCCAGAGCTGCTGTTTGGATGTAAACTGCCTCCCACCCTCATAGATCTTTTACTTGAGGATGCTCCAAAGGTTCTCAATAGGATTGAGGTCAGGGGAGGATGGAGGCCACACCATGACTTTCTCTCCTTTTATCCCCATAGCAGTAATTGATGCAGACGTATTCTTTGCAGCATGAGATGGTTCATTGTCATGTATGAAGATGATTTTATTACGGAAAGCATAGTTCTTCCTTCTGTACCAGGGAAAAAAGTGGTCAGTCAGAAACTCCACATACTTTGCAGAGGTCTTTACACCTTCGGGGACCCTAAAGGGGCCAACCAGCTCTCTTCCCATGATTCCAGCCCAAAACATGACTCCACCACCGCATGCTGACGTCGCAGCCTTGTTGGAACAGGGTGGCGTACACCAACCATCCACTACTCCATCCATCTGGACCATCCAGGTTTGCACGGCACTCATCAGTGAACAGGACTGTTTGAAAATTAGTCTTCATGTATTTTTCTGCCCAATGCAGCCATTTCTGCTTGTGAGCATTGGTTAGTGGTGACCGAATAGAAGGTTTATGCACAGTTGCAAGACTCTGGTGGACTCTACACCTTGAGTCCAGAGGGACTCCAGAGGCACCAGCAGCTTCAAATATCTGTTTGCTGCTATGTAATGGTATTTTAACAACTGCAAATCTCTTAATAGTGCGATGATCACACTTAAGTTCATCTAAGGCATTGAACTATTTCACTCTTTTCGGCAGCAGAGAGATCCTTTTTCTTCCCCATATTGCATGAAAATGGTGCTCTGCTTAATAATGTGGAACACCCTCCTTTAGTAGTTTTTCCTTAAATTGGGCTCACCTAGCAATCTAATTATCACAGGTGGCCGAGATTGTTTTCAGTGATCAAAAGAGCCCTGAGACACAATGCCATCCATGAGTTAAACTGAAAAACAAAATATTTAATCTTTGTGACACTTAAATAGAATTTGCATAATTATTTGGAACAGGGTGTATTCAGACATTCTTGAAATGGGTGTTAAGGTGTAATTTCATCTCCTTTTCCTGGAATCTTTTCTTTGCTATCTTATAATAAGTGAATAATGTTCTTGCATCATGGATTGCAAATTTGGATATAGAAATCCAGAGATTTCTAGAATAGAAAAATAGTTATTATAATTAAAGAAGGACTAAACCCTGCTCAACAACTTTTAATCAGACAGAAGCCAACTTTCTACCTAGGGGGTACTCAACGTGCTATTGATGTGCCATCATGGGAAAACATCCCATTACTGGGAGTTGACATGCTTGGCATGTCATGCGGTGAAATTAGCTTACAAAGTTAGGTGTTGCTGCAAACATGATTAACTCAGCTGGTGTTGCTTCAAATGTGATTAAGTCAGCTTGTGTTGCTGCAATGCCTCGATATCTAGGCATTCAGCCACACCTAAATATAGCACCAGGGTCCAATATAGCTTAGGAACTGATCAATGATCACTTATGTCATCAGCAACATTAGAGTGAAATATAAAAAAAAATACTTTTTTGGGGTTAGGTTTAGAGCTAGGGTTAGTGTTAGGTTTGGGGTTAAAATGTACCTATAGCAGAAAAATGATAGGAAAAAACAATACAGTATTTCTAAACTCAGGAAAAGTATTAGAATCTATGGAGCAGGTTTTTTTTTACTAGCATTTGTAGATGTGTAAAAGATCTTTAATGTAAAAGTTAGAAAAAGTGTTTTTTCTTTAATTCTTTAATTGAAAAAGATGTCATATGATAAAAAATAATGGTATCTAAAGAAAGCCATTCTTGTCCCGATGAAAAAAACAACAATTTATAATGTGTGTGAGTACAGTAAATTAGAAAGAAGAAAATTACAGATAAACACAAAAACTGCAGAAGTGTTAAAACAGCCATTGTTATGAAGGTTACAAAATGTAAAAAACAGTCCGGTTACAAAAGGGTTAACAACAGCGAAGACATGTCTACATATACCCACTTTGCTAAATATTATTTAATAATATACTCAATAAACTTTACAGCTATGTAAATTAACTGCTAGACCTTTGGCTCCATTCACTAAAATTCTTCCCCATTGAAAGTAATGGGAGGAAATGATCAAAAATATTTTTGAGACTATGTCAAATATGGCACCCGAGTTTGTCTCATAAATAGCTTTGATCATCTCACCTCCCATTACTTTCAATGGGGAAGATTCGAACCTGGGTTATTTTTTTTTCCAAGTCAAAATCGGGTGTAGTCTAAAAATGAAAGTTGACCTCTAAAGTCAACCTCCTCGGTCTATACTAGAATTTAAAATAGACCCATTTGTTTAAAGCTTGACGAATGGAACCTTTGCATTTGATGACAGCATTTAATTTTTTTGCTGCAGGAGTGAATAAATGTACACATTATCACATCTCTGTTGAAAAAAAAAAAACAT
The DNA here is from genome assembly GCA_036172795.1 of Pelodytes ibericus. Lineage (NCBI taxonomy): Eukaryota > Metazoa > Chordata > Amphibia > Anura > Pelodytidae > Pelodytes > Pelodytes ibericus. Next base: position 173,077,074 of record CM069858.1, read on the forward strand.
TTATGTAGTCCACAGACAAATTGCAAATATTTCAGTATTAGTTATGTTGGAAGAAGAGACCTTGTAGGCATATTACCATTTCATTTGTACATTACCTGTTCCATAATGTCACTTGTGCATGTTTAGTGTAAGATGTGACACACTCAGTAATGTGAGTAATGTGGTCTGCAAGTTTCAAAAGACACCTTGGTTACTTCTTAGTCTTTTCTAAATTAAAAGACCTCTAACTTTTTAAGATACTTAACCCCTTAGTGACAAGACATTTTCACCTTGACTTTCCCTTGGTGACAATGGCTGTTTTGACATCTCTAGGGTGTTTGTGTTTAGCTGTAATTTTTTTCTTTCTCACATACAGTACCCCCACAAATTATATGTTGTTTTTATCGTCATAAGAAGGGCTTTCATTAGATACCATTATGTTCATCATATCTTATAATTTACTACAAATAAAATCATAAAATATGATGAAAAATTTAAAAAAACACACTTTTTCTAACTTTGACCTAAAATATAATTTACACAAATAAAATCATTAAAAAAGACCCCGTCTAAATAGTTTCTAAATGTTCTCCCGAGTTCAAAAATATGCATGTTTCCATATTTTTCGGTAATTTTTTTGCGAGTTATGGGGCAAAAAACAAAAATAGTGTTTTTTGTTTTTTTCCTATATTGATCTTTTGACCCCAACCCGAACCCAAAATTTAACCCCAACACTAAATTTAACCCCAAATCTAATCCTTATTATATCCCTTAATATTTTTTAACTTTAATTTAATTTTAACCCTATCCCTTATGCTAAAAAATATTTAATTTTAACCCTTTAGGCTAATATAGCTAAATAACCTATTTTTAATTAATTAAATATGTATTTTACATTTTTTCCATTGCAATGCTACTAACCACTAGGGGCAGTCAAGTAGCATATTCAGAGCGACGGAAGTGAAGTTACTTTCACTTCCGAAGCTCAGACCGGCAGAGGACTTAGCTATATTGACGGAGCAGCATGCTCCGTCAATATGGCTCCCCACGATCGCTCCGTGGGGCGATCGTGGGGGTCCCGAAATAGACATTTCGGTGCTGGCTATTGCCTCGATGTCGAGGCAATAGACCAGCACTGCAGGACGTGCCAGGCACGTCCTATGTCGTTAAGGGAGTTTCTCCCAGGACGTGCCTGGCACGTCCTTTGTCGGCAAGGGGTTAATAGTGTTTATTATTATCATTGTTATTATTTAGCAAACAAAAATTGTATTGGAAATAATTTGAAATTAAATATACTTATTATTTAAACTCATCTCGTCATGTCTATGTTGTTATCCAGGTAAATCTATACCTCCCACACAGTTCATGGTTTAATTTCCACAGAGTTGTATCATTCTACATGACCACACCTTCCCTTTTATTGTGGTAACACATTGGTGTCTGTTCTTACATGACCCTTTCCCTTTTTTGATGAGTTATTTTTTTTTTTTTTTGGAATAGTCATAGTTCCATATATGTGCAAATATATTTTTTTCCAAAATATCATAATGCAGGATATTTTGTATGGGAAGTGATATTAGGGCATATATGTAGGCATGTCCATGTGGATAAATGTTTTGTAGTGTATTTTAGAGGGCTTAAAAGTTGAATTCTCCATCTCAGAATAGGAGATTCGAAATGGCCGAAAAGTGGCTATTATCCACAAATCCGAAATGTACTCGGGGCTGATCGTTCCTTATTGAGTAGACAAAACTGTATGCTCTTTATGGCGAAAATGTTTGATCCGAAGAACTCCGATGCTTCGTAAGTGGTAGAGAAACACCCTTTTTGGATAGCTCTGCTGCTTTTTTTTTTTGAGAGGGGGAACAGGTACATATAGTACTGCACGCTGCCTGTCCACTTATGTACATACCTCTGTCACTCTTCCTTTCCCTTTTGCTTCTTCCTTGTTTTTATTGAGCTTGTTCTCAATTATTGGGGCAGATAACTTCAATCTGCTCCTTAAACCAGAGAAACATTAGTTGGTCTACTATGTGACCATTAAATTAAAATATTAATACAATTAGTAATAATGGGCAGTGACACTGTGATATGTTTTGTGGGGCAAATTGATGGTAAGCATGTGTATGTGTTTGTGTATAACTATTTGCATATTTATTGTTTTATAATTGTACAAATTGCTGACCCCTGCGCTAGGGTCACACCACTATGAAGGAAAGACTGCACTGACAGTCTCCTCTTCCCCTGCATGGAGCGTGAATCACGATAGGGTCAGACAGTGACGGAGGAAAGACTGGCAGTCAACTCCTACCCAGTGCGTCTGTGCATATGTGATATCTGTAAAAGACAGATCAGCATTCAATTGTGCCTATTTAGGACAATTAGAGTTATCTACCAAACCAATTTGGAATCGTAATTTAGGTGTCACATAAGCTCTATGTAATAGTTTCCAAAACATTTCACTATAAGATCTGGATGCAAAGGATTTTGGAGGCTAGGTTGGTGAGATCTATGAGTTGGACTAAATCATACTCTGGGATGTCTGTCGCCCAGGAGTGCATGCCTGAACCTGGAGATTCTAAATCTAGAGTTGGCCGCAAGAGACTGTAAATTGTAGACATTTGTGAGTTGGGGGTTGTGCTGACAATGGTAAGATTGTCTAGTGGGTTGGATTTGTCCAGATCGGTAAGATGAGGTAGAATAGACATATGGAAGCTAGACAGCTATAGATAAGTAGAGGATGGATTGTGGTTGTCGGGAATCTGTCATTTAATTCGGTCAGTGGTAAAAGTTTGGTCATGAGTCTGTCAAAGAAATGAAATAGTAGGTGGCCATTTGAGTTTTTAGAATTTTAAAAATGTCATCAGCTGTCCCATTCTGAAAATTCGGATTGCCCACTAGGGGTTGAAATTTTGAATAGGTCCAATCTAGGCCCAATCTTTTCCGAATTATTTTCCAGACTTGCCAGGTATGGCTTAGCAGTGGGTTATCCAGTTGGTCTGGAGACCATTTGAGTTTTAGGAGATGCAGAAGGGAGGCCAAGTGGGTACCAGGAGAGAACTGCTGTTCCAGAGCAGACCAGGTATATTTTGAGCCTTCCAGGACCCAATCTAATGCAATTCTATAGATAGCTGCTAAATTCTAGTCTTGCAGGATTGGCAGATTCAGTCCCCCCCCGGCTGACTGGTTGCTGGAGCTTGAAAAGGGATACTCTACTTTTTTGTGTTGCCAGATAAAACTCGTTCATGTGCAATTGAGTTGTTTAATATCCTTTTTTTTTAAGTAGTATCGTTAGCATTTGTAGGGGGTATAACATTCTGGGAAAGTTGACCATTTTATATAGGTGGCATCTGCCTGTAAAGGATAAGTTAAATTTCTCCCAAGTTTTGAAGTCTATCTCAATTTGACGCAACAACGGTTTAATGTTTAATTTATAGAGATGAGAGAGATTTGCAATCCCAAGTAGGTAAATACAGGAGTTGCCATCCATTTGAATGGAAAACTAGTTCCCCATCCCCTTTTGGCCAATGGGAAAATTGGCAATGCTTCTGTCTTTTGCTGATTAATCGTAAAGCCAGAGGCTCATTTAAATTGAAGAAGAATTTCTAATATAAATGGGATTGGCAAGGAACAGAAGCAGATCATCTGCAAAGGCGGCCATGCGGAGTACCACGCTGCCCACAGAAATACCTGCCACATGTGGGGACATTTCAATAATTCTGAGTAGAGGTTCAGTTGCCAAATCATAGAATAAGGGGAAAAGGGGGCATCCCTGTCTAGTGCCTCTGCCTAATTGGAACCAGTCTGAATTTAGATTATTTACCATGACCTGAGCTGTGGGTTGATGATATAGGGCTCTAAGCATATGAATAAAAGGCATGCCAAAATGATGGAATTTAAAAAAACTGATTAGATAGTGCCATGATATTCTATCAAATGCTTTGTCAGCATCAAAGCTAACAATGATGGCTGCCTTATTTTTGCATAGGATTGATTGATGGATACCAGCTCTGACTTTATGGACATTTAAAGTGGAATGCCCATTTTTGATGAAGCCAGTTTGGGATGGTGAGATTATTTTGGGGAGTATGTTTTGTAGCCTAGCTGCCATAAATTTAGAGAATATTTTCAGATCTTGGTTCAGTTGTGAGATTGGGCGATTGGACGTTAATTGACTAGGATCTTTGTTGGGTTTCAATATAACTATAATCCTGGACCTATTAAAATCTTTGGGAGGGCTGTTCCCTTCCAGAAACCTATTGTAGATATCCATGAGGTAAGGTAGGTGTGCTGACAATATTTTATAATATTCTGAACTAAGGCCATCAGGACCAGGGGTTTTACCACTGTGAAGTGTTTTTATTACTGCTCTAATTTCAGATAAAGAGATTGGAGAGCTTAGCTGGTCTCTGTCCTGGGGATTGAGTTTAGGAATTTTAGCCTGTTGGAAGACTGATAGTATGTCATCCATGCTATTGTCTTCCGCTTTGTAAAAATCATTAAAATAATTTGCAAAGGTTTCAGTAAGTTTAGATGGGCAAGTTATGTCTCCATCTAGGGAGGTAAGTGTTAGGATCCTTTGCCGTTTATGTTTGGAGTATCGGACTAGGTTTCCCAGGAGTTTGCCTGTACGATTACCCCATCTGAAAAATCTGTTTCTGGTAAAATTGTAGGACATTTGAGCATTTTCTGTAGCCCATGTGTCATACAGTACTTTGGTTTCTTTGTAGATGCGGGCTGAGTCAATAGTATTTAATTCCTTATGGGTTGAATATGCAGAAGACAGGTCTTTACCAAGTTGCTGCAACTTCAACTTGGCCTCCCTCCTGCGTCCAGCCATATAAGATATAATGTGTACCCTCATGACAGGTTTTGAAGCTTCCCAAAATAAGTTAATATCCTCAATATGCTATATATTGTTGTCTACATAATTGTTCCATTCACGATCAAGAAAAGATCGGAATGATTCCGAAGTGGAACAATTATGTTGGAAATCTCCAGTTGTGGGAATATTGGCGGCCATTTACGGTTTTTATGTCCAGACAGACAGGGGCCTATGTCACCTATGTCAGTTTTCAGGAGTCTATGTACAAGGGTTTCTGAGATCATTAGGTAGTTCAGTCTCGAAAAAGACGAATGAGGATGGGAGAAAAAGGAGTATTGTGTGTCTATTGGGTGTTGGTGTCTCCAGGAGTCAGTCAGGCCCAAGTGGTCAATTACAGGAGTGGTATAGAAGCTCTTGTGGCACCCCACATGTTGTGAGGTATCAAACAGATGATTAGCTGTTCAATTAAAATCTCCTCCCAATATTGAATTGGGAATAGGCATAGAGGAAAGCACACTATACAATTCTGCCAAAAATGAGATTTGTCCAGACTTTGGACTATAAATGTTAACCAAGGTGTATCGTTCACCATCCAGTAGCAATGAAACAATAACATATCTCCCTTCGGGGTCATGGACAACTGATTTTACTGAATTAGACAGACCAGATGTTAAAAGAATAGAGACACCTCTAGTTTTGGTGGTGTACATGGATGAAAAACAATCTGTGATCCAAGGGGCTTTTAACGTGTTAGAGAGTGGATCATTCCAGCGAGCTCCCTGGAAGGGCACAAGGTATACCAGAAACATTGCAGTCATATTATCGTAAAGTATGAACACTCTCACATTTTCCAACAGTAACTGTGGTGCACGGAACATTGCACCGAAAACAATGATCAAAAAACAAATACATTGCAATAATATCATGATACGATATGCCAGATAACACATTAGACAATTTTAAGTACATCGAGGTGCAGGAGATCGAGAAAGAGAGGAGGACAGTGAGGGGGGGAGAAAAGGGCAGGATGGTCCCTCTGCATCTTGGCCCTACGTGAAGGCTGACCACAGGAATAGTTCTTGATGAAGAACTTGGTGTGCCGTTTCTGGCTAATCAAAGAAGAGAGTCTTTCCACAATGCAAGACTCTTAGTTTAGCTGGATAGAGAAGGGCAAACTTTATTTGCTTTTTGTGAAGGTCAGAGCATATTTGAGAATATTGCCTCCTCTTGGCCGAGACTGCCGCCTAGAAGTCTTGAAATAATAACAAGCTGTGGCCTTGGTACTGAAGAGAATTTAGGTTTCTGTAGGCCTCAAGGACCTTTAGTTTGTCCACGTAATTGAGGATTTTGAAGATTTATTCTCAGGTCCAATTCTGTGGGCTCTTTCAATCATTAACTTGTCGTTTAGAAAAGAGAGGCTCAGAGATTGTGGAAGCCAAACTGAAACAAATTCAAATAGAGAAGAGGCTTTGACCTTCTCCGTTAAACCGACTAGTCTCAAATTGTTACGCCTGCTGCTATTCTCCAAATCTTCTATACGATCCTCTAGCAGAGAATTGGAGTTCCTTTATCTCAGAAAGTCTGGATTCCAGTGTGGAAAGTCTCTGGCTATGAGAGGACAACTCCGCCAAGGTATTCTCAATAGAAACAGAAAGTTTTTCCAACTTGGAATCTAATAGAGGAGAAATTATGTTGCTTATGTCTTGTGCTGTCAGCACTGGCATTTGAGCTGTGGGGGGCGCCTGCAGGGTTGCCAAGGTGGTGACCACAGGAGTGGAGGTCTGATGGGGGTTAGTCTTGACCACTGATATCGTGGGTTGCTTATCCTTGTTTCAATCGCGTCTGGTGGAGGACTTTCCTGGGTTTTCCATTGGCATATTCTTCTCGGGACCCTCTCCAGGATTGAGAAATCATGTAATGAAAGGCCAATGAGAAAAAGAGATGTTGTAGCATATGAAAGTCAGAAAGGAGTAATAACAGAAAAAGAGAAGAGGAGACCATAAAGAAAGAATTGTTGAGAGATTAACTTAGGGGACAAAAATGCAACAGCTTTAATTGCGGTATTAAGTTATATCCTAATTAGATTAATATTAATTTGCACATATTGCTATTTAACTGTAATGTATATCTGATCTTATTTTGAACGTAATAATTTTTTTTACTGTATTGAGATATTGCTAAGAAAACAATTTTCCCACCACCAGGCTTCAAATAAAAGTAGTTCTCAAATCACAAGCTAAAGCTTGAATTTAAAAAAAAAAACTTAATTGTTCCACTTACAGCTAACATTTACATTAATGGATCTACTCGGGGACGTCTTCGCCTAAAAAAGGTCCTTATACGTCTCATTAGTCCCCTACAGCCATTTGCACTGGTGTTACCGGCATTCGCCTCCGTGATACTGTTTTCATTTCTTGGACTTGAAATTCCACAAATAAATAAACACCAAAAGCTACGTCGTGTTTTCTGGATTGGCTGATCTTTAGAAGCATGAGAGATACTAGTAGAAGCTGGTGACCCAGGTGGAGCACCATGAATCTCTACTCTATTTTCATTACTATAGCGGATATTACCTGTGTCTTCTTCAGAACCACTGTTCGATGGAAGATCTTCAATATAAAATTCTCCATGATCTGGAATAGTGTCCTCAGATGTCCCAGGCTTTATCATGCAGCTTGTGGATTCGGTGTTAGTTCCATTCCTCCTAGATCTACAATGGCAGCTACGAGGACGAGGAATAATCCACATCATCCAACACAAACGACTTTGTCTCTTTTGCCTCCTGTGGCTTTTCGTCACTTCTCCAATGATGATGATCTATTACAAATGTGTTGATTAGAAACTCTTTAGTAAGCACTGCTCCAGACGCCTCCACATACATTACTGAGGCAATTGTGTTAGTCTGTGCTTAATATACAGTACATACTACCTTATAATGTAAAATGGGTGTGGCCCACCTGAAAGGGCATGGCATACTTTTATGGGCGTGGTCCACCCACGTCTGTGAAACTAATTTGAAGATTAAAAGCAAACCATATCTTCTTGCTACTAAGCCAGAATTAATTAATTATTGAAACCAGCCAGTGCAAAGAGCAATTGTTATCAAAAGCTACTCTGAGTGTGGGCACAAGAGTACAATACTGTACATGCACACAGATTTTAATGGTGTAATTAGAAGTGAAAAGGGGTGCCATACCCAGCGTATGAAGTCAATTTATAGAGCAACCAAGGGGCAATTGCCCCCCTGCATTACTTGCCAATCCTCCTCTGGAGTGAAGGGTTTTCATCTGCTTACAAAATTTGTGCCAGTATTACACGTGCAATAAATTTAGTCTTATCCTGTGAAGGTGAGCGGGACAATGGTGATGGACAAACTGAATCCCCCCCTCATCAGTCAAAATTCAAAATAGCCTTTTGGATCAACAGCAGGAACAAGGATAGACATTAAGGTGAAATGGACATTTTATCTCACCCATTTAGCAATACATTTTATAGGGACAAACCCGGTGAGTTCCTTCTGCTGAGAAACTCCAAATGTGTGCATTGACAGAGAACTAAAAGACAGTAAAGAGATTTTTTATATTTGCAGTTCGTCGAAACTAGTGGAAATTGTGGCGTATAAAGTGCAATTCTGGGGGAAGATGTATCACTGGGGCTTTCTGGTAGGCTGGGTATATAAGAATCACAAACCCAACCATATGGAGAACATAGCTTTGAACAAATGTCATAAAGTGCTACAAATCAATAAAAATTGCACCAGCTGGTTGAACTCTAGTGGGTCTATTCACTAAAATTTAACAATAGTTCGACGAGGTCGACTGTTTGTTTGTTTGTATGTCTGTTTGCTGAACTGTAGAATCATGAAATTAGAACAGCTAATATATGCTTGAATGTCTAGGTCAACACATCTATTTTAGCTCTCTACATTGTTCCTTTCCAGAGTTATGAGTTAATTCAGTTTTTAAGTGAACCGTATGGACATTGGGGATGGGCAACAGGAGATTATGACTAAAGCACCCCCTCTACCTGCTCCCCAGCAGCAGAGAGTACCACCAGGAGAAGGCGCAATTGACCCTTTTCCCCAGCGGCCGAAATGTGCTTTGGGAAAAGCAGAGGTCGGGCTGGTGAATGCTATTCTTGAACTGCACACTGTTAGGTATTACAACCTTTGGCTTAAAGCTATGCCGACTGACCTCACATCTGGGATATCCTCCGAGGTCAGTTTCCCCCCGAAAAGTAAGATATGTCTCCAAGTGAATGTTGAGAGCCACTGTGACTGGAGTTCTTGGAGGGCCCTTGAAGACTCCCTGCTGACTATGGACACTCTGTGGGTCAAGAACCACCCCCTCCCAAAGGAGGTTTGTGGCATGGAATCCTGCGTGCCCTAGGCTCCACTGGCAAGGACATATCACTGCCCCGCTTGTTCCTCATTGTTACCTGTCCCCTGGATTTATTATTGACTTGCTCTATGGGGCCCCATGTTGTCCCCTGTTCCCAAAGCCCCAAGAACCTGTCGCTACCCAGGGCCTTTGCCCTGTACAGAGGCACCCATTCAGTGCAGCAAGACTTTCTGCCCAGGCAGAGCTTTCCAAGTAGCATTTGCAATGTTATTATATGTTACTGATTAGATAAGTACACATTTCAACACTAGCGTTTACTGTCCTGTGTTTATTGTCTCTTGTAGCCTGTATCTGAAGGTGCTATGTTTAATTATGTCTTACTGTATTTAAATTCCCTATTTTAATAAAGTCTTCTATTGTTTCAGGCTTACCATAATATAATTAGTTTACCCTGTGCCTTCCCCCAGTTGATGTAATGTTTGTGTGTATATAAGTCTGTGCTTTTTGACAAATAAAGGTTGTTCATTCTTGTACCTAACTGCTAGTGGTCCTGTCTGCTATTTGGGTACAAAGAGCAAGGTTCCAGGGAAGACTTGCTGTGAGAATGTGGAGTTTAATCAGGGGCTAAGGAGGTGATTTCCTACAATGGGCAGAGGTGCTATCGGCATTTTTTAGCCGTGCAGTTACAGCATATTACTTTTTCTCCACTGACTTCTCCTTGTGTCAATGTTGTTGTTATCTGTTTTTTTCCACTGTACCAAATACTGTTATATTTGGAGGGACAAAAAAAATTGAATCTTGAGGCAATGGCTATAAAAAAAAATGAGGATAGGGGAGGAATAGATCAACCACGTCTGGGACGACATGTTAATGCCAGGTTCCAGATTAGAGACCTGGTTCTGGTGAGTAGTTCTGTCCAGGGGTATTGAACACCTTCATGACCGGACTGTTTTTGGAATGTTGTGCATTAGTGACCAAGGCTGTTTTAACACTTCTGAGGTGTTTATGTTTAGCTTTAATTTTCTTCTTTGTCATTTTCTGAACCCACAAACATTATATATTGTTTTTATCAAGACAGGAAGTGATTTTTTTTTAATGCCATTATTTATTGTATTATGAAAAAAATAGTAAAATATGTTGAAAATGTAAAAAAAAACAACACTTTTCCTGGCTTTTATTTGTAAAATATTTTACTAAACTCCAAAAGCTAATGAAAAAAACTGCTAAATAAATTCTAATATTGGTCCTGAGTTTAGAAATACCCAATGATTTTATGTTATTTTGCATGTTATAGGTTAATAAATATAAGTAGCACATAGCTGTTTCAAAACCATTAAAAAAATAAATAATAATTAGCATTAGTAACACTGTAACACCAATATCTGTCATGAACCCTGAATAACCTCCTACATGTACACATTTGTATAAAGTAGAAATAAAGTAGTTTTGGCGTAGTAATTTTGTGTGTGTTTTATTTCCACACACTTTGAATTTAAAGGGGTTGTTCTATTTTATTACCAAACAACACACCAATATATGTTCAGCAACATCCCCTACGTATAGCGGTACCCCACATGTATATGGTTGCTATGGTTATGTGGCAGGTGCAGGGCCATTTAGGATATGGTCATTGCAGCTTTATATTGTGTCTTTTTTATGTAATGCTTGCAGACTACATTTCCTATCATGCTCATCCAGCCAAAAGCTACCTTAGCATCATAGGAAATGTAGTCTATAGTAGGAAGCACTGATTGTTGCTACCCTGCGGCTGCATGAATCATATATCCAGCTGCTGGGGACCCCTTTCAATGCAAAACAATGGCCCCACTAGTATGCCTTGAGAAAGCGCCCTGTGTTGGCGTGAAACGCGTAGGCTTGTTATTTTTCTCACCGGGTAGGAGCACTGCATTGCCTCAGCTGCTTCATGTTTCAGTAAATTTTGTTTTGAAGCATATCCCGTGTCTGGTTATATTTTTTGCTTTATTTGGAACCTCTGCTACTCACCTTCAAACTCCGTTTTCTCTTTTATTTAGGGTTAGTACAAACCCTAATTCTAACTCTAACTCAAGGGTTTTGATTAACTCTAACCCTAACCCAAGTAGTAGAATTAGCACAATAAAATAAAAAAACTTTTTTTTAACATTTCTTATTAAAAAATCCTTGGGAGGGCTGAAGGTGCTTGGGCGGACCATGGGAGACTTGCAGCACTACATTGCTGTGGAGCAGGGAGAGACTTTAGATGTCAAAGCAGTCACCTGCTTTGATAGCTATTAACATCGGGGTGCTGTCTCGGTATCGAGACACTTAACCATGGCATTTTCATCTCGAATGGATCTGCATGACGGTCCTTGATCATTATCGTTCACCAAGAGAGTTTTACCCCATGACGGTCCAGGACCGTCAATGGTCACGAAGGGGTTAAGGTGAAAGCTGTATAGTTGATCTGTGTGTTATTTGACCTAAAAAGCAGTGAAGATTGGAAAACAAACTACTGTTTTGTCTGGTTTATGTTTGTCTTTACAATAAAATAGAGAGATAGAAAGAAAGAGAGAGAGAGAGAGAGAGAGAGGAAGGAAAAGGCAAAAAAAAAGCAGATGAGAGAGATATCAGTACCTGATGCAAAACAGCAGATAAGCCTGTTGATTTACGTCAGCTCTGGATACAACAGAATCATTGGTACCACTGCTCATTGCTCATAGCTGTAACCAACTGATTTCCAATTATTTTTACTCTTAATATATACACTGTTTTCATTCTTTGATGTAAATATAATAATGCCCTCCATTGCAACTGAAACCTTCATGAATGAAGAGTGAGTGCCATTGGGGTGGGATGTAAATGACTGAATGTTCAGGTATTCTGGGTATTTAACTGGCGGCAATTGGGAAAAAAGATATTAGTTTTGAAGCAAATAAAATCTTGAAAAACACAGAAAGATTAAACCCATTTATGTTAAAGTGACACTACCACTTACATAAGATGTAACTAGATTACATGTGCATTTAAAACAAACAAATATATAAGACATATGGCACTTTTTTTTTATTTCTCTGTTTGAATTAATTTTATATAAAAGTAAAAATAATTGTAAGTGTTTATCTCCAGCATTCATTTTGAAATTTTACCTATGATGCAACATTCTCCAATATCTTCCAGCAAGTCTCACTTTACAACTGTGGCCAGAGCCTGATGATGATGTCATAAGATGCACCCGTGCTCTCTTAGTGGCCCCTGTGTATCACTAGTGGGCAGGACTAGGTGGTTGTGTACAACTTTTTTTTTTTTTTACCAGCCTTCCATCACAAAGAGAGGAGATTGGCCTGATCAACGAAGATCATAACTCCGCCCCCTTGTGGTGTAATAGTTACATTACCCTCCCATTCAATGCAAGTCTATGATCAGAATTCTGACTTATAGTTGAGAATATTTTATCTACGTTTGTAAGTGTTTTTTTACACATCAAGGCACACTTGTTTTATTTCAACAATATCATACTATCATACCCCATCCACTGTTCCCTATTTTGTGTATCTTTTGGCCCCAGGGAGAGTGCCCGGTTTGGCTGTGTTACTCTGGGAAGTATGTTATATACATTTACAGTGTGTACAAACACTATGTATTGCCACACGGATTGCACCCAGCACCCATAGGTCTTGCCAGAGCACCCAAGTTACACCCGGCACACAGAGGCGTTACCAGAGCACCCAGATTACTGAAAGCCCACTTAATCAACCAATGCAAGTTTAAAATGGTTGTGCCTTGTCAATAAAGTATTTATTAACACTAAAGGCCGTGAGTGCATTGTTACTAACGTTATTACTTACGATTAGCACTGAAAATCCTATAATAACCCCAAAGTGACGTTCCTAAGTGGTTTAGTTTTAGTGTCTAGCCCTCATTATTTACCATTTACATTTTCAAATATGAGAGTCAGCAAATAGCAAGGTTGCAAAGTAGCAGTTGTGAGATTGTCATTCAAGCTGACCAATAACGTGCCAGTTATTCAGTTTCACAGTGTTGTGCCCGTAAGCAACAGTGAACATCTCCACCCACTCTCCTGAGTTAACCAATTACACCGCACGCAAACGTGCCGCACAGCCAATCAGATCCAACGTCGGCAGAGCGCGCGGCTGGTTTGATCACTGTGGCGAAAGGAAGATGGCGGTGTAAAGAGCCCGGTAGCAGGGCCGCCCTACCGATACCTCGGTATGGCATCGTCATATAACGTGGTACTGCTGGTGGACACCGCGGAACCTGCGGTTAAAGACCAGGTACGGCTTGTGTCCCTTCGACTGCTGAATTTCCTCACTTGCCGTGCGGGCCTGGGCCATGTCCGATGGAGTTACCGATTTCTGAACTCCCAGGGGGGGCGGTGTAGGGCGCCGCGTCGCTCTGACCTGCGTGAATTAGGCCCGCGCAGCTTGGATGAATTCGAAGAAGAATTGGAGGTCGCCTGGGACCGGGCCAGAAACAGCCGTGCCTGTAATCCCCCCAGCTCCCGGGCTCAGCTCACCCACGGTGCCCTGATGGAGACCCTAACTGACTTTCAATGGGACCGTCCTGACATCTCTTCCCCGACTAAACCCGCTCTATTGAGAGCTCGCAGAGGCGGGCGTGTTATAGCGAGAGATGAAACACTCCAGGCTGAGTCCCCATCCGAGAACGTGGCTCACTGGAGCTGTAAGAACGCAGTATTCCTCCTGTCTCCATGCCCTCACTCAGGGACACAGCTCACCGAGTTCACAGCCAGCTCCGGGGAAACCAGTCTTCAGCAAGTCATGGATAAGTTGCTGTCCAGGGGGCTGCACAATGTTATTACGAAAAAGAGGGTCACCTTGTACTGGATGGATACTCTGGATTGGTCTCAGGTGAAGACACGTTACAATGTGCTTATTATAATTTAAAAACCACAGTAGGATACTACAGATGGTGAAAAGAATAACATTGGATGGGATTTAAAATGGGAACAGCAAGTGTAGGGAGAGGGGGGGTAAAGTGTAATTGCTGCTATATTTATGTATCTGTCAAAAAACTGATTATCCTAGCACCTAACCCTAGTCTGCAACATATCACATGTGCTCCTCTCAGAGGCACACAGAAAAACATTTAATGATCGGTGCACTGATGATCGTAAACGGAAAAATACAAGATATATGTACAACCTGATAGGTGTATGAGATCAGTTGTAGAGAAAGATAAGACAACTGTGCTAGTATAATATTGTAAGCAAAAGTAAAGTGTTCTCCTAACTAGGTATTGTAATCAGATTTACCAAGATGGTATAAGGCACATCACCCAAACAGAGAGAGAAGTAAGTCATGTATCCCAAAACCGTATTAACCTTGTCTTTCTACAGAAAAATTGCATCTGGCGAATCGGAAGAAAGGAACAAACCGTTTATTGCAGCATAAAATCCATAAACAGCTCTTCAAAAATGTAAAGCCATAAGTGAGATCCTGGTACAATTACAGAAACCAAGCAATGCGTTTTGCGTGGATGAAATTAGTTGCATGGGTTCTGTAATTGTACCGCAATCTGTGTTATGCATCTACGCATCTAATGAGCTTTTTCTTCTGAATTTTGTGCAAGACCTATGCTGCAATAAATGTTTTGTGTGTTTACGACAAGTCTAATGTTTTGGTGCTATGCCTTATACAATTCTGGCAAATGTTAGTGCAATACCTATTTAGGAGAGACAATATTATACTGTTGCAGTTTTGTCTACAAAAAAACTACAATGAGAAATGCACTGCAGTGGTCCTTTTAAATGTAGAGAAAAAAATAAGTGTAATACTATAGAGAGAGCTCAGTAATGAGCCTATAGGAGTAGTGCTCCCAAACAATGCTCCAACCAAAGTATGGCACAATGTATAGGTGTGTTGGCTATGACCAGCTATTATATCATCACTGCAGTGTAAATGGGACCTCAAGAGGGAGTAGCTAAAACCAGGAATTAGCAGAATTTTAAAGATAGGCATGTTGGGGAATTTTCCAATTACGTTGTTAATGGCTGATTGTAGCTATTTACTCATTAATGTACCTTATTTTAAGCCCATCACTCATCTGCAAGTTTTGGGTGAATTAAAAAAAAAAATGGTGCAATTGCTGTGGTCATATTTATCACAGCCATTGTATCTTTTTCTTTTATTCATACCAACATTTTTTTGCGCCTGACATTGCTGCTCGGCTTTAGTTCAATTTTAAGCAATAGAAGAATTCAGGACTGTCGCAGGGAGCACAATCTCCTGAATTTTGGCATTAACATTATACATTAGTGAGATTGCAGCACTGTTAGGTGCAATTTCTTTGTGTGCCGCCTTTTATAAATCTACCTTTGTTACCTCTAATACTTGTCAACTCTATTTGGAGACCGCTCAGGTATACATAGTGGACAATCATGAAATGTACTGCTTTAGGTGAGAGGTGTACTTACAGAAGTAAAAATATACTGATGCCCATAAAATCTCTTTCCAAAGGAAATGCATACAGAAGACTCCACAGTGCAGGTGGTTTAAAACAATGCACTTTAAATAAAAATTAAAAAATCTCTAAAGGATAACACCTTTTTATAAGCTCAAGTTGAGTATATAGTTACTGTACCAATGAACCAGACAACTGCAAACTGGATGTAAGTAATTTGACACAAGATGTTGATCTTTACTTACTAGTGCTTTTTGTTCTGATAGTAAGCCTTCAAAAGACTTTCATCCATAACACTGTGGACTTCTTCTGTGGGACTGGTTTTAATTGTACTAAAACACATTGTTTTAAGTCCCATGCATTATGTGCCCTTTAAGTATTTCTCTCAGAATGTTTTGGAAAGAATGTTATTGATATTCTACAGGCATGACTATATGTTTACCATTATGAGCGTTCACGTACACAACTTTTGTCCCTATATGTATGTACCCAAGTCTTCTACAAACAATGTTTTTTTTTGAATTTCTAATATTGCCCCAATGGATCAACATTAGGAGGTTGTGTTCACTTAGAGAATTAAGTACTGTGTATTTCTTTACTGGCTCTTCTTAAAACCAAGCTTCTGGCCATAGTCATATATTATGTGTACACTGACGTTTATGCTTGATTACAAGTTCTGCATACAACTTTTCTTCTTCCGATAAAAGTATTTTCCATGGTTGTTGATCTGGTGATGGTTTTTATTTCTGAAACAGAACCACTTGTCTTTTTCAGAGTGTAAGCAAATATATCTGAAAACCTGTTCTAATAAACCTTAGGGCCAAGTGGCTAGATAACTAATCTGTTTTATACCAAATAGGTAAATTGTCTTTTAGTACACTGTGCAGTCTCATGGTATGTAACATGTACTTATTGTTGTAGGTTTGGAATTCCTATGAGCATTCTGGCTACTGGACAATGGTGGAACTGATGCAACACGTTGGAGGTAGAATGCTGCCTTCTGTATCTTTACTACCATCAAGACAGCAATTGTCCTTCAGTCCTTTATCTCTGGCTACAAGTCTTGAAATTCCCTTTGATTCTGTTTTAAATTATATAATATGCAATGAAGCAGACAATCGTTTATGGTTTCCTCAACAAGATGGCGTTGTGCTCTTCATGGAATCTGGTAATTTATTTTCTTGGTTTTTTTTATTTTTTATTTTATTAATTCTTTATTGGTTATAATATATCAAAAGACAAACCACAATTCACACACATATATATATATATATATATATATATATATATATATATATAACAGACTGGCATGTATAAAAATATAATCTACATACGCATAAATACACATATACATATATCATTTCCTATTTTCAGTTATATATACCACAAACACACATACAAACAGAGCAAGAGCTAAGTTCAAATAACCTCTCCCCATCTCTCCCCTAGGAGAAAGGGGGAGCATGTCCCCTGCGATGCATAGGGTGGCGGCGGGGGGGTGAGTCTCTCACAACCCCAATGCCCAGGGGTAATGGCTCCTCGCCCATAGTCATTGGCAAGTTAATCCATACATTTTGGTATACTTCACTATTACTGCCATGGAAAGCTTTTTCTGCCCCAGCTTGAAATACTAGTTGGGTCACGACCTCTGACCAGGGTGGAGGTAATGGATTTTTCCAAGCTCTGGCTATACATAGTTTCGCAGCAAGGAAAATATTTATCAGAAAATATTTTATATACTTTTCCACCTTGGGGAATTCAGTGTGGAATAAGAAAAGTTGGGGTGTCAGAATGATGTTAGAACCTATTACTTCTTGTAAGACCTTTGATATTCTGTTTTTAATTGGTGATAAGAGTGTACAATACCACCAGACATGTGATTGGGAGCCCACCTCGAGGAGACAGCGCCAGCATATGTTACTCGTATCTGTCCTATATTTTGCAACTCTATCCGGTACCAGATACCACCTATATAGTAGTTTGTAGTATTGTTCCTGTAGTTTAATGCAATGTACTGCCTTCCTAGTAGTCTGCCACGCTAAATACCATTCTTGCTTGGGTAATTGGAAATGCAGTTCCTGTTCCCAAAGCATTATTGGATTTGGTTTTTCAAAATTGGAATGAGTGGTAACAAGTTTTCTGATTTTAGAGTATATATTTTTGGGGATTATAGCACTTAAAAAATTATCCCAATGGTCGGGTTCAGAGGGGGGATGCCCACGGAGGAAATGTCTAATTCTTATAAATGTGAACCTATCTGGAAGCCTGTACATTCTCTGGATTTCCGAGAAGGACCTCATAGTTCCCTCCATGTACATATCACCTACTTTTTCAATACCACTCATCCTCCATATTGATAGATCTATGTTGGTAATATAAGATAACATTTATTGGGGATGCCATTGATAGAGAAATCCGAATATGGAATCTTTTCCTCATCAAATGTAGGGAGGAGATAAGGTTATTGATTATCATACCTGGGTAATCTATAGTTCGAGCTTGTGTAGGGGTCACCCATATAAGAAGAAAGGGGTCTAGTTGTTTGTTTTTATAATGCTCAATACTTAGCCATGGAGGATTCTTTATTCTATCAATATTCCAGGCCAGTATATGAGCCAGCTGTGTAGTCTCATATAGCTGGAATAAATCGGGATATCCCAAGCCACCTTTCTCTATCGGTCTCATCAAGATTCGCTTCGGTATTCTGGATCTTCCCTCCGCCCATACATAAGAGGCGAAGAGAAGATCCAGCTCTCTCAGATGCCAAGGTGGAACATGCATTGGTAGGGCTCTAAGCAGATACAGGAGCTTGGGAACTACATAAGATTTAAGTATAGCTATTCGACCCATCCAAGATGGTTCCATACCTTTCCAGCACGCGAGCATAGTTTTCAGTTGATTTTTTAACTTACTATAGTTTACCTCTATAATTTGATCTAGCTTTGGGCAGAAGGTAACTCCCAGGTATTCAATCTTTCCGGAGCTATTTTCGCTATATCCCATGGTATCTAGTATGTTTAGTTGCATCGTGTTTAAATATAGGGGTATAATCTGGGTTTTAGATATATTAATTTTATAGTTTGAGTAATACCCATATTGTTGGATTTCTTCCATCAAAGCTGGAATTGATATTGAGGGGGCAGATAGAGACAACAGCACATCGTCTGCATATAAAGTTATAGTATGCTCCTGCTTCCCGACCTCAATTCCTCTAATCAAAGGGTTCTTCCTAACGGATACAGCGAAAGGTTCCATAGCTAAAGCATATAATAAAGGAGCGAGGGGACAACCCTGGCGTGTACCATTATGTATTAGAAAGAGGTCCGATATCAAGGCTGGACCCTTGATCTTAGCAGAGGGGGATATATATAGAGTGCCCTAGTGAATTGCAGGAAGGGTCCAGAGAGACCAAAGGCCCGCAGGGTCCCAAATAGGAAATGCCAATTCACTCTGTCAAACGCCTTCTCAGCGTCTAGCGCGAGAAGACCTGACGGAGCTCCTTGCAGATGAACAATTTCGAGCATATTGAGTACCCTGCGGGTATTGGCCTCCGTGGACCCCCCCGGCATAAAGCCCATCTGATCCTGGTGAATCACGTCCCGAACCACAAGCTTCAACCTCTGGGCTAAGATCTTTGAATATATCTTTATATCAAGATTAATTAAAGAGATCGGCCTGTAGTTCGGGACCCGAGTCTTTCTTGCTTTTTAAAGTCTGACTGCTTAGTATATCTGGATGCATTGTGTATAGGATGGTCAGTTTACTCGCAAAATATTGGTATTCCTAGATTGGGCTCTGTTTTAGAACATTGATTAATTAAATCACACTTCTTTATTTTTTTTTTTTTATTTTTTTTTGGGGGGGGTAGGGTTGATTTATTTTATATCTATATATATCCCATGTATACAGGCCCTTCCACTTTACTTTGCTGACACTTGGCTCTGCTGCAGGGTCAGGAACATCAGCAACACTAGAGGCTGGTTTCCCCCATTCAGGTGCACTGTAGACTAGTCAGTAAGACTCTATTAAAATTGTGATTTTTAAAATATAAAAACTAATTTTTGCTGGTTATAGTCTTTAATGTTTGCAACCAGATGAGGCGTTCATATTTGGATTAACCTGTCAGATTAGTAAAACGGTTATATCAGAACTGATTTTAGTTTCATAGGTTAATCACTCATATTTGGAGAACTCGTTAAATAGTTTTAATTAACTAAAGCAACATAATATAGCACATGTATTCTTGTATTTGCCTAAACGTCAATGTTTATTAACTGAAGTGGTGATTTCCAGAACGACAATAGGATTGAGGTCTTTTCCTGAACTGTTTATTTTATGCCATTTTTACTGTGGAAAAGTGTGTGTTATCTCAACTTGGATAACCCCCCTGAACCCACGTTGCGCTCAGGACTTTTACTTTTAAAAAATGTGATAAATCCATATTAAATCGAAAATGTACACAAGTTTATTTTTCTGAAGTTGAAATGACCCTTTAATCCGACCCTGTAATATTGAGACTTTTTTTTAACTTAATACATAATACATACAGGTCATCTGTCCAGCTGTTTCATATAATTTCACTTTATTCTATTTCCGAAGAACTTTCCATGTACATACAGCATACATTTAGTTTCTTTTGTAAACAAATTTTTTTAATCATCCTGATATTATACAGTGTTTGATTTCATGTATTTTTTTGTGGATCCCTCAAGGTGCTTTTTTCCTAATGAAAGCTGAAATTTATATATTGATGTAAATTCTAAATAATTTAGGTTCGGACGGTCACTGGAAATGCCCAATTACTTTGGAACCCGTTACAGTGAATCAAAATCACTTGAAAAATTTGGTAACCTTACAACTAACTGGAACTGTTCAGCATTGGAACCAGAATCCCAGTTGCTTACTCACAATGGACACCTGGATAATTCAAATTCCCACCAAAGAGGAGCCATCTGGTCCCTTTCAGAAGCTTCTGCGCTCTCTGAGGTCAAGGGGACTACAAATGGTAACTTTACATTTTTTTGATTTGACTTCAGAGATCAATGTACGCACACCTTTTATGTTTTTATTGCTGTTTGACAAGCTTTTAAAGTCTATCCCTCATCCACAAAAGTGTCTGTGGCAAGGTATCTTTCACACCGGGAATGCGATTTCATAGACATATTTGCAGGGGATGTCTGGTATCCTGATATTTTTTTCCCCCTGGGGTTGTTGGTTTGCCTGTGCATTCAAGCTCTGGCAAGCACACACCTCTGAGCTTGTCATCCAGGATTAATGTGCATTAGATAGGTTCCTGAAAGTTATTCTTAATATGCTAGCAATTTGACCAGTATAATATATATACATACATACACAAACTATGTTCTTATATCATTTGTTCATGATCAGTGGTGTATCTTGGTTTTGTGCTGCCCTAGGCAGACAAATTTTGGGCACCCCCCCCCCCACCTACGATGCACACCCACGACATGACCCATAACCCACGTTGCACACCAAAGACATGCCCCATCACCCCATTTACATGCACATTGCCAATATTATTTGCCCATAATATTCCCCAGCCAATTTGCCCAATAATATGCCAGTATTTGCCATTTAATCAGCCTCTGCCAATTTGCCCAATATTATGCCAGTATAATTTGCCATTAATATTCCCCAGCCAATTTGCCCAATAATATGCCAGCGTTATTCTGCCATTTACCGGTAATATGCCCCAGCCAATTTGCCCAATATTAAGCCAGTATTATTTGTCATTAATAAGCCCCAGCCAATTTGCCCAATAATATGCCAGTGTTATTTGCCATTTAATATGCCCCTTCTAATTTGCCCAATAATATGCCAGTGTTATTTGCCATTTTATATCCCGCAGCCAATTTGCCAATAATATGCCAGTGTTATTTGACATTTAATATGCCCCTGCCAATTTGCCCAATAATATGCCAGTGTTTTTTGACATTTAATATGCCCCTGCCAATTTGCCCAATAATATGCCAGTGTTATTTGACATTTAATATGCCCCTGCCAATTTGCCCAATAATATGCCAGTGTTATTTGACATTTAATATGCCCCAGCCAATTTGCCCAATAATATGCCAGTGTTATTTGACATTTAATATGCCCCTGCCAATTTGCTCAATAATATGCCAGTGTTATTTGCCATTTAATATGCCCGTGCTAATTTGCCCAATATACCAGTGTTATTTGCCATTTTATAAGCCCCAGCCAATTTGCCGCCCATCTCCCCAGCACTTACCTTTCCCTGGTGGCTAGTGGCAGGCAGCATGGTCTCCTCCATGCTGCCTGTTCGACTCCCTGGCGGTGGTGCCGACAGGTCACGTGAAGCGGCGCGCGTATGATGTCAGCACGCCGGTCACGTGACTGTCGGCACTTCCATGTCACACTGCACGGGAAGCCGAACAGGCAGCACAGAGGTTTCTCTGTGCTGCCTGTTCGGTTGCCTGTGCAGCCTGCCGGCAGGCAGAGATAATAAGGGGAGATCTTCCGATCCCCTCTCACCTCCGTCTCTGCCTGCAAGCGCGGGCTTTTTTTTTTTTTTTTCAGTGCTGGGGGGGCTCTGCCACCGCCAAAAATTTGCCGCCCTAGGCATCTGCCTAGGATGCCTCGTGGTAAATACAGCACTGTTCATGACGGGTGTATGTTATATGGTGAATATTGATTGACGGTAGTTTCAGGTTGAACCATATACTAGTCTTGTGCTTTCTTTGATAAACATATATACAAGAGATACATATTCCACCTTAATCACCAAATTCTAATAAATGATTTTCAGGTTGCTGATATATATACACAGGAAGATTTGTGTCCTAACACAGGGATTCTTACCCCTGTTTCCGAAAGTGTTTCCATTCTCAACGTGATGTGTAGTGAAAAGACAGATGCTTTTGAAGGATTATATTTACATGGAACATTTAATGATACCTGTGAGGAGATTTCCTCTGACCTCCCTGACATTATAAGCAGTGTCATTAATAATGTCTGTACTTCTGAAGAGAACACATCGCTACCTGGTAAGAATGTGAATACTCTTATTGTAGGAGTGCAATTATTAATAGTGTTTTATTACTGAATAATAGTATGAGTATTATACCTCCTAGACCCTGAATGTGTAGCGGTCATGAAAGACATTGGTATACTTTTAGGACTTTTATTCATACATTTGAAACCATTTTTTTGTCAGGCGTTACGTCTACAGAGTTCAGTATAATAAAGTTTAGCTCCAGTGGTAAACCTGTCCCAAGAGCTTTGGGCTCCTGGGATTTGCCAAGCAATGTGATGGAAATGTAGCCATTGAGCATTTCTCACTTCGTAAACCGTGAAATCTGACTTTTAGCTGATCCAGCAGTGATGGTACAGACTCTGGGGTGGCCATAAGAATCAGCCTGTAAGATCTCTATTAATTATGAAAGCCGAAGTAAATATTATGGCTTAAGTTACATGATGCACCAAGACATTGTGCTCACAGCAGCTCTGGACGGACGTTGGCAGATTTTAGACACTTGGTTCTGACTCGGGCTTCACTGCTATACAGTAACCAGCAGTAGAGGGCTACTACCTGGGAATATTATTGCACTTAAAAGGTAGCAAAATTGGTTGGCTAGCTGATATGGAAGTGGAAAGAGAATGTCTATTGATATGGCACTGATGGAGGGATCTGAAGGGAACTGATGTGCAGGAAAGGGAGAAATCGGAAGCTGATATTGTGGCACCATATGGAAGAAAGGGGCTGAAATAAAGCTGTTAAAATTAAGCTGTTGTAAAATTAGATCGAAAAGGAGAGTCGGGGAAAAAGGTTTATATGCCTGTGTGTGTGTGATGTGGAATTACACCCATTTAATTATGTTCCTAAAAGGTGTACCACGATAAACTATCATCTTTTTAAAATAAAGCATTTTCCTTCATATTCCAGTATTATCCCCTGACCGTTGCATACAATTCCAGAATGTAAAATTTGTAATTTATGTTTTTAATGTGCACCTTTTCTGTGGAATACTTTTTCAGCTCTTCAGGTACCTGAGTGGATTAACCAAGAGTTAGCTCAAAGTGGTCACTGGGACACAACCGTTATTGAAAAATGGTACCCTTTATCTGGATCCTCTGGTGCAAGCAGTAACCTAATGGAATCTTTTAGGTAAAAGCAAAAATAAGGCTGTCTTGACAGATATTACAGATACAAATCCTCTTAAGAGAGGTTTTAAGGAACATGTTATATAAGGCATTGCTGGTCAGATCTACAATGATAGTAATTGTATGTAAAGTGAAGAGCTTCAGAGGTACAAAACATAATTTTCTCTGAATTCCTATTTCTAACCACTTTCACATGAACAGGAACACTCGTCTTTAAGGTCTGCTCTGTGGAGTTTCTCCTTTATGACATAGTCTTGTTTCTTGATATGCAAATTATCTGCTTTTCAATATGCAATTTGCATATACAAGAATAAAAAATTATTGGCTCATCTTGAAAATAGAGCAGGAACTGCAAAACCGGCTTTTCATCTTTTTCACTTTTTAAAAACACTAGTTTATTATTGAGAAATGATTAATCGTTTACATCTTTATTTATGACGAGCTTACCTTTTAATTGTGATTGTTGAGTGCTTTCTCGCTACATGAATACTTTTGAAAAATACAATAGTATCACTTTTGAATAATTAAGGCTCCTCAGACTGCTATACAAGAATTGAACCTACATAATTTGTAAATCAAGCCACAAGGTGATGTCATGAACAGGAGAAAAGTTGTCTAGTCACCATGGAAACCAATGGAATGTTCCTGTTGATTAGATCACTTGTATTACTTTCTCCCAGATATTATCTTTATAAGTAACCCCTATGGATAGATAATGTTTTCCGCTCTATATTTACAGTACGTACATGTCATTTCATATGCACATTGCACTTTTCTTATTAATATAATGGTTTCTTTGTATATCAAGTCGCAGGAGACACCACTGACACAATGAAAACATATCTTTCTATTTTATAATACCTTTTCAGTCAGATTAAAATATTACAGGGTGTGTTTTTACTCCCACTTTAAAGGAACTGTTGGCAAAAATTAAGTTATGTTTAATTGCATCAACTGTAGGCTTTTTGAATAGAAATGTTTTAATGGAGGAATATTAATAGAGCTGTATCAGCAGGCTTACATGATGTTTAGAATCTTGGATCAGATGAAGGAAGATCAGACCAAAGATAGCTGCCCCATGAAAGAGCTATACAAGAATTTTGGTTTAAAATGACTGAACTAGATGCAATCATTCAATTTTAATATAAGTTAATGTCCTTCTGGCAGTTGTCCTTTAACTCTAGTTACTATTTAAAGCATACATACCTCAGTTGAGTCTGCTATATACACATAGGTAATTAACTTTTTCATGACACTGAGTATTGTGTCCTGTATATTTGCACGTCTCCACAACAGAGTTTTTAGATGGCTTGAATATGTTTAAAACTTGGAATATCTAAATTTATAACGCCCATTGAATCTTCTACAGGTTAATTAATGCAGCCTGTTTTGAAGAGGATGACCAACTGAAATGTGATCAAGAGATAACTCACTGTTTATCTGAATACTATCAGAAAAAATCCAGCGAGGATTCTGGAACTGCTGTACAAGGAGAAAATCCAAGAAAACGTATGTTATACTACTTACTTCTTTAAAGGAACATCAAACATTGTTTAACCCTTGCTTGCTTGAAGGAAGCAAGGGTTAAACAAAACATGTCCCATTACAATTATGTAAACCCGATGTGTATCTTAATAGAAACACGTGGGTTTACTAACTGCTGTGTCTCACATGCAAGACACAGCAGTTCCTGACAAACGCACAGAGCCAATAAGAGCAGGGGCTCTGACAGCCAAATGCGAGGGTCTCTTGCTGTTGGCACAGAGAGAGACCTTGTTTTTGCATGGGATTAGCAGGGGGTGGGGGGGCTAGTTAAGCTCCCCCATCCCATACAAAAACGAGGGTCTCTCTCTGTGCTTGGAGGATAAACTGGCGCGTACTATCAAAAGTACACACTAGTTTATGCTTAGACTAGGGGCAAATAAAATTTGACTTGTGCTTCTGTACTAGAGGCACAAGTGAAAAATAACTTTTAGTGTCCCTTTAAATGGTACTTGCAGTTTTTCATTCCGCAGTGATTTTTCAGATCTTAGCATAAATGTCTGAGAATTCAGTTGCTTTTAAAAGGTTCTATTTATTAGGGATCGACCGATTATCGGATTAACCGATATTATCGGCCGATATTCACAGTTTCCTAAATTATCGGTATCGGCATCTAACTTTACCGATAATGCCGATAATATTTGAATGAAGCAGTTTTCGCGATCAACGATCGCGAAAACCGCTTTAACAGTGCTGGTCTATTGCCTCGACATCGAGGCAATAGCCTGCACCGATATTTCTATTTTGGGACCCCCACGATCGCCCCACGGAGCGATCGTGGGGAGCCATATTGACGGAGCATGCTGCTCCGTCAATATGGCTAAGTCCTCTGCCGGTCTGAGCTTCGGAAGTGAAAGTAACTTCACTTCCGTCGCTCTGAATATGCTACTTGACTACCCCTAGTGGTGGTTTAGTAGCATTGCAATGGAAAATAATTAAAATACATATTTAATTAAATAAAAATAGGTTATTTAGCTATATTAGCCTATAGGGTTAAAATTAAATATTTTTTAGCATAAGGGATAGGGTTAAAATTAAATTAAAGTTAAAAAATATTAAGGGATATAATAAGGATTAGAGTTGGGGTTAAATTTAGTGTTAGGGTTAAATTTTGGGTTCGGGTTGGGGTCAAAAGATCAATATAGGAAAAAAACAAAAAACACTATTTTTGGTTTTTGCCCCATAACTCGCAAAAAAATACCGAAAAATATGGAAACATGCATATTTTTGAACTCAGGACAACATTTAGAAACTATTTAGCCGGGGTCTTTTTTAATGATTTTATTTGTGTAAATTATATTTTAGGTCAAAGTTAGAAAAAGTGGGGTTTTTTAAATTTTTCATCATATTTTATGATTTTTTTTTTGTAGTAAATTATAAGATATGATGAACATAATGGTATCTAATGAAAGCCCTTCTTATGACGATAAAAACAACATATAATTTGTGTGGGTACTGTATGTGAGAGAGCAAAAAATTACAGCTAAACACAAACACCCTAGAAATGTCAAAACAGCCATTGTCACCAAGGGAAAGTCAAGGTGAAAATGTCTTGTCACTAAGGGGTTAATTAAGCTGTTTTGATGCCTTGCTTATATTTACTGTAGTGTCCCTTTGATATAATTGCCTATGTCATTGCTGCTCATTTTACTAAGATTTAATCTAAGTATGGACTATGTGCAATTGAACATTGTTGTTCTTGTTACCTTTTGACTGATATTTATTTAAAAAAAAAAAAAAAAAAGTGGTCCAATTTGTTGTATTTGACCATATCACCATTGTTTTGCTGCATTATTTATTTTTATTTAGCAATGAAAAAGATTTACAAAAAAAAGCTAAACGTTAACAATAAACATGTTCATTTAACAGCAGATTTGTGTAGAAATTGTTTTTTTTCCCAAAAAATTAAAATGCACGAAATATCGGTATAAGTTATCGGCTATCGGCCTGAAAGTTCACAGGTTATCGGTATCGGCTCTAAAAAATCAATATCGGTCGATCCCTACTATTTATTTTTCAAAACACAAATATCATGTGATGATTTTCTGAAACCCTTTTTAAGGACTTCCACGTACACCTGTGAGGCAAAAGATGAAAACCATGCCCCGTGCATTGCAAATGTTAAATACTGCCAGGCTAAATGTAAAGGCTCAGAAAACCCAACCAGATAGTACCCTGCTTGCACCTAGTGAGAAGAATCCACAAGTTAAGAGAAGATCAGACAAACAAGAAGAAAAAGGAAAGCCCTTTAAGTTTGCTGGTAAGGTGTTTTTTCTTTGTTTTGTTTTTTTAGTACTTTTTATTTTATTTTTTTTTTCAAACTTGTGTCTTCTTTCTGCAGTGCCAAGCATTCGTAGTATTGTCATGTTGGAACTAAACTATTGAATGTTGAGATGTTGTGTTAATGCATTGTATGATTTATAAACCAAACATACATGCAATTGCAAGGTCAATTTAGGCATATATGGGAATTGAATGGTAAGAAGGGTTGAATACGGTATGTGTATGAGAGATGCACTCCTTTTCAGAGGCGATCAACCGATTATGATTATTCAGACCCTGATCACACAAGTAGGACAAGCTCGCAGCAGCCTCTCCACCAGCTCTGCCTTGGCTCTGAGGTACAGCCAAGATTAAACCCACATGTATCGCCTAAAGATACACGTCTGGTTTACTTGGACAAGGGCACACATTTTTTTTAACCCTTGCTTCCTCTTAGGGGGAAAAAAACTTTAACCAGATGTCCTAATTTGTTTGTGTGCAAAATGTTGGCCTCTCTTCTGACGTGGCACAGTGTGACATCTTTAATGAATTGTTTTGCAAATGTTGGATGGAACCTATGCTGATATGGTCAATTATTTTGTAGACTTTACATCTGAAGAGGAACTATTTTCTATTCTTAATGAAGACTATGAAAAGGCTCTTTCCTGTCACGAGGATTCATTGCTAACTTGTGCCAGGAATTCAATAACGGTCATCAAATCTTATTTAAGGTCAAATACCACCGACCACAGTGAGGTGAATATTTTAAATAGTTCCATTTGTTTTGCTTCTGTCTTTACTTTGGTAACTTCATGTACTCACTGTTACATCTTGTATCTTTCTGCAGATTGGTTGTGTGGACAAAATTAGGCCTCTTTTGAAGACCAGTAAAAGCATTAGACAACTTTATGGAAATTGCCAGAAAAAAGAAACTAAACTTAGAGAGTATGTAACACTTTTTTTTCATGATTTAAGACAAATTAATTCCAATATGATCAATCCTATTAAGTAATTATTTTCTTGATTTATATTAGATGTCAGATTCAAGTATTTCTAAGATTGGAAATGTGTGTGCAGTGTCCAGTTACACAAACAAGTACAGATGAATTGGAACAAATTATTGAAGAGGTAAGTTTTAAAATGAATAAACACTTCTACATTGCAGGGGTGTGCAATGTTTGTAAAAAAAATAAAACTTGTCCACGGACTACAGCGGTAGCCCAATCTACTTGTCCCTCATGACAATCTACTTGTCCTGATAAAAAAAATAATTTTAATCAAAACTATATTTAAATACGGTGTTTAATGATGGCAACTTAGGAGACAGACCGAACAATACTTAAATGCAATCAACAAATGCAAGTAGGTAGTGAGCTTAAACAGAACAGATTTCCAAATGAGAGTTGTACTTGATCAAAAAAATAACTAATGCACACAGTCATATTACATATTATATATATATATATATATATATATATATATATATATATATATATACACACATACACACACACATTATTATATTATAAAGGGACATTCATCTCTTGGAATTACATTATGAGAAAACGATCCCATTCACAGTCTTTTTTTTTTTTTTTAATAAAATATCCCTAGAGGACCACTGACAGTCCTCACATGTGACTGGTCCTCTGGAATAACTTATTTTTATATAATTTGTATTTTTTATTAAATCGTTTATTTTATTTATTAGAACGAACCCTAACTCTAGGGTCAGTAAGAACAGTGGGTTTAAAAAGGGGAGGGGAGATCATTTAAAAAAAACAAACATTAGAACGGAATAGGGGGTGCTTATTTCTTTTATATAATTTATTTGTATTACTTTTTTTAAATGTAAACCTGTGTAGGGTTATGACAGAAAAAAAGTGTGCTTTTATTAGTCTGGAGGGGGACAGACTGCTACGTCTGTTCTTAGTATCTGCCTACCCCATGATCGCTAGAGACTATAACTGTCAAAGCAGGCACTTGCTTCGACAGCTATATACATCTGGATGCTGTGATTGGTTGTCACTGTGGTCTGGTGTTTCTGAGAGGACCTCAGCAAAAATGTCTGAAGTGTCTCGGTACCTGGAAGGAGGTAACCTTGCTGCTTACCTGCAGCAGGGCTAAAGGTAGAAAAAATCCTGGCACCTGAAACTGCATGTCCCGGTCGTCGGGCGATATTGATCACGCATCCCTGCATTGTTGCATGTATAACTTCAGTCGGTTCTAGAGTGTATCTGTGGATGTATGTATGCGACTGACTGTGTGTCTGTGTGTGTATTTATGCGGCTGACTGTGTGTCTTATTGTACAAATAAGATGGAACAGGCAGGACCTATAATGTTGATATACTTACCTGAACTGATTTTGCTAATTTATATAAATGTGTTTATATTGAAACATTTGTGATCTGCCTTCCTGTAACGGTTTAATGCTGGGTATAATACAACAGGGGAAATTATGAACATTATAGAACAGGTTGAGAGGTTGTAGTGATAAAGGGATTCTTTTACCTAAAAAAAAATTAATACTGTGAATGTAGAGAATAAAAAATGATCTATAAATTGTATTAGAAGAATTGTATTAAAAGGCATAAATCAAGTTTGTGTTTTAAATATACCTATGGTGTCACCTGTGACTTAATATGCAAATGACAAACTTTTTAATGGGAAATGTATATCAATTGTGGCAGTATTAATTTATTACATTAAACTGTATTACTAAAGCACTGTATAGGTTGTTTATGGTTAAAATTATTGGTTTGAATTGGTTATTGTCTGTTTATAATATGACAATTATTATAGCTATAAACCTGTCATACAGTATACCTACTGTCCATACAGGATGTTATGGGTGTCGCTGAACGGCAGTTAACACTGGGCTAGCTTTTCACTTCACATAGGTAGAAACCAGTGCACTGCAGGCAAGGGGCCGGATTCAGGCCCCTGACATCGAGAAATGCAAATGAAAGCGTTGCTCGACAGTCACTCCACCAAATAAAATCCAAAGATGGGGCTGAAATGATGCTGGTGTCTTTTTATTCCTGCGTGGTAAAACAAGACACAGGGGAGTCAACACAGCTGTAAAAAATGTGAAACTGCTGTTACACCTAGTAACGAAAATCTGACTGCTGATGAGCTGTTGTAAAGAAATAACCTATATTTCAACAATATATACATGAAAATAGACAAAGAAACCAAACAAGTACACCCAAGCAGCGAGTAGTAGATCACTGTGTAAAAAAAACTTTTTGGAATAAATGTGCAATACATTAAGTACATAATACATTTACATTTCCACACATTTTTTTTAAAGAGTTGTATATATTCTTTTCACCAGTATTATTTAGCACTTTTATAATTATTTTCATTTGAATTCATACATTAGGATATATGCTTTCCAGCACAAAACGCTTCAAGGATGCCTGGCTCAGGGTCTTGGTTTACCATGTTCGAATAAAGACGTCATCATCGTTTTAGCTCTCCGGATTCTGTTTGGTGGTCTTACTGTCTTAGTGCTTCTCACCTATTTTTGGGTGTAAACTTGTACTACAGTAGTATTAGGACAAAACAAAACTTTGTCTTGCATCTTTGTTGGATGGCGGGATAAAACATGGGCACCATATTTAGTATGTGGAGGCACATTGCACAGATGTTTTGTGGTAGAACTATTTGGGAAAGGTCAGGGCTGCTTTAAATGGTATACTGAATTTAATACATGTTTATTTCCTCCTAGACAACAGACATGCTGCGTATTATATCGCTGACAGAAGATCCATCTTATCTCACAAAATTTCTAAATGAAGATATCCTGACTGAGTGTGTAATTGTTTTATATTTTGTCTCCTTGTGTTAACAAATTACCAGATTTGTGATTTAAAGATATAGATGTATATAGGTAGAGTTATATCTATCTTTATCTGGTGGTGAGCAGCACTGCACACTCCAGTGAATATTAAATACTTGTTGTAGACCCGGACACAATTTCCTGCATGAAGAAAATTAGTAAAGTAGCTTGATATGGATCTCGAGCTGCTGGAAAACAACATAATCAGCTGTTAAAGTAATTCCATTTAAAGAGTGCTGATTCTTTGCATTACTGGACAGCACAACATGCACTGTTTCATACACTCACTTTACATTTATTTCCAACTGTAAAATCCCCATCCATTTTCCAGCGCACTCCTGCTACATCAGATTTGAAAAAAGTATAATTTTAATCTCCACACTGCTTTTTATTATCTAAATGAGTATTGTGGGGCTTTCTAACCTTGTTCTTGTCCTTTCCATGTTTCCATATTTAAAATAAAGCTCTAAACAAAGACAAATAGGACAGGCTATTAAGTTTTATTAACACAAAAATCCCTGAATGTCTTATATTTTTGCAAAATTGTACTTTTTGTCATGTTCATCTATGGTTCCTTGTACTTATCCTCTTGATAAGGCTTACAATGCCTGCTTCCCTTGAGCTCATATATTCTATTTTGTACCTCTACTTGGAGATGAGTTGAGAGGATTTGATACTTGCATGTCCAACAAGATTTATACTGTTTAGGCTGTGCTTAAAGCTATCTGGGATACTTATTTTATACTTTATTTTCTTTTTAGCAACCTTTTGTGAGGGGGGTTCTTTATTTTGAACTGCTAAAATGTATCCTGTCTGATTTTCAGGTATCTAACAACAATACCTAAAATCTTGTCAGAGATGTACTTTGGTCTTGGAATACAGATCCCTGAGGATTTGGCCTTGGTTCTTCCTGAAGATGATGATGATGAGTCGGTTGGAACAACTCCAGCATATCCTCAGCAATCAATCTCCAGGGTTCCAAGTGTGGTGCAGATAGCCACTGAGACGGAACAGCTTGAAGAGCTTCGTACAAGATCAGCAAAGAAAAGAAGGTATATATTGTTTGGACATTGGTTAAACCTGTTTTGATTGTTTAAAGAATGCTTTGTTATTGCATAAACAAGTGTATTTAGGGAACTTAAAATGTATATTTGTTATTGGACTATTTTCTTATTGCTTCAGGAGTTCTATATATAATAGCGAATATGGTGCTGTCCGAAAAGAAGAAATAGCTGGCACACTAACTGCTCTATATTAATGAATTTATTGAACTGTGGACAACAGTGCAACCATGTGAGGGATAAGTGACGGACTCGAAAAGCATCAAGTGCATTGCTTATCCCTCACATCATTGCATTGTTGTCCACAGTTCAATACATTAACTTATATGGAGCAGTCAGAGTGCCAGTGTTCTGACAAATTTATCGAGTGAATTCTACTGCACAGACGCAGTAGAATTCACTCATCGTGCACCAAAGCGCATGCACACAAAGTTACAGCTGTCATTCAGCCGTAACTTTGCTAGAAGAGCGCATGCGCGAAGGACACACACCACCTCTGGCCCCCTTCGGATCAGCTGTGTTGACAGGTAAAGTATAAGCGTATTACTTATTATTGTCACTTATTAGCGTAGCAATCACTGTATAGTTCGTAAAACTCCTATCAGTGACATGCTACACTAGTAAGTGGAAGTCACATACGGGGGGGACAGAGGGGGACACACGGGAGCCTAAGGAGGTGATCACAACCTTTTCTGGTAAAAAATGTCTCCAGGTGAAAGTTTGTAAGTTGATTGAAATGGTAATTTGTATAAACTTAAAAACAAATAAAACTGGAGCAGATGAGCATTTTGTTTCCACTCCCCAATTTGACAAACCTGTCTAGCCTGGATATTCCTATAGGGAAAGATTTGTCTTTGAAAGGAACACACGGGCATAAAACTGATTTTACTACACTAGATGGTGTCTAACCCAGTGTTCTCAACCTTTTTACCATTGTGAAACACTGGAAATAACAATGTCTCAGGGAACACCTAAATAAAAATGATTATATAATTATCTTTTTTGTAATCACTCTGAGCAAGGGTCTAGGAGATTAGGGCATTATGCCAATCATAGTTCAAGTAATTAACACTGCTGGATTGTGCATGCTCAAGATGCAGAATCCAGGGAACCCCTACCGATCTCTTGCAGTTCCCTGGTTGAGAAACGCTGGTCTAACCTGTACAATGTAAAGTTTTTTTCTTAAAGAAAGAACCTGTATGTGTTTTTTTTTTTTTGCTCTAGTCATCCCCAACTTTTGCTTAAATTGCAAGACATTCTTGCAGTGATCATCTCCTGGAATGCAATCAATGTGCTGTAATATTTTTGGGGTGGGTACTTGTTTAAATATCCGAAGGTAAAAGCTCGCAGGGTAATTGCAGTGGTAATTTGCATTAACTTAAATTTAAAAAAA
Organism: Pelodytes ibericus; assembly: GCA_036172795.1. Classification (NCBI taxonomy): domain Eukaryota; kingdom Metazoa; phylum Chordata; class Amphibia; order Anura; family Pelodytidae; genus Pelodytes; species Pelodytes ibericus. The sequence goes on from CM069858.1 coordinate 173,110,886, forward strand.
AACTGGAGCAGATTAACATTTTTATAAAATGTCATCTTTGATATGCAGTTTTTAGTTTACTTCTTTGTAGTGTTTTTTTTTTTTCTACAACATAATCACTTAATGACTTTACTCTTTTGCTATGTTAATGTTTT